>OX424572.1:151525454-152125454 GCA_949152435.1 Gastracanthus pulcherrimus | reverse complement strand
GGACTGAGCCCTTTGGAAGCCAAGATTGGTGGTTAGCCAACCTGAATCCCCTTTTGTGTTTGTGACGACTTTTTGTCGTCTCCCCATTATATATGACTTAAGCCACAGGAGAACACTCCTGGAGAATCCCATGCGCATCAGCTTACGCATCAGTTCAGTGTGTGAGATGGTGTCGAATGCTTTGCTAAAATCAAACATCAACAAAATAGTCAATAGTTTTTTGTTGTTGTTAATGCCTGATCTTATGTCTTCCGTCAGTTTTAGTAGTGCTGTCTGTGTACTGCTCTTTTCAGATATCTTTCTTATTATCAATTGCTTCAAAAATTCTATTTTGTAAAAATCTTTCCCTTGTTTCCTTCGTTCGTAATTCAGCTTCAGCTGCAAGGCTCTGATACTCCCGCCACAGTCTGTCGTCTTTGGTCCGCGTATAGCGTCGTCGTACAGAGTCACGTATTTTGTATAGATGTATCAGTTCAGCATCCACCCATGGTGGGTTCGTTTTCTTTTTCGGTGTAAATTCTTTTAACGGCTCAATTTTATCTATCACAGCCATGAGGTTGACACTGAGGCGCTCTAGTTGACTGTCTACACCCGCCGCGGGACCATCGATCTGCGACCAATCACAGTCAGCTAGGTGAGACAGGAGGTCGTCTTGCTGGATCGATTTAAAATCCCTGTAGCTGAAAGATTCAGCCACAGGGGATGCAGCAGTTTCGACCCCAATCTCGACCTCTATGATGTTATGATGACTGGGAAAAGGCGCCGGCCGATTGTCAATGCTCAGTACAACGTCATTATTATCTGTCAAGATCACATCAATCCACCTGTGAGAATCTGTGAGATGATGAGTCGCACCATGATCAACTATTTGAAGGTTAAGATCATCAGCCAACCGCCTAACAAATCTTGCATCGGCTGACGTTCCGAGTAGGTTCGCATTCAGATCTCCCATAATAATTTTATGACTAAAGTCTTGCGTATGTATCGTTAGTTTGTCTGTTAAGTCAGAGCCCTGTAAAAACGGTACGTGTGGTGGTCTGTATATTAAAGCAACAAAGACGGGGGAAGACTGCCCTGCTGAACACTGCACATTAAATATTCAGGTATAAATGACCTGCCCTCCTGTGTTGTTGGAGAGCTGCATAGTAAATTGGCCTTGAAAGTGTTATGAATGTACAGGACCAGCCCGCCCCCTAGTTTGTTGCGATCAAGTCTAATTAGTGAATAGTCATCGATCTGAATGAGATCACTCCCAACATCAAGGTCAAGGTGCGACTCAGCAACTCCAAAGAGATGGTAGGGAGGACGAGCTGAAAGGTGTTGTTTAATCATGCCAATGTGTCCCATTAGAGAGGTAACATTGACAAAACCTGCTCTCAGTCCTCTACAGTGAGAGAGAGAGAGAGAGAGAGAGCGAGAGTGAGAGAGAGGCAGAGAGAGAGACAGAGAGACAGAGAGAGAGAGAGAGAGCGAGAGTGAGAGAGAGGCAGAGAGAGAGAGAGAGACAGAGAGACAGAGAGAGAGAGAGAGAGACTCATATATTTATTGAATGACTAGGGACTCAAGGTCCATGATAGACAAAGCTGGATACAAGGTATTGTACTAGTTAATAATATTAGTCTAAATCACACGAAGGGTACATATACTCCGTACATATATATCGTATATTTACTAAAAATAAAATAACAATATAATAAATATAAAAAATAGTAACGGAATATAAAATAAATAAATAATAAAAAAAAAAGTAATAAATTTACAAAATGAATAATATCTACATGACTAATATTAAACACAAAAACGGAGGTATAAAAATCATGACGTCGATGTTACATTGTTTTGAGTAGATACTTATAGAAACAAGTTTTTAAACAAGGTTGCCTAAATTTAGAGCGGATTTCGTGAGGAATACTGGAGAGAGAGAGAGAGAGAGAGAGAGAGAGAGAGAGAGAGAGTGAGAGAAAGAGGGAGAGAGAGAGAGAGAGAGAGAGGGAGAGAGAGAGAGAGATTGATTGATTGATTGATAACTGATTTATTACGCCAAGGCAAAGCCGTATGGCGTCCAAAAAATATACATTAAAAATATTTATGAAATATGTATACAGTATTCTTAATCCAACTTAAATTAACATGTTCAATAATTTTAGTAACTTACAATTTTAGAATTTTAGACTGTTCGTTGTTACAGGTACTATAGTATTGTGCATTAAGCGTATTCGACGGAATAGCGATACATAATTACATTTATACGTTTGTGCATTTATACATTTATATATTTACATTGAGCTGGTTTCGCCTTCTTTGAGGTATATATAAAAGTCATACTTAAAGCTTAAAGAGAAGAGGAATCTTTAAGAGACTCTGGTAAACTTGACCATAGTTCAGCAGCGGTAATCAGAAAGCTATTTTTATAACATTCAGTTTGACTAAAAGGTATACAAATAGTACGTTTTGGAGGCGAGCTGACCTGCGTACGTTTTGAAAAATGGTAAAAAGCCGCCCAAACAAATATTCTGGTCGCCTTGACTGCAAAATACTGAAAATTAAGCAGCCTAAGAAGTATATTCTTCGATTTTTAACCAGCAACCATTCCAATAATTTTCGATAAGGCGTAATAGATACGTCGCGTCGTAGATTGAAAATATAGCGAATACCTGCATTAATCAGTCGCTGCACCTTTAGATCTAAATATTTAGAAATATTGTTGTACAAAAGACAGGCATAATCAATATATGGATAAACAAGTGCTTGGACCAGCATTTTTTTGTATCCTGCGAAAGTAGCTATCCTCGATATCTGAGCTTATGCAACACACCATGGACTTTAGATGAAACAGAAGAGAGATGGGTATTCCACGAAAGATCGGAGGACAGTGTAACCCCTAAGTTTTTAACCTGATTTAGAAATTGAATTCTCTCTCCATTTACTAGTAGGGGTGGATATGTCTGCTCGGAAATAAATGTTAGGTTAGGTATGCTGCCAAAAACAATTGCTTTAATTTTACTCGGATGAAGCTAAAGTCCGCGATTGCTTGCCCATTGAGATACACATTGTGAATCTTCAATCATGTGAGCAATAGCCGATGCCAGAAGAATAACTGGACATTGAGTATAAAGTTGAAGGTTATCAGCGAAAAGGATACTAGAAAATTTGGAGAACCATAAAAAGCTTGGTAAATCGTTAATAAGACCGAGGAAAAATACCGGGGCCAGGTGATGACCCTTGGGGAACGCCTGAAGTAACTGGGAGGAATGGAGAAACCTCACCGCTGTCACTCACCACGGCCTGTGTGCATCCTGAAATGTACGAATGAACAAGTCTAAGAGCATTTGCGGAAAAACCAAGTGATTTTAAGGCACATAAAAGTGATTCATGGCTTATGGAGTCGAATGCCCTACGAAAATCTAAAAGAAGGTCTAGAGTAACGAGGCCATTCTCGATACCGGAACATATAGTATCGGTGAGATGGAGCAAGGCGGTTTGCGTACTGTGTTCGGTGCGAAAGCCAGATTGGAAAGGGGACAACAGACAATTATCTTCCAAGTAATCCTTCGTTTGTTGAGTAATATTTTTGTCAAAAACTTTGGCAAGATGCGAAAGGTTAGCTATAGGGCATGTTTCTGCAGGAGATAATGGTGATGAACATTTATTGAGGGGAACGATAGTGATTTTTTCCAAGATGCAGGATATGAACCAGAACTGATGATCAAGTTGAATAATTTAGTGATAAATGGTAGCAGAGAAACAAGAAGTTTGTCAAGGTATTTTAAAGGTAAATCGTCCGGGCTGCGTCCTTGCGACTTACTAAGTAAAGCGACAGCTGTTTCAAGAATCTCGATAGGTAACAAAGGCTCGAAATTAAATTCACTTTCCAAATTAGTAGGCGTACTGATAATACTTACAAGGCGATCATTCGTACAAAGAGGGTGAACGCTTGCGATCTGAGAGTAATATTTGTTTAATTCGTTGACACTAAAAATACTAGTCGAAATAGCACTTTTTTTCTTGGTCAGGCCCTCACGGGATAACAGGCGCCAGATAAGAGAGCGATCCGAGGTAGCAGCAACTTTTTCCCGTATAAAGTTCTGGCGCGCCTCGAGTAGACGCGCCTTGAGTTCCTTTCTGGCTGTGCGATAGAGAGAAAGGAATAATTGAGAATGAGATCGTTTAGCACGCTTGTATAAAACATCCCGCTCTTTACACAGTTTTTTGAGCTCAGGTGTCAACCAGGGAGCCGCACGCTTAGTAATCACGCGTGTTTTACTAAGGCGAGCCAGAGTGAGAGAGAGAGAGAGAGATAGAGAGAGAGAGAGAGAGACAGAGAGAGAGAGACAGAGAGAGAGAGAGAGACAGAGAGAGAGAGAGACAGAGAGAGAGAGAGAGAGAGAGAGAGAGAGAGAGACAGAGAGAGAGAGAGACAGAGAGAGAGAGAGAGAGAGAGAGAGAGAGAGATATTTGATTTTATTTATGAGCCCCGAGACTGAACTGTGTTCCATTGGTCAAAACGAACAATAATGCAGTGATATATTGTAAATATTATGAATTGTGGTGCGTAATATACACAGAGCGCAATGTACAGAATAAAACATTAAACATGTAAAATATAAGATATGTACAATCACTTCGCAGGAGCATAGCAGTAAGGCGTAAATAGAGATAAAGAGTTGATTGAAAAATAATAGTAAACTTATAATAACCTATAATAACCTGAAGCGCTGGGATCTCGAGATAAGAATAATTAAAAAAAAAAAGTAAATAAAAATGTATAATAGAGCTGGATTGGTATACTCGGTACCCAGGTGAAATATCGACTTCCCGGAAGGAAAGGTATTGTGCAAGAGGCGGGATTTGAAAATTGGTAGGGAAGTAGCATTAAGTGAGAGAGAGGTGATAGATCAGGGAAGGCTGTTCCAAAAACAGGATGCTACTATCGAAAATGAGTTGGCCATGAGGGAGATGGTGTTCTGTCTTATAAGGAATGTTTTTTCCGGGAGCCGATTTGACCTGCTCACGTCCTCGTCCGCTTTCCGAATAAAATTAGTTCTCAGATATTCTGGCCGTTCTGTCTTAAATAGTGTGAATGTTAAAAAACCCAGGAAATACTCTCAAAGTGCCTTACCTTGAGCCACGCTAACCTCCTGCGATAGGGGGTAACATGATCTCTCCAAGGAATATATCCAAACGGGAATCTGACACGCACCCATTCTGGGGTCTCTGGAGCTTGCTGTCATAATCCTCAGTAACATCATAGTACATAAGGTAAGCACAGTCAAAAGAAGGAAATATGAGCGATTGAACGATAGATTTGCGGACAGTAAAAGAGAGTGTATGCTTATGGGGTCTGAGTTAACGTAATGTACCGAATACACGCTGACAGATGTAAGAGACTTGTTTCTCGCAACTGATATCACACATAAGCCAGACATCAAGATTCCTGGCTTCTGACACAAAATGGATAGGAGAACCATTCACCATGACGCATGGTAAATCATTCAAGTCAATAGTTGCGAAGTTTAGTGTGCTACAAAGAAGCATTACTTTAGTTTTCACGCTGTTAAAGGTAATACCATTGGCAGTTGCCCAGTTATATATGGCTGTAGTATCAGACAAGACCTTGGCTATTGATTGTCATCAACGTAGATCATGCGTCTGGTAAAGCGGAGTACAGCAGGGCGATCATCGATAAAGATGGCAAATAACAGAGACCCAAGCACTAATCCTTGAAGTACCCGTGCAGAAGTGCGGATTCAGTCTGATACCTTACCACCCTCATCGATAACAGCTTGACATCCATCAGCGAGATAAGAGATGAACCAGTTTATAGAATTATCAGCTATTTTAAACATGCGGAGCTTGTGAATGAGGATATGATGCGGTATGCAATCACGCTTTTGAAAAATCAAAGAGGAAAAGCACAGTGAATTTTGCGTCATCCATGCCTAACCTAATGTTCTCTATTACCCCAAGCAAGGCTGTTTGAGTGCTATATCCAGACCGAAAACCGGCTTGTTATAGGTCAATGAGCTTGTACTTCTCAAGATGGCTTTTAAGGTGTTTTGATCAAATACGTTCGAGAACTTTAGAGCACTCTGCAAGCCTCGCTATGGGACGGAGATCAGATAAGTCAGACACGGAGGTCGATTTCGGAGGTGATGAGAGTTTGCTTCCAAAGCGCTGAGAGAGAGAGAGAGAGAGAGAGAGAGAGAGAGAGAGAGAGAGAGAGAGAGAGAGAGAGAGAGAGAGAGAGAGAGAGAGAGAAGAGAATGACAGAGATTAATTAATTGATTAATAAGTTCATTATGCCGAGGCAGAGGTCCGTATGGCAAATTGCATAATACATTGTCAAAATACATATTTCGTAGTAATATTTATCGTAGAAATAATGAAACACTTTATTATCTATGTAAATATAACGGCAGGAATAACAAGTAGGAATAAAATATAAAAAATAAACGAATGTAATAAATGTAGAGCAGAATATAACATAATGAGAACAAGAGATGAATATAGTATATTAATATGTAATGATTTAGCTACAACGACGATAATTTCTTAAAACTAACAATTTCATAAAAATAAGTGATCGAAAAGTAACGTTTTAAACTGGCTTATAGTCGCTGCATGTTTTATGTCAGCAGATAATTCTTCCCAACTGTAGAGTTCCGTCATTAAGAATTATTAAGCGTTTATGTGTTTCCGTTTCGCATTTTCGAATCACAAACTCGACGACGGAATTCTTTCTGAACAACGCTGTTCTTTATCTTTATCTTCGAAAAGTACACGCAAGTAAGATGGCTTACAAGTTGTTATACACTTAGTATATCTATAGCGTCTTGCGCACGGTAATATTCCCCTTCTACCCGAACTGCAGCCAATCACGGCGCAGCCGGGTAGTATATAAGAGATCGAGTTTCGAGACTCCCTCTCAGTCGGAGTCTGACTCCTGACTCCTGACTTCTCGGCCGACCAGGCCAGAGACAAGTCCGCGATCCCGGCACTAGACAAGAGAATAATAAATAACTAGCAAAAGTTACCGACGCTTTTATCTTTTCCTAAACCTATTATTTCAAAGGGCGCAGCAGGAGAGAAAAGAGAAAGAAAGAGAGACGGGAGCGCGAATAAAGCATTGCGCTGCGCGCGCACGCCGCAGCTGCCTAACCGCTACCAGCGCGAGCCGCCGCGCTCACTACAGAGCGGTCGGAACAGCTCTCGTGTCGACTATAAGTTAGGGGGCGCGCGCCTCCTGAATCAGTCGGCCTCGGCGCACCGCACCGGCCGGACATCCTCGGTTGAGAGCATTCTCCCGAAGTAGTTAGTGTGCGGTGCACGGTAAGTGCCTAGTCGCCCCGTGGTGGTTAACCCGGGTATTGTCGTGCCGAACGAGCTTTCTGGCGGGCTTAGCTCCCAAGGAAGCTTTATTAGGAGAGCAGTATCCCTCAGTTAATCACGGCTCTTGACGAACGCGCGTCAAGAGATCGGGGGCAGTTGAACGCAGTCCCTGATAGGAGAGCTGTTTAAAGACGTCGTTCTCTAACGAGAGCCGATAGCGTCTTTTAGCAGCGTTTTCTCCTCGTATCCCACAACCTGGAGCCGGGAGTTATTAATTTAACTCCTGGAAGTTCAGTTGTGGCTACGCAGGGACAGGCTCCTAGAGAGCGCATGCCTCTCTATCAGTCGGCCACGACGCACCACACTGGCCGGACCTCCTCGGTTGAGAGTAATCTCCCTGCGGTAGTCAGCCTGTGGTGCTCGGTAAACGCCACACTTTCCCCGTAGTGATTAACCCGGGTACTGTCGCGCCGAACAGACTTTCTGGCGGGCTTAGCTCCCACGGAAGTCTTATTAAGAAGGCAGTATCTCTCCGTTAATCACGGGTCTTGACGAACGCGCGTCAAGAGCACGGGGCAGTCAAAACGTACGGACGGATTGAGCGGAGCAACTCCCCTCTCCTCCCCCTTTTCCTTACCCCGCAACTCTCACTTATAACAAAGTATCAAGAATTTGGTAAGTTACAGAACCTATAAAATAGTTCCTACGTGTTTTGGGTTTCAACCAGTTTAAATCCTGCGTATATTGCGAAAGAGCAGTGTCACGGCGAAGCTGAAATATAAAACGTATAGTAAAGTTTTGCAAACGTTGGAGCTTTACAGTCATATAACCAGTGATATCCTTGTAAACAACAGCGTAGTCTAAATGCGGAATGACGAGGGCTTTACAAGGTTTTCCTGAGTAATAATTGAGCCGTTGCATATTATAGAGTTAACGTTTTTTTTTCTTTAGCAACATGTGGTTCTGCACGGACCCTAAAATAATTGCTTTTGTTATTGCTACATTTAATTTAAGACCATTTCCACGTGCCGAAGCAACAAATCTTTTAAATGTGAAGTTAGCCGCCCATGAAGTCAATCTTGCCGATCAGGATGCCAAGCTGGTGGAACTTGAATGTAACCTTTCAACGTTAAATGATAAGTGTACGGCTATGGCTGAGCGAATCCAACTGCTCGAAGAGCAGGTGCGCAACTTAACTAATTCCGTTAGTCTTAAGGTTAGTAGTAAGTTTGTAAATATTAATGACGATAGCTTAGATGTTAACAACAACAACGACGGGATAATCATTGGCGGTAGCGAACATGCTCCTCTAATGAGTAGCGGCTCCGCGAATGATCCTGCCCTTGATGGGTTTCGAACCCAGGTTCGTCGCTGGCGTCGAAATCGGGTCCTTCACGATCGGCATATTTCTCCCCTGGGCGGAACGAGCAGTGGTGAGGTTTCGGCTGAAACCAATATTTTGAAAGGTTCTAATGAGCAACGCTGGGATGTTGTATTCGCGATACTCAAAACGGTTGTTTCGTTCATCTCGAAGGAAGACATTGTGTCTACGCGTCTACTGTGACCGGTTAAGTGCGTGGATACTACTACATTGGGGAGGGAACAGACGCCACTCTAGCCAGACAATACTACGCGAAATCATACGCGCGAAAACTAAGTTCATTGCATTTGACACTAGACAAATGAACATATCATCTCTAGATCAGGAAACTAGTAGCAGACTAAGCTACAGTAAAATCTCTATTAATGAACTTTTAAGTAAAGAATCTTTTCTTCAGTTTAATAGTCTTAAGAAGCTTGCGAATTAGGTTTTAAATATGTATGGCATAGAGGCGGTCGTTTCCTGATCAAGAGACGAGATGGTGAAATGTCACATGCTATTTTCTCGACAGCGGACTTGCACGTAATCATTGCTCCTCCGAAATGTACAGTGAATGGTAATGTCGTACTGTAAGTGGAAGAAGCCACTTACAAGGCAGATAACAGATCAAAATCACCCATGGGATCTCAGGTCCTAGCGGAGCAGAATTGACTAGCCGGGATTAAGGGAGGACGACCTAGTTAAACAGGCACATGGGAATTTTCCGCCAGTACCTTACGAGTCCTAGTCTCTTCTACCATCTCTTCGGCGTGGCTGAAACGCGTTTCGAGCAGAGCGTCGAGATCAACCGTCGAGGCGTCGATAGCTTATGCGTTCAAATTGATGGCTATTCGATACTTCGGCAAGACGGAAATACGCAGGGGGGAGATGCCGCCCTTTACATACAAAATTCTTATAAAGCGACTCTGCTGTGCTCATCACACACTACGATTGACCAAGGGAAACAGGGGATCCCTGAGTACCTTATGTGTAGGGTTCAAAAGGGAAAAGCACCTCCAATTTTTGTCGCTGTCATGTACAGACCGCCTGGTATCTCCTTCACCGAAAACTCCGATGTCGTGGATAATCTAAGATCTTTTCGGTAGGATTTTTTTTTTCAAATATGCTATAGACGTCCCAAGACGCGAAATTTATTTGAGAATTAGCATGTGAACTGAATGATAAATTAGTAGAACATGGCGCGACGCACCATGTCAGAGAGTCACACACCTGGATTGATGCGATCCTTACTCGCGACAATGATGTAGTGCTGGATGCGAACAACTCGATTGCGACCTTTCCCAGTAGCACCATATCATCGATGTTACAATCGGTATTAATTAAAAGATCCAAGCCCTCTGCTCTTACTAGTTTCACGTATAAGGATTGTAAATCTATCAGACAGGAGGAGCTCCGATCTCTACTAACTACTTGTGATTGGTAACCAATCGGTTGCTCGAGCAAGGACGTTGATATTAGGCTAGAACATCTTAGCTACGCGCCATCGGTTGACACGGAGATTAAACACCTTTACAACCAGCGTGACGTCTTTCGTCGGCGCTATAAATGCACTCGCGATCATAATCTATGGCGGGAGTCCCAATCTCTCGCTGCTCATGCTGAACAATGCACAACTGAAATTGGATTTGGGAAGTACAAACGTGGGAGAATAACCCTGGTTATATTTATACCAGGGTTATTCTCCCACGTTTGTACTTCCCAAATCCAATTCCTAAAAATATGGAGAGAAATAATAATACTCTTAATGCACAACTGAGTTTAGCCAGAGCAGAATTTTTTAAGCTCTGGATAACAATAAAGACATCTGGAAAGAAATCCGTAATTTTAGTCTGTTCTCAAAGACTAAAGAGGAGCTGCATGGCTTCACACCGGATGAATTAAATACGCACTTTGCAGGGGTATCCGTCTCTCAAACCGAGCCAGATGCAGATTTGAACGGCATTTTGTCTGAGGCCAGTGATGATGACTTCACTTTTAGTGAAGTCACTTTCTCGGATGTAGTCCTGGCTGTCTCTCATTTCTCGTTACAGGTGAAGGGAGAGGACGGAATTCCCCAGAGTGTTATTGCAAAGTCCCTTCCGGTCATAGGTCATCACTTGGCTAATATCTTTAAGTCCTCTGTGTCTAGTGGAGTCTTTCCTGAATCCTGGAAGAGAGCTCACTTAGTACCTCTCAAGAAGACGGCAATTCCATCTGCCGCCTCGGACTTTCATCCAGTTTCCCTTTTGAGTTTTCTCTCTAAGGTTCTTGAAAAAATTGTCCATTAGCAGATTTCTGAGTTTATTGAACCCAAGAAAATCCTTGATCCCCGCCAAACTGGTTTCCGGCAGCATCATAGCACGCATACAGCACTATTGAGTCTGTCAGAGGACATCAGAGATGGTATTAATATCAACAAGCAACTGCTTACCATCCATCTGATGTTTGATTTCAGTAGAGCGTTTGATACAATTTCGCCCTCAAAATTACATCGTAAGCTGATCAGAATGTGGTTGTCTGGTCTGTAGTTCTATGAATTAAGTCATATACCACAGGTCGTGATCAGTGAGTGGTCACGAAATGCAATGGGAAATTTAATTGGCTCATAACCAATCACCTTCTCTTTAGCGTCTACATTAATGACCTCCGTGAAATAGTCGCAGCTATTAAGAGCCCCGAGGGGAAATTATCTTGCCGGGGTCAGTCTTGACGAGGGCATGAAACGCCTATCAGCTGTAGTACGGACAGTGTCAGCATGGGAAACCTCTGAAAACGCCCTCTGCCTCAATGTGGGAAAGACTAAGGCTATTATTTTTGTATCCGAGTATAACATCAATAAATTGCAGAGTTTACGTCTCGCAGGCATTGAGGTAGAGGATAACGTTTTTATTCCATTTGAAAGTTAACGCGGAAAGCGTATGTTGATATGGTTAGCTGTAAGGTTAATAGAGGCCTATCTGGGCTCAATCTTTTCAAACGTACACCACTAAGGCGTTACGTAAGCAGCTGGCAGTTGCTCGCGTTACTTCCCATCTTGACTATTGCTCTCTTGTATACCTTGACGTGTCAGGTGAATTTCAAACCCGGCTTCAAAGATTGCAAAATGCATGTGTGAGGTACATATGTGGCGTAAGAAGGGACAAGCACATCTCTCCCTACAGAAGGAAAATGGGCTGGTTGAATGTGGAGGATAGAAGGGCGTACTTTGCGGCGGTACTGCTTTATGAAGCAGTTGTCATGGGATAGCCGCCAACCTTGCGGCCCTTTTTGAAAATAATCATTCCATGACCTCAGGCAAGGATCCCAAGGAACTCGCAGTTCAAGGATCATGGACTAATGTTGGCCTGAAATCATTCAGTGCTTAAGGTGCGCTTCTCTGGAACTCGCTCCCCCGCACCATTAGGTACCTTCCATTGCTTAGTAAATATAAGGCGGCGATGCGCAAGCACATGACTGAGGCGCTAGTAGAAGGAGTGTGACTTACGGACAAATTTGAACAGTAATAGAGGGTTGCTCAATAAGTCCTTAGAATAAGAAAAAAAAATTTTTTTGGGTAAATTTTTTTTTATTTTTTAGCATAATTTTCTTTTAGCTCTGTACATTTTTCCAAGCGGTTTTCCAAATTTTTTAAACCGTCCAAAAAGTAGGATTTCGGAAGCTCCTCAATATAGGCATTTGTTTGGGAGATGATCTCCTCGTTCGACGTTAACCGTCGTCCGCCAAGCCATTTTTTCAAGTTTGGAAATAAGAAAAAGTCACTGGGGGCCAAATCTGGTGAATGCGGTAGATGTTGTAATAATTCGAACTTTAATTCCATAATTTTGGACATCAAAGCTGCGCAGGTGTGCACCCGTGCATTGTCTTGAAGAAAGAGGATCTTTTTCATTTTCAAATAAGGACGTTTTTCCTTGATTTCTTCGCTGAACCAGTACAATAACGACGTATAATACTTTCCTGTTATCGTCTTTCATTTTTCGAATCGGTGTAGGTGATGACGCGTGCATCCCGAAAGATCGTAGCCATCACCTTGCCGACCGATTTCACCGTCAAAAATCCACTGTTTCTTTGTGTCTGGAGTATATTAGTGTATCCATGTTTCATCCACAGTTATGTATCGACGCAGAAACGCCTCAGGATTGCGACGGAAAAGCGCCAAAACAGCCTCAGAGTCGACCACACGATTGCGTTTATTCTCCACTGTCAGCAAACGCGGCACCCATCTTGCCGAGATTTTTTTCACACGCAATTTTTCGTGCAAAATTGAAGCGACTATACCTTGCGATATGCCTATGGCCTCAACTATTTTGCGAACTTTCATTCGTCGATCACTTAAAATCATATCGTGTATTTTGTCAATCATTTCAGGGGTAGTCACTTCCACTGGGCGTCCCGAACGATGTTCATCTTTTGTGGATGTACGGCCACGTTTAAACTCATTCACCCAATTGTAAACAGTTGCAAACACAGGAGCAGATGTACCATGAACTTCATCCAATTCAGCTTTCATTTCTTTCGGTGTTAAGCCTTTTAAATATAGATGTTTAATCACCGCTCAAAACTCAGTTTTTTCCATTGTTAAAAATAAACGAAAGTTGTTTACTTTAATCGACAATAAATATGAAACTATGTGATGGATGGAGCTGAAACTTTAACAGCTGTCTAGTTAGTAGTGCTGCTCACGAAAAAAAATTATTTTCGATACTACGAGCGCCATCTCTTGGATTTTCTAAAGACTTATTGAACGATCGTCGTATCTAAGCTAATTTACGAAAATACTGACATTGTGCAAATTGCAAACTATGTGATTAATTACAAACTATGTGATTGACTGCAACTATGCGATTGACTGCAAACTATGTGATTGACGGCAAGCTATGTGATTGATACAGTGATACGACTCTGTGATCTAAGTTATAAGTAATAGATATAAGTTGTATATCACGAATAACTTTATGTAATTATTATGACGATGTATTTTTGACCTGTGCAAAATAAATCTTAATCTATCTAATCTATCTATTTATTTTTGCATTATAGCCACATTAATGTTTTCAGGAGTTTCGTGAATATAAATTTTACAGATCATCAGCGAATAACATGCACGAATTACTGCAATGTTTAAGGTCTCCTAACGAACATGGGAGAAACTCTGATGCGTTTCCAGTAAGATTTAGAACTGCCTGACTACGCTGACTTAAATGAGAATGGATCCACTTCATTTTGAGAAATTTAATTTTCTTAGCATATTGAGTAATATACAGTGATTAAGTGCTTCAAAGGTAGTTTAACATCGTTCATTATTTTTAATAATGCTGTTTGGGTGCTGAAGCCTTTTCGAAATCGTAATGTATCAAAAACCTTAACAAAATTTCGATATTGCAATATTAGATATCGCTTAAACTAGAGAATGATTTGATGAAAGATACGAATCCTTTTTTTCATTTAATTTTAATTTAGAACTACTCATTTTATTCCTTGAAAGATTTCAGGGGGTCTTGCCTTCGAAAAACCTGACAGCTACAGCCAAAATGTTTACATATCTGTACTCGTGTTTTTGTTTGTAGGTGTTCAAATATAAACTATTGGCTGTAACTTTGCAGGTTTTAAGTTTTTTTTTAAATTTTAATATCGGTAAGTCCCGTTGCAATTTTTGAAGCGATAAAATGAGACCTTCCAAAATAAAATTGGGTGAAAAATAAAAAGAAATTGTATCTTTTGTCAAATCATTCTTTAGCTGATACGATATTTTCATGATTTTTTTGTTTCGGTTTAAGTGGCCTGTGCCGTAGTCCGTGAGGCGAAAAATGTCTGTAAAATGATTTTAATGAATTTATACGACTACGCTTTCACGTAGTAACGCGGGATTCCAATTTGTTGATTTTCCTAGGGGAAACAAGGCTGGTGCCAGGAAGAATAGGTATGCCTTGTACTGCTTGTCAAAACTGAGGTATAGCTTTGAGGAGGGAGGGAGAGGTACAAGTACGAGTACTGCGTACTAGAACGTCGTACTTGCGGAGGAAATTATATTTAATTTTTATAGGATAGAAGGTAGAAAAGAAAAGAACTAAATAAATAAAGATAGCAAAGTTAAATGTCGACTTACTTTTATTTGAAGAATTGAATAGACCGGAATCTCTCTCTCTCTCTCTCTCTCTCTCTCTCTCTCTATCTCTCTCTCTCTTTCTTAACCTGCGAAGTTGTCGGCGTCCTGGCTGGATTTGGTGCCGGAGCTGCGTGATCTTGTTGATGAAACTTGGAGAGCAGAGGTCTGGCGTCTGCATCCTGGGTGGAGTTTAAGTTGGCGTCGTTGTAGAAGATTCGGAGTCGGCGTGTTCGGACCTGGAGATAGCTTCCTCAGAGCTAGGCTGAGAAAGTAATTGCTGTGGAGCTGCTGATTTCTGACTGTTAAAGAGCTTGATGGTTGTTTAATTGGACTTGTGCTGCAGTCGGGATGTACTATGCCCTTGTGGTGTAGTACTAGAATTGGGCCTGCATATTCATTGGCAGTTCGGGAAAGCATATCTTTGATTGGTTTTGCGCGATGGACCGGCAGCCAAAGGGAAGGCGACGACTTTCCAGAACCTCCTTTGGGTCCACCCCGCTTCCCTCACTTATCGGGTAGATGGATCCTCCTTATTTTTGTAGAGTAGGGGTACAGAGACAGAGAGAGAGAAAGAGAGAGAGAGATATCAATGAGAGAGAGAGAGAGAGAGAGAGAGAGAGAGAGAGGGATGGAGAGAAAGAGAGAGAGAGAATACTTTTTTATAAAGTCTATACCTATCTTAAATTATTACGAATTTATTTAAACAGTTCAAGGTGTAAATAATAAACAAAATATGAATGTAATATGATTTTAAATATAAACATGTCTTCGAAAAACTTGTATTATTCAGAGTTTCATAACTGTGCGTAGCTAAATATAATGTTTGATTACTTAAAAATAAAAAATATTTGTCTTTACATAAAAATGTTTAATGAGACTTATATAAGATAGTATAACTATGTAAAAATTTCATTGTAGCTTTATCATAGAGTATTAAAATTACATTACTTTTGATTTAAAAATATAATTTAAGAAATTATATAATTGCACCTAAAATATTGAAATAGAGTAATATTTGGTTAAACTTTGGACTTTATAAACTAAAATATAAAAGGTGAATCTAATTTAATATTGATTTAAAATAACAATCGTGTAAATGGAAAGACTGTATTTTACGGATATATTTATCACTTTGACTTATGACTAACTGCTACGATAATATGTACAATTATTTTATGAAATGCAATACAATGATCCGGCTATTTATATTATTATTTTATTCTTATATAACTTGTTACGATTCTTAACTATTAACTGTGCGTAAATGGATCGTATAAAGACAAGTTCCGAATTTATGTATTAAACTATTCATTCATGAAAAGAATAGAAGAAATTTACAATAAATCTATAATGATTTAAAGACTAACATATATATAACTAGAAATATCGAATATTGCCAGGAATTCAGGTTCCAAACATTTGCACGTAGATTTGTACCCTTATTGGGATCTGACACCAGACACTCGCACTCTGGCGGATTAGAGTTAAACCAGATAAGGCCCGGAAATTCTCGAACGTGATTGGTTGAGAACATACATAAAAAGGATGATGAGACATTCCCTTAACCGGGAGAGGTACATTTTCTCTTTTTTTACAAATGTCGCGTGGAGGGTTAGGGAAACTTCTCTTTTCCGTACGGAGATCAAATGCGCCTGTTCGAATACTCCTATACATGAGACGGGTTAGATCTGACGGCCCCTCGGTGGATTTAAAATTATAAATTTTTAAATTATTTTAGCGGTTATTGAGACGATACTATAATGGCACCACCCAGAGGTAATGTGATAAACGGTACCAAGGTGGATTCCGTAAGAAGAGGAAAGGGAGGTAGGTTTTAGTGAATCGGTATGCGATGCGACGGTTGAGTAGTTTTTCCGTGTTTTTGTTTATATTATTTTTCATCCTAGAGTATACACACGGCGGACGCATCCCCAATCAGCCCCACAATATCCGGCTGTACGGACCCCCTCCCCCTCCTCCACAAAAAAGAGAATGTTTTAACCTATTCATTAAGGGGGGATCCTGCTTTAAAAGGCTCAAAAATCGATTTTTTTAATACTTAAATCTATTCCTAATATATCTAAGAATATGTATCTAAAGTTATAGAGGCTGATTCGCAGTATTTTCAAAGATACAGCACTTAACGCGGTGGGGTATCTAGGAGGTATACGAGCGCTCGGTCAGGTGGATCGCGTGCTCCACCCCTCGGTCTAATAACTCCGAACTCTGTACCTGAAAAGGTTCAACGGTCCTTCGAAACAATATTTTGAATTCGTAGAAGTGCCGCGCCGTGGCAAACTATAGTACGGATTATAACGGTATATAATATATCCATATCCGTCTCTGTGTACGTGCTTCTTTGCAGCTGCTTCTAGCGTCAACAGTTAATTTTGCTCTGAGTTTGTCGGGTGCACATAACTACAATATCATGTCAAGTTATCCCAAAGGCCACGAAAACGCAGATTCCACGGCAATCGATTCACAAGTGGACCAGACGATGCAGAGTGCAACACAAGTAGTAGTGAGAAGAAAATCCAGCTCCTATTACCGAATAATTGAATTTCTGACAGTGTTTCTTGAAATTTCTGACATAGTAATCTGCAGATCTTGTAAACAAAACATAACATTTGCAGAGAGTGGGCATCGAGGCTTGGGTTTCAGAATTATATAATCATGTATGTGCGGTCGACGTGAAATCAATTCAGGACCGTTAATAAACCCCGGTTACGAAATAAATAGACTAATTGTCATTGTTATGAGGCTTCTTGGTGTTGCACAAGAAGGCATCAATCTGTTTTATGGACTTATGGATCTATGTCAAGGTTTGGCGAAATCAACATGATAAAATAGAGCAGCATTTATACTCAGCGTCGAAATCAATGTTTGAAAGTGTCTATGAAAAAGCTGTCAAAGAAGAGCAAGGAAAAAATGTAGAAAATGAAAGAACTGCAAATCATTTGAAAGTTTTCGGCGATGCCCTAAAAAACACATTAGATAATGACGAATTTGAGGAATGGTATAAGGATCATAAAGAATCATGCTCCTCAAACCATGACTGTTCAACAGGGAAGATGGAGGTGGATTCAATCGTGGAAATGTTTTTGAGATCTGTTGTAAAATTCGGAGTATAGTATACGGATTATATCGGAAACGGCGATTCGAAAACTTTTGCTGGTATTTTCAAAATGAATCTATACGGTGACGATTGCCGTGTTACTAAAAATGAGTGCGTGAGGCATGTACAAAAGCGTATGGGTACTCGACTCCGAAATAACAGGAAGCAAGAAAAGCTCGGACGTAAAAAGCGGTTGACAGAGAGCATCATTAAAAAGTTAACGATCTATTATGGTTTGGCAATCAGAAGAAATATTAATTCTGACGAAGATATGAAAAATGCTGTAATGGCAACGCTGAATCATTATTGTTCGAGTGATAAATCTCCTCGCCACGAGAATTATCCGGCAGGCGCCGAAAGTTGGTGTGAATGGCGCAAAGCTGAAGCCACGAATTCTCTTGCGTATTTCAAGCATCATGCTCGATTGATTGAGGAAAATATGGAGGAACATATTCGTCCAATCTACGAAGAGCTCTCAAATGACGAACTTTTGAGGCGATGCTTAGGTGGTCACACGCAAAATTCAAACGAACCTTTCATCTCCACTGTCTGGCGCATGAACCCGAAACATCTGGATTCTGGCCAAAAAATCGTTGACATTGCTGCGTACATGGCTGCAGGAATGTTCAACGAAGGATTTTCTGCAATTCTAAGTACCATGCAGTTGCTCGATTTAATAAATCGACCAGTAATGTAAGATGTTTACGAATAATGCCGACACACAACGGATGGAGAGGGAAAACCTGCGTGCGTCTTTTTCCAGCAAGGAAGCTCGCACGGCTCGTCGACTCGAGCAACTGCATCAAAATGAGTTTTATGAGAAAGCTGAAGTTTAACTTTATGGAGCAGGAATAGCTGATTAGTGTATTATTACTGTAAATAGTCGAAAATTAACATCTTTCCTGATCGTAAACTTTAAAGCGCGTTTTCTCGAGTTTTCTTTTTTACGATTTTTCTAAACTGGCGGGCGTCATTGCAAGAAAACTAGACAATCAATCAAAATGAACCAAGGCTTGTTAGCTTCAGATTTGTATTTTCTTCTATTTGAACTAAAAAGATTCATGAAAACAACTTTTTTAGCAAGTTAAAATTATTTTTTTGCAAAAAGCACATATTTTTCAAACTTAAGAAAAATTTAAAATTTCACAATTTTCTTGGGTTTTTTTAGTTTACCTAGAACAAAACTAGATGAAAATTCAAATTTTCTTTGTTTTTTTGTTTCAGACGAAAATTACAAGTTCCGTCTTTCCCGACGATTGGAGACTGCAATTGCAAGGTGCTGTACAAATGTGTATAAAAATCAGCTGCGTTTGAATATTTTTCTCTCAAAAATTTTTTTTTATAATGTTCAAATAGATATTAAAATATTCTAATAAGTTCACTAGTTGCTTATTTTTTTCTGTCCTAAAATAATCCCCCCAAAAACGCTTGTTTAGGCCTCCTAAAGCAGGATCCAACCTTAATAACGGCTGATATAACTTACTATAAAAATACCTTATTCTAATTACACACTAAAAGGAGTGAGTAAAAGGATTCCTTCTGAGAACAAATCGTATTTTGACTTGAAAAAATAATTATTTATTAACTATTAATAATGTTATTTGATATACTAATATACTAAATAATTGAACATCGAATTGAACAACAATAAATGATTTATTAACTATAATAATTTCTTTCTTTTAGTGCAATGGAGTTATTTTTATATCACTTTGCAATAATATTCTTTTTGGCATTTATTTAATCATTCCTAAGATAATAACCGGTAGAAACATTTAAAATAATAGTATAATTTGAAGTAAAAATAATAGAGACTGCACTGTACTAATGGAACTTTTCCGAAGCAAAAGGGCTTCCTATACATGTATATAGTTAGTAGTATTTCTGACTGCATGCATTGATTGCAGCTCGGCTTGCTTACGCATCCGGGTGGGCTAACGCGGGCGGGTGGTAAAAGACGGAGGGCATAAGGCTTGAATCTATGCCTTCGGTTTAGTTTTTTGCTATCACTGCTTTTCCAAGACCCCCTTTGTCTCTACTTGCAGCTCTCCGATCTCCCAACTGCTATCGGAGTCGTTGGCATTTTAAAGTATTTTCTGCACTACACCTACTTACCTTAACCCTGGGAAAATTCTCTGCTGGCTTGCAGCTGTCGAACTTTCTCAGAGCCAAAAATAAGCCCGTACGTGCACAAACGGAAACAAAGGTGAATCAACAAAAAAAAGGGAAAATAAAAAATGATTTGATCACGCGGACGTGATAGACCCCTGCATCAATATGTATCTTAAGTATATAAATGTATATAATATAAGAAATTATATAATATAATAGAAAACCACTTCAAGTTACAGAAAAAAAAATTTTCAAAAATATTTCCATACCGCAAAAGTGGTTATTGTCATCTAGAGAAAGATTCAGCAAAATACGGCAGACTTTTTTATTATTCTTTATTCGATTTTAATTTTAATTTGATTCATATTTTATTATATAGACATTTATTAACTTTATCTTTGTATGTTTACCGAATTTATTAAAACAAATCTTGAATATTAGTAAGTCTTTGCAAATATCCTACCCATTGTATACCACTCTCCCCTACCTTACGTACATACAATTTTTTTATTCCCGACTCAACCGTAATGGTCACCTTATTGACCTTAAAAGCGGAACAAAAGTAGCATATGATTCCCGCAAATCTACTTTTTCTTGCAAATTTTTTTCCCTGCAAATTAATTTTTTATTTAATTATTTTTCTCTATATTAATATAAATTTTCAATAAATTCTAGTTATTAACGGAAATCTCTTTTTTTTAAAGTCGATAAAGTGGCCACAGTTAAGTCGGGACTAAAGTTCTATATGCAGTACGGCAATAAAGTTGAGCATTTCCTCAGGTAAACTGCCCTCGGGAATAATCTTCGACTTTATTCCCTTGTTACATAATCTACTATTTTAATGAACAATTGTGATGTTGCAAACACGATTATTGCCAATTGAAAAAAAATCATTAAAAATGAAGAAACTTTTTGTTTTCCATCAAATTTTAATAATCGGGGCCTTATTTTGTTCTATGAATGTTGTTTGACAGATCAACCGAAAGAAAAATTTAAAATAATTTTTAAGTGCTACGGAAACCCTTATTGTTTATAACTAAACACGTAATCTAGTTAAACAATTAGCTTTTCTGTAGTACCCATAAATTATTTTGCCATTTCCTCTCGGTTGATTCTCAAACAATATTTAAAGAACAAAATAAGATCCCGATCATTAAAATTGGATGGAAAACAAAAGAGTTTCTGTATTTTTAATGATTTTTTTTCAATTGACAATAATTATGTTTACAACATCATAATTATCGATTAAAAAATGTTATTATGTGCATAAGGTATACTAGTATAAGATATATAATGATTGACACTAATAAGTTATAACAAAATAAAGAGAAAAATAAAAATAAATTTATAGTCTTGTAACTCCTGAACCTCCTTAATTGGAAGAATTCCAACGGATTCGAATTTAGCATACTCAAAAACATAAGAAATTACCAAAATCAGCTACTAGAAAGAGGTTGGTCAGTATATATTAAAATCGGGACATATTCTGCTCGCTATTCCTATAATTTAAGCGGGACTTACTGATATAAAAATTGTAAAATAATGAAAACCTGTAAAGTTACATCCAATTGTTTATGGGTTGGAGGGTGAGTGTGCGTGTGTGCGTGCGTGTGTGTATGTGTGTAGCTGTACGCGTGTGTGCGCGCGTGTGTGTATGAGTGTGTGTGTACGTATGTATGAAACCAAAGAGATAAATGTGTCAGCGGAGGAGTGAATGCGTGGGTGGATGAATTTATGTGTGGGTGCATGAATAAATGCGTGGGTGGAGGGATAAATGCGTGAGTGGAGCGGTGAGAGCGTAAGTGAATGGATGGTTTAGTGGGTGGCTGGATACATGCGTGAATGGAGGGATAAATGCGTGGGTGTAGGGGTGAATGCGTGGGTGGTTGGGTTAATGCGTGGGTGTATATGAGGATGCGTGGGTGAATGGATACATGCGTGGGTGGAGGGGTAAATGAGTAGGTATATAATAAAAGCGTGGGTGCATGGATGTATGAGTGGGTGTATAATGAATGGGTGGATGGTGGGGTACGTATGTAGATGAATTTTTGATTTAGATTTATTTATTTTTTGATCCTTATGGTAGAACCCCATCTGGCCTTATAGACTTTTACAATAACAGAAATATATATTTAAAAAAATAACAATGTTTCGTAGAATTAAAGTTAGATATATATATATATAACGCATTATTTTTGTTGGTGATAACTATATATAACTATATATATATATATATATATATATATATATATATATATTCGTGACGTAACATTACATGCGGTTCGTCATTGACACGTTTATATATATTCATTTTAATTATTTATAATGAAGTTATACTTCTCATTTCTAATGTATTTAATGAGAGGGAATTTATTCATTAGTAAGTACTTCCCTCTCGACGCGCTAGGTCCACTCCAAGGTACCTTGCCGTAAAAGGATGCGGAAAAGGAAGGTTTTAAACTGAATAATAAGGTGGGGTTAAAATTAAATTGGAGGTGGAAGAGAATTAAAGAGATAGGAAGCCGATATAAGGAATTAATGTCTGAAAGTTTCTGTACGACGGCGAGAAAAGACAAGATACTGGGGTGGAAGGTGCTTTGATCGTCTGATTACTTCAGTATTCAATATGTTAAACTTGCACGCAACATACTCGGGATTTACGTAAGCGAGTGCAGTAAATGCTTGCACACGTATAAATATACACGTCTTTTGTGAGTAGTTAGCCAACCCAGCGCGATCCAATGCGTGGTGACATGACCTCGACGGGGGATATTTCCGTAGACGAAACGAACACAGGCATTAAGAGGAGATCGGAGCCGCTTACAGATTTCTGCATTGAATTTTACAGTATTCTACTTTAATTGTTCATAAAATTTAAAAACTTTATTTGTCCGGTGTTCTTAATCTACTAAGAAACACCAGCCAACTGAGATAATTTGAAAAAAATTAAAAATTGAACGAGAATACTGAAAAATACGAAATTGTCGGAAACTACGTAACTGTATGTAAGCCCGACCTCCCCTTAAGAGTGCGTTGCATTTTGAGGTAGAATGTACCATCTAAATCATGATATGTTACGCAAGCATAGTTAAAGTGTGGAAGTAATAAGCTTTGGACTAATTATTTTTTCATATCTCGAGTTAGAGCCTGGCGGTAGTATTTTACTGTATATAATGAGCCGTATACTTTGCGTACTACTTGGTTAACCTGTTTTTCCCAATTTAGAGTAGAGGAAATCCAGATATCCACATTTTTTGCCTCCGTAACAAAAAGCAGTTCCTGAGAGTTTAGAGAGATCTTAGGAAGTCCGTTGAGGTCTAGCTGAGAAACATAGGGTAAGCTGTCAAGAATCATGACTTTAGTCTTCCAGTGGTTAAGTTGGAGCCCATTATTTATTGCCCAGTAAAATACTACTGCTAGATCGCGGTTTACGGCTGCGATACCATCGATAAGGTCGTGTGGGAAGCAGGACCTTCAAATTTGCGTATCATCCGCGTAAATCACATGCTCGCAAAATCTGAGCACGCTGGGCAAATCATTAATAAACAAGGAGAACAGTAGTGGCCCGAGTACGCTACACTGCGGAACGCCAGCAAAGATATAAAATGAAGATTTTTAGTAGTGTCGAGTTGGTTTGAAACTCGACTGCGAAGTGCACGATATTTTTCGTAATCACTGCGAGTACCTGATTGTTTTACCCATTTATAAGCTAGGTCTCGTTAGCGCATAAGGGCACGAGGATCGGAAGTGACCCACGGCTTTCTTTTAGATGAAAGGTAAATCTTTTTAATTGGAGCTACTTGGTCAAACGAGGATATCGTTCCATCCGTAAACCGCGTGGCTAAAGTATCCGAGTTGATTTGATGGTCGAAATTTGGAAAATTTATTGGTGGAGGGGTGAATTTATAGGTTGATGGATTCGTGCGTAGAGGGATAAATGTGTGGGTGGAGGTGTGAATACGTGGGTGGATAGGTGGACGCATGGGTAAAGGGATAAATGCACGGGTGTAGGGGTGAACGCATAGATGGATGTATTGATAGGTAGGGGAATTGAAGTACAAAGGTGAATTAATGGATGCGTGAGTGTATGGATATATGCAAGGGTGGGGGGATTGAAGTGTATATGTAGATGAATGTATTTATGAGTACATGGATGTATGCATGGATGGGTGGATGGATGCGTCGATAGATGAATATATGAGGGATGATTGCGTGGGTGGAGAGTTGGAAGTATAAAGGTGAATGAATAGATGCGTAGGTGGATGGATGGTTGCGTGGGTAGAGAGTTTGAAGTGTGAAGGTGAATAAATGGATGCATGGTTGTATAGATGGAAGGTTTGAAGTGTAAAGGTGGATGATTGGATGCGTGGGTGGAGGGTTTGAAGTGTAAAGGTGGATGGATGGATGCGTTAATTGACGGATATATGCAGGGGTGGGGGAATTGAAGTATAATGGTGGATGTATTGATGCATGGGTGGATGGATGTATGCAAGGTGAGGGGAATTGAAGTGTACTGGTAGATAAATGGATGCTTGGGTGAGTGTATAGATGAGGGGTGGAGAGATGATTGCGAGACAGGAGAGTTTTAAGAGTAAAGGCGAATGAATGGATGCATGGGTTGATGGATGGTTGCATGTGTGGAGGGTTTGAAGTGTAAAGGTGCATATTAGAATGCGTTGGTGGATTTAATTATATTTAAATTTAATTTCTTACCTTAAGTTGCAGCAGGGTTTGACTGGTTTGACGATAAGGAAATTATGAAGACCACAAAAGCTTTCCTTTTTGATATGTATTTGTATTTGTATTGATTTTTGCCTTTCCAATATTGATTTAAATGAAAGTATATTTGTATAATGTTCGATAGCTTTTTCGATTTTTGGTCCAATGTGCTTAATTGTATGATATCTGGTAACGCAGTTCAATTTGGCTTAATGACTATAGCGAGACGCGTGGCTACTCTTATTTTGGCACGTCTGAAAAGCAAAGGGAAGCAATGCGGCCTACTCGGTAATTGGGCTTCAACACTACTGAGGAGAAACGTGGCGTCGCTTGATCGACAGCGTCGCCTTGTCCTCCCCCGCTTGGATCGCTTATTCCCCTTTGTGACGTCAAGGTGATCGTCGCCTTGTGTCGCTCCTGCAGTTCACTGATGAGTATGGCAACTGCTGGAGAGTCACGAGGCGCACGTGCACACCGATGGCGCGATAGAGGAAGTAAGCTTCAAACAGCACTTTCGTGTAAAGTGAAATTCTTATAACCTCGAGCACGGCTGCTGAAATTATGTGTCGGAAGCTTCTGGAAATCAGGTTTTCGTATATTATGTTTTAAATAATCTAGAAACTTCCGTCACTTAATATTCACCAAAATTTTACAGTATATTCTTTGAACAAAAAACACTAATTTAAGTCCATATTAAATGATGTGTCATGCTTCATTGATCAGCTGTAAAAGTTTTAACTTTTTAAAATTTACCAAGAAAATTTTACCCAAAAATATCGTGAACTGTACTAGCTTTAGTCAAAAACTTTTCTGTCTTATTTTATGCTCTTATTCAGTTTAATATTTTAATATATTTATATCCATATTTATTTATTAATTATTAATTTGCATTTGCATAGGTTAATAGATTAATAGTTTACTTTCATATATTTATGTTAATAGTTTATTTCACTATAATTGCAGCTTATTGAAAAAGAAGGAATTGATACTTTGACCAGAGCAGAGTTACAGCAAGCATGCAGGGCTCGTGGAATGAGAGCGTATGGCATGTCTGAACAAAAGTTAAAAGAACAATTGTCTCAATGGCTTGATTTAAGCTTAACTAAAAGAGTACCTCCAACGTTATTACTTCTATCTAGAGCTCTTATGGTACCAGATACTATTCCTATGTCCGACAAATTAAAAGCTACTATTTCAGCTCTACCAGATTCTGTTGTGACAAGGACAAAAGGAGCCATTGGAGAAAAAGAGGGGAAATTAGATCATAAAACTAATATTGAAATCATCAAAATAGAAGAGAAGAAAATTGAAGAAGAACGCCAAGAAGAAAAAGAGATTAGACAGCAAGAAAGTAGGATTGATAAGACTCCTCAGCCAGTTGTATTAGAAACATTATCAAATGATGATGAAATCACGAAAATCGACGTTAAAGTTCTAGAACAGGCATTAGATTCAATTGGCAAGGTGAGTTAATAACCCCATAAAAATTGCCTAATTAAAATATATAATTAAAACCGATTTCTTTGACTCCTTGGAGAGGAATTTCATGTTCAAAACATTAGAACTTATTTAAATCTCTAGCCGAAAAACCATATAAAAAGTGACCAACCTTTTAATTAAGAGCCTTGAGAAATTCCCAAATTTTTAAAATCGATTTTTGCACCCCTAAATAAAAAGGTTCTACTTGAAAAATAGTATATTATATACCAAGGGTGAAAAGTAGCCATTTTTTGCCCGCGTGTGGTTTACGAAGGCGAGTGCGTATTGCAAGCCAAAGACGAGTACTGCAGTCACATAAGGTCAAGAAAGACTTTTCATCCAAGGTACACCGTACTTTTTGTTATATATGTCTTAATTTCGCGTTTTGCTTCCTCATAGAGGAAGCTTTGTCGTAGTAAAGAAAAGGGTTTGCTAAAAACATGTTAGAAACATGCTTTGAGATACTGGGAATCAAAATACACTCTTTTTAGAAAATGACTGCATGTGTGTGCGTACGTGTGTGTGTGCGTGTGCGCGCGTGTGTGTGTGTATGTGGGTGGGTGTGCGTGCGTGCGTGCGTGCGTGTGTGTGTGTATCTATGCGTGTGTGTGTGTCTATGCGCGCGTGTGTGAGTGGATGTGTGTGTATGGATGTGGATAAACTTTACTCTGAATATACACGGGGAAAATTAATATTTTGGGGCTAATTTATTTTTTTTTTTTAAGGAAAGCAGCTACAAAATATGTTTTATTGTTATTCGATGGATTTTTATTATTTTAGCTGTTTGTAGATTTTTGAGTTTTAGTTATTCGGGCTTTTTGATACCTTAGAAATAATATCATGGATTGAGTGATAATGCTTTTGAAAAAGCATGAAGTTACCTATCTTTTCCCACCCGAAATTTGGAATAAGCTACTTCCCTTGTTTTGTTATTCACGAAATCATGTTTTTTCAACGGTTATATCTGTGAAATACAAGCAAAATTTTTGAAAAAAAATTGAGATGATTAGGAATAATATGGTGAAGAATATTCTGCAAAATTTTTGAGTCTTTATCTTTTTATTTTGAATGGAAAAAAATCGTTTTTGTAAAAAAATCGATTTTTTGTCAGCTGCAAATACTGGAGTAAATCGGCAGCATTTGATCCAAAACTTTCCAAAACGGTATCTTTTACTCTCTCGAACAAGTTCTTTGCTAAGATCTCAATGACCTTTACATTTTGAGATATTTGAGGTTGTGTTATTAAAATTTTTTTATCGCTTATATCTCGAGAATAACACGGTCATTTTTTACCAAACAGGACTCACGTTTTTCGTTTTCTTTTGTTATTAAGATATAATAAAATTAGAAAGAAATTGAAAGATCCATCAACCCGTTTATTTAAAGGTTTTTATTTTACGATTTGCGAAAATTGAGAAGGTAAATTATTTTTGTATGTTATGTAGTCTCTTGGCATAGCAAGTGTCTCATAGTTATTTTTGCATACCTTTATATTATTCTACCTAATCACATTCGCATTTATTCAGGGTTATGCCCGTGGAGTGGAGAAAATAGCTCTGAAAGCCTCATCAAAATTCGTGACCCTCATTACGTACACTCTCCTTGCGAAACGGAATTGACGTTGTGTCAGCTGTATCAGCTGTGTACTAGCGTCTCAGTATTAGGCATTAAATAATAAGACACTCATTCATATATATTTATCACGGATAGAAATTTAGGTTAGCCGCTTTTCGAAAACAGAGATTGCAGCGTCATCGTACTATCGGTCCGACGAGGAGATGCAGTAATTTAAAATTAATTCATTAAATCAAAGAATTTCATATTGAAACGATTTATAAATTTTGAGGAAGCTAAGTGCCAATGAATTGGCAGTGGTTTTTCTATGTTTCTAAAGCGGGTGTAATTATAGCTATTTTTCAAATCGGTGTAAACGTATATTTATAAAACCAAAATAAAGTATCAATAAAATGTTGTCCAAAATTATCAAAATTTTAAAAAATTTTCAAATTTCTGATATCTTTGATGAACGCACTCACGTACACGCATACGCACGTCCGCACGCATGCAACACGCTTGCACATAGATATACGGTGAGTTTTTGAGTAGCGGGCGAAAAGTATAGCCTTTCAACCCGCTATGCAAACCGTTTTTGCCAAGAGCGGACAAAAAATGTTTTTCTTATATAATTTTTTTATCTTTTAAAATGTCACAAATTTCGAAATATTTCATGGCCTAGTCAGAAAAAATCAAATACTGCTTATTTTGCGATTTTCATGGTCTTATTATAGAAAAAATATAGAATAAACTAGTTTACTAGGTATCTTTTACTAATATTATGCGTTTCTTAAAAGAGGAGTGTTTTACATATATTAGTGAATCGATTAGAGGGTGAGAAATGCAGAAAAAAGTCAATTTTCGAACTTATTTTAAGGTTATGTACTATTTTTGTTACTGGATTCAAATGGTACATGTATACATGAAGCGAAAAGAAGAAATAAAGTAAAAAACAGACAGTTTTAAGGCATCTATAACCTGTAAATAGGTATCGGCGGCTTAAATTTTGCATGTAGATACGAGGGTGGTTCAATAAGTCTTTAGAATGACCAACAGATGGCGCGCGAATCGCTCCAAATCATCTGTTTTCAGTCAGCACCACTCCCGACTAGATATATGGTGCAATCACAGTCCACATCTTCTGAGTTTACGTGTTTTTATAACCAATTGAAAGAAAAAAAATTGCTTGTTAAGAAAAATGGAAAAAAACGAGTTCAGAGCGGTAATTAAACATTTTCATTTAAAGGGTTTAACTCCATATGAGATAAAAAATGAATTGGACTCAGTTCATGGCACATCTGCCCCTGCCTTAGCAACGGTTTATAACTGGGTAAATGAATTTAAGCGTGGTCGTACATCAATAAGTGACGAACCACGTTCAGGAAGGCCCGTAGAAGCAACTACTCCCGAAATCATCAATAAAATCCACGATATGGTGTTGAAGGATAGAAGATTAAAAGTGCGTGAGGTAGCTGAGGCCACAAGGGTATCTATAGGTGCAGTTGTTTCAATTCTACATGAAAAATTAGGCATGAAAAAGCTATCGGTAAGATGGGTGCCGCGTTTGCTCTCAGCTGAGAATAAACGCAATAGAGTGGTCGCCTCTGAGGCTCTTTTGGCGCGCATAAGTCGGAATCTTGAGGAATTTTTTCGTCGACTTGTGACTGCGGATGAAACATGGATACACCACTACACTCCTGAGACAAAGGAACAATCCAAACAGTGGATTTCCACAGGCGAACCAGCTTCAAAGAAGGCAAAGACCGTAAAGTCAGCTGGTAAGGTTATGGCTACAGTTTTTTGGGATGCACGTGGAATTATACTTATTGACTACTTGGAAAAGGGTAAAACAATTACTGGTGAGTATTATGCATCATTATTAGAGCAGCTGAAAGAAGAAATTAAAAAAAAAACGACCACATTTGGCGAGAAAAAAATTCTCTTTCATCACGACAACGCCCGAGTTCACACATGCTTCGTTTCAATGGCTAAAATTGAAGAACTAAAATTCGAATTGGTCGAACACCCACCGTATTCACCAGATTTAGCCCCCAGCGACTTTTTCTTATTTCCAAACTTGAAAAAATGGCTCGGTGGACAGAGATTTACGGACAACGAAGACGTCATTGCCTCTGTAAGTGCTTATTTTGAGGAACTTCCGAAAACGCACTTTTCTGAAGGATTAAAAAAACTTAAAAAGCGATTGACCAAGTGTATAGAGCTCCAAGGAGATTATGTTGAAAAATAAAAAAAAATTTACCCAAAAAAAATTGTTTTTATACTTTATTCTAAAGACTTATTGAACTACCCTCGTATGTTTGGTATATATGCACATTTCGGATGGTATAAGTTATATACGTCTAGCTTGCAAAGGCACTATTCACAAGCTTATTCGGTCAGTTTTTTTATTAGTTTGAGTATCCAAGTTCCTGCCATCACTCACACTGTAATACACTTGCTTCCTAAGTGGAAGCCGTTCTGAGGGCGCGGGTTGCAATCCCCGTTAGTGCGATTTTCGAAACTGAAAATCCCTTGTCACTGCGAACTTATCAGTGGCAAAGGTCGAACTTGGATTCCGATTAATGCTATTACCGTTAGGAAATTATTATTGTAATTTATCTAATCATAAAAATTATTGTTATTATCAGTATTATTGTTATCGATATCACTATCACTATTACTATTACTATTACTATTACTATTTCTTTTTACCGACGGATAATGCGCAGAAATCTTTATCAGCCCATACGTCATCGTAACGCATACATCACCGCATATTTCTACGCAGTGCTGGATACGCAAGGGATCCAGTCGTGACCGTCTCATGTATTAAGGTGTTTCCACGAGGAAGCTCCTGGGAGGGTCCGCACTCCCAGGGAGTGTGAGATTCTTTTTCATTGCTCACTAACACCGCTGAACCCTTTCCGTCGTGTTTATTTCCACCCCGGTACAGTCGATTGAAATTACTTCGGGTTGGTACCACCCCCTAGCCTTACATGGCTTTTCTTCTTTCTTCTTTTCGTGTACTTACTGTTCTTTCTGTTCTTCGTTCTTCTTTCTTCATTCTTCATTTTCGTGTACTTACTGTTCTTCTCTTCTCTTCCCTCTTCTCTCCTCTTCCCTCTTCTCTCCTCTTCCCTCTTCTCTCCTCTTCCCTCTTCTCTCCTCTTCCATCTTCTCTCCTCTTCCCTCTTCTCTCCTCTTCCCTCTTCTCTCCTCTACCATCTTCTCTCCTCTTCCCTCTTCTCTCCTCTTCCCTCTTCCTTGCGAGCAACTGCAGCATCAGCCGCATCTGAAGACGCCTTCGACCGCCAAGACACCGGCAAATAAGAAAAGATAGCCTTCTGAGAAATCTTCGAAAACGAAGAGAAGGAGGAGAACACATAAGAAGGGATCTAAAGCTGTCCTCATTGGACCTAGTGACGGAGCTTCTTCCGTGGATGTTCTCTCGAATGTCTGCGGGAAGATACCACTAGAGTGCCCAATGACTTATATTAAATGTATCAGGAAAACGAAGGCTGCCGATGTCCTGGTAGAGTTGGGTGCCAAAAGTAATGACTAGGAGCTAAGGACTATTGGAGATTCCTACACGATGGTATTAGGTAAGACGGGGGCCGTAAAAAACCTGTCACCTAAGACGCACGTTGAACTCGGATACCTCGATAGCCTCACCATCAAAGAAGAAGTGGAGATGGCGATCAAGGTTTTCGACGAAGTGGGAGGCTCAATGGGTGAGATCAGCGTTTCTTTGACCAAACCCAATAGCAGAGAGCAGTGACTGGTCATCATAGATATGGACTTGCAAGAAGCTGAATTCCTGTTCGAAAAGAACCGCGTGGGAGTCGGGTACATGAACTGCCAATTGAGAAGCTGACAGCGGTTACAGCGTTGCTTTAGATTCCTTGGTTACGGACATCAAGCACGCGTCTGTCGTGGCCCAGACAGAAGCAAGGCCTGATGCAAATGTGGGGCGGACGACCACAAAGGAGAAGCCGGAAAGGCTACTGAAGCGAAGTGCGCTTGTGCACTGGCCTTCAAGTATACTAAGCACAGTTGGACCATACGTCAAGCTCAGAGCAGTGTAGAGCATTTCGCGGAACGCTTAGGCAAACCAAAGCCAACCGTTAATAATGGACCATATAACAGTCCTTTAAGCGAACCTCCACAGAAGAGAATTAGCCAATAATATAATAAAATTAATAGCCTTCTAACTCAGATTATATTTGAAACGATTGCTGATGTGCTACTAATCAGTGAGCAATACTGTGACTGGAGGGTACTTACGTGGTACTCAGACACACTTGGCTCAGCAGTAATCTACGTGGACCCACAAACTATCAGAGTGGACGGACACGGAAGCGGCTTATTGTGGGTGAGAAGCGGAGACGAAACTTACGTGAGCTGCTACTTTACCTCAAGCGTCCGTATTGAGCAATTCAGGCGGAGTCTGGACGAGCTGGAAGATGCGATTCGCGAGATGGAAGGCGAGATCGTTATCGCCGGGGACTTCAATGCGCGAGCATTGGAGTGGTGGGGTATGCCAGTGCCGGACAGCAGAGGAAGGTCCGTCATGGAGATGGTATCTAGAACTTTGCGAACACGCCGACATTCACACGATTAGGATTTATTGGGACTCTTTTGGACGTGTCATTCGTACCTGAAAATCTAGCGCACAGAGCATCGGATTGGAAGTACTGGAGGATTACAACGGAAGCGACCACCAGTACATGACCTTCCAACTGCGCCATAAATCCCAATCGCGGAAAGCAGTCGCAGGAAAATCACCCCGATGGAATCTGGCCAAGATAATCACCGACAAACTAGTAGAGGTACTGCTCGAAGGACAGGGAAATTTACCCACAACGAACGCCACCGTAAACAGGGACGGAGCTGATGCTCTCGTCAGGGAGATTGTGGGTCTTATAACAGATCACCACATGGAGAAGGCCCAGCTTACTAGTGGTCAGACGAAATCACGGAAGTGAGAGCGGAAGCGAACCATTGCAGAAGAAGAGCGCAAAGAACGTGAGACAGACAGGAAGCAGCACTGATGTCGGCGGAGCATAAAGCAGCGCACCGGCAACTTCGGTACGAGATCATCCGAAACAAGGCACAGAGCTGGAAAAACTTAAACGTGGAAATAAATCAGGTCGTATGGAGCTTGGGCTGAGCTACGAGATCGTGGCCAAGAAACTCTGCTCGCTCCCTAATCACCTTTTTGACGAGAACAACATGGCTCGATTCATGAATCTCGATTCATCATACTCTTTTCGGCGTACTCGATTTTCTCGCTGTCAATCTCGAAGCAGTAATTGTAACAATTTTCGCCAATTTCAAGTCCCAATGCATCCATTATGTACATGATACTTTTGAAACCATCATTAAAGGTGCAAACTGCAATACTAGTTGCAATATCAATAACAGTTTTGTCGTTGGAGTGATGCTTCGGCGCAAAGTTCCAAACTACGCTGTTGAACGACTCGTTACTGTTCTGCGTGTAGCCGCCCAAGCAGCGCTCGAGTAAATCTCCTTTCAAAAAATCTTCATAAACTTCTTTGACTGCTTGAAAAACTTCATCTTTCATCGGTGGTTTATGGGTAAAATCTTTTAGTTCTCCAGCTGCTTTAGCCTTTTGCCACTTGCACCATGAATCAGGACCAGGCGGGCAATCTTCGTGCTGTAGATTATTGTCGGTCGACACTTTATGCCTTAGACCAGCCCAAATCTCTTTTTTCATGGCTTTATCTGAGTCGCAATTTCTTCTTATTGCTAAACCAAAATTTATGGCCAGTTCATCAATCAGTTTGTTCGTCAGCTTACTTCGTACTCCAAGTCCTTACTTTTGTTTTTCTTGTCGCATAGTCGTGTGCCTACACGCTTTTGCACATAATCGACGCATTCCTTTTTTTTCACTTCGAGATCTGGGTTACTGTCAGCAATACCTTTTTTTGTTTTTGTGTCATCATCCCCAATGTATAATTCGTACTTGACTCCATGCAGTTCTTCAGAACGCTCGAACATTTCGACCACAAAATCAACTTCCATTTTGCCGGACGATCCTTCGTGATTTTTCATGCATTCATCTTCGTGCTCCTCAAGCCAATTGTCATACTCTTCAGTGCCTTTTTTCTTCTCCCAAAGAGAGCATGATAAACAAAATTGATGATTTCACCAAAATGTCGATTACTTTACCAGTATACCATCCAATCAAAGAAACGAAACCAAATAAAGATTTAAAGCCTTTTTTCTGCCAACTACCGTCACCTGATTCTGTTAAACCTTTTCTTTTCTTTCTTTCATTTCTTCGATCTCTTGTTTTGCTGCTCGACTCATCGATTTATCTGATACCATGTTACATGCATCTGCTATGTCAGTCTGGATTTTTGAATAAAAAGATTGAAACACCGGCCATGGTAATTCCATTATAGCGCAAAACTTTTTCAGACTGTACGTGCCGAGACCCATCAGTTTAAAGGCAAATATAATTCTTCTATTTATATCATAAGCTCTACTGTCAATCAAAGGACATGAATTTACTTCTTCTATTTTACAATCATTTGAGCATTTCATTTTTATTTTGAAAATAAGTCCACGACACGAAATTTTAGTAAACGAAACGTCGCCGAGACACTTTTTGCAACATAAATTCTTCGATAGAAAAGCAAAAATGCCACAAATTTCAATGATGCGATAAGCAAATCCTCCATTGAAAGAGAAATCGGAATCATTCTTGGCTAGTTTTAATTTTTTTGCTGATGCACTTACATTAGACATATCACATTCACGAGTATCATCGTAGCGATTTTTCGGAGGCTGTTTTCTTTTCTTATGACTACTCCAATCGTTGATTTATCGACTGCCTTTATGACGTTCTTTTAATTCCGGCACTTCTTCCATATTTTCACTACTAAATTAACACAAACAAAACAGAATTTAAGTATAAAAACACCAAAACTATTTCTCCGATGGGAGAGTAACTGTGCTCGAGCATGTGCAGCTGTTTACTGAAGTCTAACGGTTTTCTAAATAGCTTGGCGTCCTTAGAACGCCCTCTATAGGTAATAGAGTACGAAAAATACTACTTACCATTAGCCAAATATACTTGGCATTATTATACGATGGTTAAAGCATATTTATACCTGCTGCGCTAGCGCGCCCGCAGCGGGTCGACATAGACAGTTGACGCGCTCTGAAGTACTTTTGGAAAATCGCTCATAACTCACAAAAAAAAATTTTCTTTGCTATAAAACCAATTGGACATCATTCTTACGATAATAATAGATCATTTTATGCAAAAAAATCGATTTTTTTTAAATTTCAGGGTGTACCCCCCCACCCTTAAACAAATAACAAATAATAGTGATTATAAGGACTGATACGAATAATTTACATATATATAAGTAACACTCATACACTAGCATACATGACTGACACTCAGTTGACACTGAGGTAAATGCGGGATGCCTGCGTACTGCTGTTTTGAATTTACAGAGGGATGGGAGGCACCTAAGGGCCCATGTCTGTACGCGACGCTGAAACTGTCAGGTCTCTCACGCACCCCTTCTCAGAGGTCCTGCACTGATTTTTCTGAAGAAGAGCGGCGAGATACTTCACGCGAATGGTCTTATAGAGTAGCACCACCGCGAAATACTCTCTTCTTCGCTTCATATAGAACCAACTTAATTGCTGTCTGAATGGGGTGATTTGCTCATCTTTCCAAACACTGTAGATGTACCTGACACACGCATTTTGCAATCGTTGAAGCTGTGTCTACAGCTCATCCGACAGATTTCGAAAATTCAAGATGGCGGATCCAATATGGCGGACGGGAAAGTCAAAAAATCGAGATTTTGAAAAACAAAAAATTTTTTCGTATTCTACGTGAAAACACAAATAGAAACTGTTCTTGTTGTTTTTTCGATATCTCTCTTAGTTCTTAGTAAAAAATTCATTTTCAAAATCTGACCTCGGATTCGGGTTCAGCGCGGCTCGAAGTTTATGAATTTTTTACCCAAAAATTAAGAGAGATATCGAAAAAACAACAAGAACAGTTTCTATTTGTGTTTTCACGTAGAATACGAAAAAAAATTTTGTTTTTCACAATCTCGATTTTTTTGACTTTCCCGTCCGCCATATTGGATCCGCCATCTTGAATTTTCGAAATCTGACCTCGGATTCGGATTCAGCGCGGCTCGGGACCCTATGAAATGTAAACAGTTTCCCCGCACCATAGCTGTAACTCTTATGTGCACGAAAGGGTTAATACAAATGGTCTAATTAGTAATATTAATGTAAAAAGTAACATAATATTTTTGCAAGCTTATAGGTTTTTATGATTAGAATACAGAAACAATTATAAGCAAATGTCTAATTGACTTCCCTGACCTGGCAAAAATCAGGAAACTCGAAAAATACCTGAAAATTATGTTTAAAATATTATGTCTATTGATACAAACGGTCTATTTTCATAAAACTTTTGCGACCTTATAGGATTTGATCTCTAGAATACAGGAAAAATTAGAATCAACTGTCCAATCGACTTCCCTGACTTAGGAAAAATCGCAAATTTTTAAATAATAAGAAATATTTACAAAACGTTAGATATAATAATAATAATATTATTATGCGTATATTTTTGTACTATATACATTTATACTATGTATGTTTAAGGAAACAGATTTAGAAATAGAAATTCAACAATATATACTTGACAGCATATTAATTGATTTCACTATTTTTTTAGCCTTCATTCGTGATTCATTTATATAAAGTTATATATTGTAGTAAAAACTTTTAAATATATAAAATTTGTAGTAGTTATTTTCAAGTTTATGTGTAAATATTTGCTATTATTTAAAAAAGAATATTAATCGGATTTTCGGTTAAATCACATTATATAAATCCTTTTGAAAGCGAATAACGTTATTTTTATTTATATTATTCTATGTAATGCATTAGATTAATATTAACATATTTTGTTCAATTTATGATTGGAGAATAATAAAACTTATCCTTGCCAACATTTTACTTTTTCTAAAAGTTTTTTAGAGAGATTTCACAACTTTTTAAGATACTGTAAGAGTCGGCTTAAATAATATCTTTCAAATCTATTTGCAAATCTGGTCTTTTCTTATTTGGAAATAGAATTTGAATAGTATTTAATAGATTTGGCACACCCGGAAACGCACAAGAGATAAAACGGTCTGTACACCATTTTGCACACCGTATTGTTTGTAACACATGTTTTTGGATTACACATTTATGTATGCATATAAAGTGAAACCAAATACATATGGCCGTTTTACGCAGACATAAAGTATAGAGACTACGCATTAAGAAAGGGTCTCGATTTTCCAGTTTAGAAAGAGACAAACAGTTGTGAAAAATAATTTCGTAGTTCTATGATATGACAAAAGCTAATAATATTTATATTGCACCATTATAATATGTTGACATATTATCTTAAAACTAAAACAGAATTTAAATGATCTACTCTTTGAATTATACATCTTAACTTATCTTAAAATGTTTACATTCGTCAATAATTTGTCAAAATGTATTAAATCCTTAGATAAAGGTCACCGTCAACAATATTTTAAGTAAACACTTCAAACAATTAACAACACTTCTCACATATTTTATACTTTTAATATATTCACACTTTTTAATTACACATTAATTTTTTTAAGCACGCAGCACTGTTCATTGCAGTTTACTTCAGTTTTTATTATTACAATCACTCCCATTTTCCTAATAGCAAATCACAATAAACCCGAACAAAACACAAGATTATATGTACATATATATATATATATATGGGTCGTTCATGTGTAATTCGGTCACTGGTGGTCGGGGGAATACCTGTTCGCATTCGTTTGTGCAATAGTTTAGCCGCATTTAAGCAACAATTCTATGACTTTTTGTTAAATAATCATTAGTAATACTACATCCAGCTCTTACTTGATACTATTATGTATTGTTATTTTGCGACTTTTATACATCTATATTTTTATAATTGCGTATTAGTACATATTTATTTATTTTAGTTTCGTTATATGTTATGTGAATTTTTAAATATGCGCTTACTATTTTCTATTTATTCTTGTTACTTTTATATATCTATATTTGTATAATTGTGTATTATTATGTACTTATTTAGTTTAGCCTCCTTATATGTATGTTATGCGAATTTTAAATATGCGCTTATTATTTTCTTTTTCTTTTTTGTTACTTATCCATCTATTTGTATATGTTGTAATTATAATATGCACTTTGTATGCAGATTGTCTTATGGTCTTGTTGTACCTAGGCGTAAATAAAACTCGTTAACAATCTCTCTCTCTCCCTCTCCCTCTCCCTCTCCCTCTCCCCCTCTCTCTCTCTCTCTTTCTATCTCTCTCTCTGTCTCTCTCTGTCTCTCTCTCTCTCTCTCTCTCTCTCTCACTCTCACTCTGCCGATTATGATGGCATATCCCAGACGCCCGCTGCTCTCCCGGTGCTAGTGGCCAGGTACACCCTGGTCGTCCGGGGATGGCATTGCTGGCGTCACGCCCCTCTTTGTTGGCACACTTTCACACACTCTCTTGCTCTCTTGCAACGCACATCCCGAGTATCCCTGGCTCGACGCTCGTATCGCAGCAGCCCGGACAGTTCTGCCTGCGCTACGGGGTTCACACGCCTTCCCCCCTCGAACTCGTGCTCGCGGCTTCCGCGCGATTTTATCGGTCACGCGTGCGGTACCGTTACCGGTCGGTAATCTGTGGCGCGAGATTCTCACGTATTTGAATTCACGAGTGCACGCGGTGGCACTCGTTACAACCTTCCATTATAAATTAAGCACATAGCTCGTACAAAAATCGAGAAACTTCTAATCTCCGAATAGCCATAACAATTAGATCAAGTCATTTCCGTTCTTTCTTTCTTGACTTTTTACTTAGTGCGATTTTATATTTTATTTTCGAACATTTAACTTAAAACGCAAAATTTTGTTAGCATCTTCCAGAGTTAAATAATTTTATGATATATCTATGTTTATATTATACTTTACTTACAAGGAAAATAATTACTAACAATAATACTACTAATAATAGATTAATCACCCATAAACTAAAAATTCATCAATTAACAATACTAAACATATTGTCACGACAAATATAACTATTATTTATAAAATAACTGTACTTAACAACGAATAAACTATACCCAATAACAAATTAACTCTCTTGTTAATCGCATTAACCAATTTGATAAATGAACGACAAGACAAATTAAAAATTAACGATTAAAAGTTAACACAAAACTGCGTCCTTGGGTCGTACACGACAAACGAACAAAGAAGTCGCTCCACAAGTTACCAAAATTTTTTTTCTCCCTTCATTTATTAATACAAATTTTTTTATAACCTATTGACCAAACGAAAATCTCTCACGCAATAAGCTGTTATATACACCGATATATAACGGGGAAGTTTTTAAAATAATAAATCGTTTTCATAGAAAATAAAATGTCATACAATGATACAACCTTCTATGAACGTCACTTATAAAAAACTAACCAATGAAGACTTAAAACGTAAGCATAAATAACCCGACACGACGCCACATCACGAGATGCATTTCTAAGAAACTTTATCGTTTTAATCAGTTATAAAAAAACTGAATCGAGACACTGCTATATATATTATATATATCAGGGAAGCAAATTTTTATATAATTATTACATTTATAATTAATAGTACATTGTGCAACTAGGGGGAGAAATTGACGTTTTATAAGCGAGGATGATGATTGAGCACAAGTGGATGTCGAGGACGCCGAAGCCTCCCGAGACGTACACGAGTGCTGAAATCGCCATCGGAGTCTGAAAAATTCTTTCCCTCCCTGTTACACACCGTATTTTTTGTAATTAGTGCATGAATTGGCACTTTCTTATGCATGTAAGGCGGATGAAGAATTGGGAATTTTGAGTAGTCCACAGAATCACCTATATATAGATATGGAAATATGGTCATATTTAGCTCGGAACAACTTTAAACGTATGCTTAAAAAAATTTGAAAAGATTTACATGCATTCAGCATACTAAAAGAAAGATTTTTGCTGAAATTAAAATTAAATTTTGTATTGCTTTTGATTTCTTAACGAATTACCTATCAGGGTTGCAGATAGTTAACTAAATTCGTAATCTAATTAGACTTTAATTGAAAATTAAAATTAAATTTTAACTATTAATTTAAACTATTCTAATTAAAATTAAATTTTAATTTCTAATTCAAACGATTCAAATTATAAATTAAATTTTAATATTTAATTTAAAATATTCAAATTAGAATTAAATTCTAATTTTAATTGAAAATTTAGAAATTAAAAAATAAAATTTAATTTTTAATTGAGGTTTTTTCAGTTGTTTGCAATATTTACTTGATTTTTGCGGTAAATATATGTCTATTGATATATAAAATGCTCATCGCTGTATGAAACAATATATAATAACAAGTTAATGCTTTTATGTTATTTGCATAGAAGTTGAGGTTAAGTTGTAATAAATACCTTTCCTTTTTTCCTTCGTCTTTAATTTAAAATTGATATTTATGAAGCAATAAATTAAAAATTGTAAATATATATTAACATCAGTAAGGTTCATAGTTAAAAATTGTAAAATTGTAAATAATTTAAAAAACAAAATATCACAGCAGAACTTAATACTGTACGTATGCGACAAGCTATCAATCACAGCCGATTACAAGACGATAATTCAAATATACTCGTACATATAGCAGAGTCACCTGTAAGAAAAAAACATTTATTAAAATAGAAAATTTTTTAATGCTATAATACATTAAGAAAATATATATTATCTAATATTGCACCATTAATCACAATTTTATTTATTGAAAACTTATTTATTAACATACAGATAGACTAATAATTATTATTGCAATAGTTATCACATTGTTGATACAACGCGTCTGCGCGGATATAAAGACGGTAATGAACCTGCTCAGCATCGTCCGTGACCGTATGTGACTAGATAATATAAATCAAAAGGTATTTATTGCTTCCGCATAGAGAAAGCTTTGTGATGGTAAAAAAAAGTTTTGCTAAAAACATGTTAGAAACATGTTTTCAGACATTAAGAGTAAAAATACACATTTTTAGAAAAAGTCTGTATGGACGTATGTGTATGTGTGTGGGAGGGGGGAGGGGGGTGCGTGCGTGCGTGTGTAAGTATGTGTGTCAATGAATGTGTATGAAGATTACTCTGAACATTCACGGTCAAATTTAATGTTTCAGGGCTCAATGATTATGTCTTTTTTTCAGGAAGGGGGTTAAAAATAAATATTAGTTGTTTTTCGATGTTTTTTTTTTGTTTTTAGCGGTTCTTAGATTTTTTGAGTTTTAGTTTCTCGAGTTTTTTGGTATGTTCGAAATAATATCACCGATTCATTTTTTATATATTTAAAAGAGTATAAAATTACCTATCTATACTTATACAAAAAAACTATCGTTATACACGAAAACGTCGTGTGTTGTTTAAACGGTGATATATGGGAAATATAACATGGAAATTTTGTAAAAAATTTGAGGCGATTAAGAATATGGATAAGAATATTTTGTAAAACTTTCAAGCTCTTATCCTTTTCCATTTTCCAGAAACAAATAATTCTGTAAAAAATCGTTTTAACTTTGGCGAAGGGTAACTTGAACTTTTTTCTGAAAACTTCGGAACGGAAAAGCTAACCTCAATTTTCGCGTTCCGAAGTTTTTTCGAAAAGAAAATAATGTTACATACTTATTTAGGTATCAAAATATTCCTTACTTCGGAAAAAATTCTCGAGAATTTCGTCGGGAATCGAACCCTCGATTGCTTGAGCGTCTTATATCGGTAGGCAAGTGTCATATCCACTGAGCTAAGGGGAGCTCTATGATCGCTTCATTTTACATTTGAAAGAGTATAAAATTACTTATAAACGGTGATATTTCTTTATTTTTATAACTTTTCCATTGATATTTTTAAATATTGATTCAAAAGGTATTTAAAGATTAATGAAATAATGTATATTAGTATTTTTTACGTTTTATTTCTTATAAATCTGGACAAAAATGATACCTTATGAACGACTTAATTACACGCTAAACTCGTTGGAGTGAAATTTCAGAGTGAAATACCACTTGAAGAATAAGTGCAATAAATCACTCTAAATATAGTGGATTTTTGACTGTAAAAATGGAATGGAAATATTTCACCTTTAAGTAGAGTGACATACCACTCTATTTTATCATACATATTTTCTCCATGGATATCGATGACAAACTAACCTATTTTTTTTATTTTTAAGTTCATAATATTTCAAACGTGATCAGATAGACATTTTTCAGTAATAATAGGATTATCAAAATATGCAATTAAAGTCACAGTATTATGACTTTTACGACAGATAGTAAACTGAATGAAGTTAGCTTTCTTTATAACATTATTTTATGTGAACATTGCAATAAAATAAAATAATATATAGTAATTTAATTCAATTGTAAGATGGCGGCAAATGAGAAACACGGTTCTGATAAAAACAGTAAAATAAATTTTAAGTGCTGTGGTAAATCAAAGTGTACTACACAAATTTGCATTATATGCGAAAACGCGCTTCACCAGAGTTGTAATAAAAGATTAAAAGGAAGTAAATGTATAAGTGAATTTCTTATAATATGTCCAGAACATAAGCAGCTCGATATAACCTCAAAAAATGCCGAAAATACGTTGAGTGAATCTGCCAAGCTCCTCATTGCGCAGATTAAAATGAAAAACTCAGAGGAAATTAGGAAAGAACTGCTTGAAGAAGTTACGAACAAAACTCAAGACATACAAAATTCTTCTAACTTTGAGAATGAAGGAGATTTTGAGTTGATGCAAACAAAAGTCTCTCTGCAAGAAGTACTGATTAAAGAACTGCAAGAAAAAGTTGACCTGTTAAGAGAACTGATAGATAAACAAAAGCAGTTAGATAAACATAATCAAAACTCAATAAAAAAGACTTATGCTGAAACGCTAACCAATTTCAAACCACAGCTAAAACGTGTTCCAAAAATCGTTGTTAAAAAAATAGACAAAGCTGAAAACGAACACATTAATCTGAATGAATGTATAAAAAAAAAGATAACAAATGAAACAAGAATACAGTCAAAGAGTATACACATAAATAAGAAAAATGAAGTGACTATTAACTGCGTTGATAATGAAAGTGTTCAAATAACTGAAGAAATAATCAAGAACAAGCTACAATCTATTTGTGAAGTGAAAAAAGAAGAATTGTTTAATCCAAAAATAAAAATAGTAGATTTTGACAATGATACCGTGATGGATATTGCAGATATAGAAGAGGACATAAATGCAAGAAATTTCAACAATTTCACAGAGAAAGGTACAGTCCTACATATGTATAAAAATAACAGGAACAACTTAAGCACAATATTGATGGAAGTACCAGCTGAAATGTATAAAGTAATAAGAGAGAGGAAAAATAGGCTTTTTATTAGTTATCAAAACTGTAGAGTGTATGACCATATAAACATTAGACCTTGTGATGCATGTGGTAGATTAGGACATAACAAAGAATGCGGGAATGGTCCTGCATGCATAAAGTGCTCGGGTAAGCATAAAGCCAGTGAGTGCACAAGTGAAATAAGAAAATGTGTAAATTGTGTATATAGCAACAGCAAATATGAAACAAAATACAATGTTGAACATATGGCATATGACGCGACATCTTGTGAGATCCTTAGGCACAAAATAAAAAAGTATATCGACTCGACGGATTATCCAATTGCACCTGTTTTAGATTCAAGAGATTTCTACCAACATAGACAACGGATAGTAGTACATAGTAAAGAGCGGACGACAATAAATACAACAAATACTACTAATACTACATAATACTTGTCATATATAATAGAATAATATGGATTATTTTGAATTATTACAGACTATAAAAAAAGATACTGTCAAAAAGGAAAAGTTGTGCGGAAATATTGATATACTTAATAAAGCAATAAGCAATAAAAAAGATTTAATAATGCATATGAATATAAGAAGCATGAATGCTAATTTTGATAAATTAAAAGTATTGTTAGAAAGTTTAATCAATAAACCATGTATTGTCATTACCACAGAAGCTTTCACACAAGTCAATTACAAATTATATGAACTTGATGGATATATGAGTTACTACAATGAAAGCAAAATTAACCAAAATGATGGTGTAATGATCTTTGTACATACAAGCGTAGCTCAAAAAACAAATGTTATAGAAGTTGGTAGGATCAAAATTATTAACACACGTATTTCTTTAAACAACAAAAACGATTCTGACAGTATCATGGAAATCTCAGCTGTTTATAGATCTCATGATATAAACAAGACTGAATTTATACTAGAAATAAACAAATACTTAATTAAAAAGAAGAATATTAAAAATCATCTGGTTATAGGTGACTTTAATATAGATCTACTAGAGCAAGACACTTTGAATCAAGATTTTATTTGTAACTTTTTAGAAAAAGGCTATATTCCTGGTTATGTAGGAATCACAAGACCACCTATTGGAAATAGTAAAGGGTCATGTATTGACAATATTTTTATTAAATCAACATGTTTAAATGCAACAACTTATAAACTTAAAAGCTCCATAACAGACCATTACCCTCTATTTATTGCCATAAACAAGGTTAAAAAAGTAAATAAAGAGTCTATAACAATAATAAATTATAAAAAACTAATAAATATTGCTAATAATAGGAACTGGTATGAAATTTTGTCAATACAAGATCCTAATTTAGCTACTGATCTATTAATTAATGAAATTAAAACATGTGCAGAACTGTCAAAAATGAAAAAGAAAAGTAACGAACAAAGGTACAGGAAAAATTGGATAACTAAAGCTATTATTAAGTCATGTGAAACAAAACAATTGCTATACGATTTATGGAAATTAAATCCAGGCAATAAACAACTTGAGTCACAGTACAAAAGTTATGCTAAAATACTAGACAAAGTAATAATAGATTCTAAAGTTAAATATGATAAGAGTCTAATAGAGAATAACGCAAATAATCCCAGAAAATTATGGGAGATTATTAATTCAAAAATTGGAAAAAAACAAAAATCGAATGATACTATTAATCATATTAAAATAGATGATAACAAAATAACTGATGAAAAAGAAATAGCCAATGAAATGAATAAGTACTTCTGCGAGATAGGACTGAAACTAAGTGAAAAAATTGATAAACCATCTGATACTACCTTAAAAATACCGAATATGAATAATAATTCTATTTTTATCAAACCAACAAGTGAATATGAAATTGCAAGCATAATTAATTCTTTAAAATTAAAGAAAGGTGGTGTAGACTAAATTCATGTCAAAACATTAAAAGTATTAATATAATAATTAATATTATATTAATAATATTATAATTAATATTAATTAATATTATAATTAATTATATATTAATATTATAATTAATATTAATATATTATATTCTATTATGTAATCATATACCTATACCTGTAACATATTTATTTAATTTATGCATCGAAAAAGCAACCTGTCCTGATGCATTAAAAAATGCTGAAGTAATACCGATATACAAATCTGGTGTTAAACATAGTATTTCTAACTACAGACCAATTTCTTTAATTTCTAACGTAGCTAAAATTTTTGAGAGAATTTTATATAACAGAATTTTTGACTTCATTAATAAAAGCAATATAATATCCGAACATCAATTTGGATTTATGAAAAAAATTGGTACAAAAGATGCCTTGAATTATGTGACAAATATACTTTACAATAACTTGGATCATAGCAAACCTACAATTATAACATTCCTGGATTTAGCAAAAGCGTTTGATACTGTCGATCATGAAATACTATTAGCAAAATTATATTGTTATGGAATTAGGGGACAGGCGTTGGATTTGCTTACAAGTTATCTAAATAATAGGTATCAAGCAGTGAAAATAGATGATAATCTAAGTAATTACAGGGTAATAATAACGGGAGTTCCCCAAGGTACAATATTGGGCCCATTGCTTTTCATACTCTATAGCAATGATATCTTGAAAGAAATCCCGCCTGAAGCAATATCGTCATATGCTGATGACACGACAATTATAGCAACTGGAAATACCTGGAGCGAGGCTCAAGAAAGTATCAATAGTTATTTGAATAAAATTGAAAAGTGGCTAGCATTAAATAAATTGTTCTTAAATATTGAAAAGACAGTATACATGACTTTCGGTATCTACAAGGATAGTGTTCCTGAATATATAAATATTAAGATAAAAAATAGAAACCTTTGTAGAGTTGAAGAATGTAAATATCTGGGCATTATTTTTGATTATAATCTAAAGTGGAATAAACACATACAATACATTATTAAAAATACGAAATACCTAGTTTATATATTTTATAAAATCTCCAAATCAATGCCTAAAGAAGTTTATAAATGATATACTATGCATTTTTTCATAGTATAATTAGCTATGGTGTAATAGCTTGAGGCGGAGCTTACAAATCCTATATAACCTGTCTACAAAGGTTACAAAATAAAATTCTAAAAATTGTGAATAAAAATTATCCTATAACTTTAGATTACCCAATGAATATAGAACACATATTTACATTTGAATCTCTAAAATTTCATTACAACACTCTTAAAGATAAGTACATACATTCTAACAGTATAACAAGAAATAAAAGTTTAGCCATACCAAAAAGTCAGAAAAAAGTCAGTAACAAAAACAGTTATACAAAGGCAATAGTAAGTTACAATAGTTTACCAAATGATTTAAAAGAACTAGAAATTAGTAATTTATACCAAAAAAAACAAACTAAAGAAATGGATTAAATCCGATAGAAATTATATTATTGAAACGTACTCAAGGAGAGTACTATAGGAACTGATGATTTGTTAAAGATATAATAATCGCCTAAATTAATGTTAAATTTTATATAACAAATTTTACAACACTGTTGAAATAGTATTTAAGTTAAAACAAATGTACAAAGTCACAGTTGTAATATTTAGTTTTAAGTTTAGAATTAGAATTGTAGTTTTAAGTTTAGAATTATAGTTTTAAGTAGTACTTAAGTTAGATGTACTTATACCGGGCCTGTGCATAGGTAACTTTGTTTACCTCTACAGGGAATTACGGGGTAGACAATACTTTGTAATTCTTTCTGGTTTAAATAAATAAATAAATAAAAAATGACATTCATTGAACGTTTTGTTATTATATGTGGTTATAAATAATAATAATCACGTTTATTTAATTGTATTATTATTTATTCAAAATAGTTTCATAAATTTTAACAACTTCTTAAAATACCTTTTTATATAAATAATTTATATTACCAAAATTTTTTTATTTTATAAATAATGTTTTATTTCGCTATTGTTAACAGCATGGAAATAGGTTGGTTATTCTTATATAATCTAAATTTCTAAACAATTATAGAATATTTTTAAAATAATTGAGTACGTCATAAATAATAATAATCTATCAATTTATTTAAGTTTATATAATTTTTAGAAATTTTATATTTTTATGTAAAATTGAAAATAAAAAGAAATTTTAACCCTTACAGGTACGCCATTTTTTTTCGAAGGTAAATATATTTGCAGGGAATGGTTTTCGAGGTCGCCGATTACGAATCCGAGGTCGGATGTTCAAAATTCAAAATGGCGGATTCAAGATAACGGATCGGATTGATAAAAATTTGAACAAATTGGCTAAAAATTATTACTAGAGGGTTTTGGGGGTAGCTTTGTAATCAATGATAAATCAGCAAACATTTTTTAGATTCTAATTAAAAAACCGCTGTAATTCATTGGCACTTAACTTCCTGAAACTAAATTAATTGTTCCAACATGAAATTCTGTATTCTAATAGATTGATTTTTAATTGCTATATCTCTTTCTAAATAATACCTCAAATAGGGTGTACTTTTTTATCATTGATGGTTTGACGAAAGATAATTTTTTACTAAAATTACAGAACGATAGGTAATAATCCTTATCACATCAATTTTTTCTCTGTATGTAATTTATTAAAATTATTTAAATATTTAAGTTAACTGTTATCAGATGCTAGTACATAGATTCACTGAATTCCTAATCATCTAAAATTTTGTGAACGATTAGTCATTTTAGATGTTTGAAATATAACCGTTTAAGCAAATATGATTTTTATCGTGTATAACAAAATAAGTGAAAGAGTCTATTTAAAATTTTCGGTTGTAAAAGATAGGTAATCTTATGCTCTGTTTAATTCATTTACACTAAATTTATCATAATATTTCTAACCTACCAAAACACTCGAAAAACTAAAACTCAAAAATCCAAACATGGAAAAATTGTTATAAAAAAACGAGTCGATGAATCTTTTTAATTTCGAATCTTAATACAAAATTGTAAAAAACGCGAACTTTTTGGTAAAAAATAATCCTGCCATTCTCGAGATATACTCATAAAAAAAATTAAAAAACCACATAACCTCCAATATCTTGAAATATAAAAGTCATTGTGATCGGGGCTTAGAGCTCGTTCAAAAGATACTACAGAGCTATCGTTCTGAAAATTTTCAGATCAAATGGTGCCTATTTACTTGAGAATTCGCGCCTGAATGAAAATCGATTTTATTTACAAAAAGATTTTTCTCTCTTCAAAAAAATGAGATAAAACCTGAATATTTTTCAAAAATTTGCATTGTTATATTTCACAGATATAACCGTTTCAAACAAATTACGATTACGTGAATAACAAAACAAGGAAAATAGCTCATTCAAAATTTCGGGTGGGAAAAGATAGATAATTTTATGCCCTTTCAAATGCATTGTCACGCAATCGATGATATTGTTTCTACGGTATCGAATAACCCAAAAAACTAAAACTCAAGAATCATAAAACCGCTAGAAAAACCAAAACGCATCGATTAACAAAACAAAATTGTTGGAGCTGTCGTCCTTGAAGAAAAACAAAAAAAATGAGCCTTAAATTATTAATTCATCATGTATATTCAGAGTAAAGTTGATACACATCCACACACACACACACGCACACGCACACACACACACACGCACACGCACACGTACACGCACACACATCTATACAGACATTTTCTAAAAATAGTGTATTTCGATTCCCAGTATCCCCGTATGGAAAAAAACTCTTAAGTTGAGTGTTATTTCGAACCCTCAACTAAAATTTGATAAGTTATTAGACTTGTACAATACAAAAATTCAGTTAAGGGTTCGAAATAATACTCACCTTGAGAGTTTTTTCCATACGGGTCTCAAATCATGTTTCTAACATGTTTGTAGCAAAACTTCTTTTACCATCCCAAAACTTCGTCTATAAGTAAGCAAAAAAATATAGCAATTTAAAATTAATTTATTAGAATAAAATTTTTTATATTAGAACAATTAATTTAGTTTGCGGAAGTTAAGTGTCAATGAATTGGCAACAGTTTTTCTTGTTGTGTTGGTTTTTTATGCTGTTAATCAATGGAAAGTAATGATAATTTACATTTTGTGTATTCTCTCTAAGGGGTAGGGTGGAGTGAAAATGCAAAAACTTTAAAAATCGAAATGCCTTAGTGTGGAAAAGTTGCGAATGTACACAAAAGTAAGGACATTTTTTTGGTTGAAGCATATAGTCAAAGTTTTCTGTTCTGTCAAGAGCCTTTATGTTTTCGATTTTAACGAAAAAAAAAACGCGAAATCGCAGAAAAGCGGTATTTTCTATTCTTTTGATGTTTAGAATTCCTGAACTGCTAACCTTAGACATTATGCTTCTGATCGTGTGTTTGTAACCTTCCTCTATTTGCACACGGGCTTAGGACCGTCGACGGCAGAGTTATATATATTTTTTTTTGTATTTTTTTATATTTTTTATATTTTTTTATATTTTTTATATTTTTTTATATTTTTTATATTTTTTTATATTTTTTATATTTTTTTATATTTTTTATATTTTTTTATATTTTTTATATTTTTTTATATTTTTTATATTTTTTTATATTTTTTATATTTTTTTATATTTTTTATATTTTTTTATATTTTTTATATTTTTTTATATTTTTTATATTTTTTTATATTTTTTATATTTTTTTATATTTTTTATATTTTTTTATATTTTTTATATTTTTTTATATTTTTTATATTTTTTTATATTTTTTTTATATTTTAAACTGTTTGTATTTTTTCTAGCAAATTATACTTTATTGAGTTTGTTTCAAGTTTTTATTATTCACACGGTGAACCGAAAAACGAACTAGTAATTACGAGTCAAGATTTTGAAGTGGGGCCTGCGGCGGCTCAGTCGGTAGAGTGTCGGATTCCCGCGCCGGTGACCCGGGTTCGAATCCTAGTCTCTGCCGATTGATACAAGCACCTCTGTAAAAATTACATGTGCTTTGTTTACAAACACACCGCAGACCCCCGTCGTCGATTAGCACCATATGGGAGCACAAACATGGCAACGTTAATTAAAAAAAAAAAAAAAAAAAAAGATTTTGAAGTATATTATATCGTAGCCCGTTATATAAACATTTTAAACTGGCAAAAATCTTTTTTGCTTTCAAATGCAGGCATAGCAGCTCGAGACTTTAAGGTTGATTGAATATAACCATCCCGATTTTGTATACCTATTACTTTTGTTGAAGCCTCTGTTACTAGTTTAACGGTTCGCTCGACAGCTTGCGTATGACATGGGAATTCTATGAATGTCCAAGTCGCAGGGATATTATTATCATCATACATTTGTTTAATCTTATTTTTATCGAAATGATGTAGAACTGGCGGTGAAGTTATTTCACATGCAAGCCAATCAATCATGTCGATGTAGTTGTTTGCTCCAAAATTTATACTTGGAGCCTTAAATTGACGTATATTGATTCCGCCTTTTTCAGTATTTTTATTTGCGTCAAGAATTTTTCGTAGAGCTAATTTTCTAACTTCCTTGTTTTCATCAGTCAACATGCTAAGTAGAACATTCTCGGGATGTGCAAAGTATGCATTGCGTGCAATAACTTTGTCAATGACTTGCAGATACTTTTCGGGAAGATAGCGAGAGGATTTAATAAATTCAAAAAGATGCTTAGTGCCATCCTTGACAGAGATATTCAGCTTTATTCTAAACCAAGACGGAGCATACACTGAAAGAATGAATACAACTATTTCTTGTATATTTGAACTAGGGGTTTCAGTAGAAATGTAAAGCCTTAAAATTCGATTGGCTTTAGTGAGCCAACGAGCATGATTTAATTTTCCAGGATTCAAATTAACAAGATCCTCAGAACATTCTCCAGCACTAATAGCGTTACAAACTTTTAGTAGATACTTTTGATCGTTACTTAATACCTTAATGTCAAGGTCGGGTAAACAGCAATTAATAGCTTTAAACTTAGCTACGGGTAAATTCTCACACTTGTCTAACATTTTACCTATAGGACCAGAGTAAGATTTTGGACCTGATGTGCAGCCATCAATAGCTTCAAACAAATGCCTGAGTGGAAGCTCATTAAAATGTAAAAGACAAATAAACCACTGAAGAGGTCTGCCAATCTTTAACTCCAACAAGCGAATCACTCCTCCCTTGCTACCTGTATTTACAACTGTACGATCGCATCCAACAGCCTGCATATTATACATTATTCCGAGAAAATTCTTTGAAATAAATGAATGTATACTTTCGGATATATTCTTCGCAGAACCCGAAGCAGGTGTTACATGACCGATGTATTTGGAACCTGGCTCTATCAACAAGAGAATAATGATCTTCTACAATGGTACCTTTGTAGTATTTAGATCCTTTCTTTTCTCTATGCAAAGTCAAATCATGTCGTCCATCAAAATAAAGCCCAAATTCTCTATTATCTATGTTTTCAAGGATATCACGTTTTATGTTTTTAGCGACTTTTAATTTTTCCCTTCTCAACTTGTGTCTGTCAATTATCAGCGATTGATCGGAGTTTAAAATTACACCAACATCTTGCAACGCAGCAGTCGCAATCGCTGAGGCAGCTCTGTCCGATACACCATATCGTTGACTAATTAAAGTTGTATTTTCTAAATTGACTCTCGTTTGCGTTAATGAAGATGGTGGTGCCTGACTCGTGCTTGGCTTATAAAATTCTTGAGAATCGGGAGTATTATTAGTACTCATTTCTTCTGACGAAAGTGGTTCGACATTAGACGTACTCGTTGCAACATCGAGCTTTTTGTATGGTGCTGAGCTTTTCATTTTTCTCTCCATTCTCATTTGCAACTTTTTAGTTTCTAAATGATCCACAGAACCTATTGCTAAACGTCTGCTACTCCTTTGATCTTGAAGAAAAGCCCTTTCTGATAAAGGTACTTTCTTGTCTTTAGGACAATTGCAATTGCTAATAGGTTTACACTTGCATGCCGCAATGTCAAAAAGCTTTAATGAATTTTTTTTAAATTCTTCTATTTTGTCATCTGCACGTTTATTGGTGATATTTTTTATTTTGATATACTTCTCATGATACGCTAATGTCATGGCTTTTACTCTTTGGTGGAAGAGAATGGGAATCAAAACTTTAGCATAAATCTGCTCAACTTTCAGACTAACTATTTCTGCAATATCAGTAAATGAAGGCTCTCTTTTACCACCTGATTTTAAACCAAGAAATCTCCTTTCCTCAAGACAGCACTTAAACACGCCCTCGTACGTAGGCAGAACATGCTGACTAAGATCCTTCGGCCGTCCGAAAATCGGACATTCGAAATTTCTAGCAGAGAATTGAGAAGATTTCAACATTCTCAGTAAATACACTGTCGTAATAATGGTGCGTGATAATTATATAATATCATCCGTCAAGTAAAGGATGTGCCCATACCAGCCTCTCTTTATGCCGCTTTATTAACAGCTTTACTTGTGGGCAGGAAAAACGCGTAGCCACCTAGCGACCGTTAACGGAAACTATACTTATGAAACATATGGCGCTATTTTTTAATTTCTCAAATTACTAGTTTGCTTGAAATATTATTATAAATAATCTTGAATATAACTAGTATGAACACAATTTTTAATATGTTTTAATAAATTTAAACAAATTATTATTAGTTATTAGAATGATAAATCCTCCAAGGTGTATAGATCTATTACTTTACTTTATGCAACTATGAAATTAAATTATCCATATAAATTTTTATTAACCTAAAAACGCACACATGTGCGATATGCCACAAAGTGTATATAGGCAATATATGTATATGATATAATAAATAAGGTAATATACTATGTAATAAACTGTCGTACCGAATAAAGTATCTTATTCACGTTTCAGAAATAATCAGAAGTATAAAAAATACCGTTTTTCTGCGATTCCGCGTTTTTTTTTTCGTTAAAATCGAAAACATAAAGGCTCTTGGCAGAACAGAAAACTTTGACTATATGCTTCAACCCAAAAAATTTCCTTACTTTTGTGTACATTCGCAACTTTTCGACACTAAGGCATTTCGATTTTTAAAGTTTTTGCATTTTCACTCCACCCTACTAAGGGGGCAGGCCTGGGTGAAACCCAAAAAATTACTTTTTTTACGAGTCCAGAAAACTTTATATGTTTAAAAGCAATCATTCTGAAAATTTGTATGCTATTAAAACATAATAAAATTTTAAATTTTATCGTTGTAAAACCTCAAAATCTTGACTCAATACGTCACAATAAATCACGGTTTTCAATATCATATTTATTAAAGGAACTTTGATCCTCACACAATTCGGGGTGACACGATGAACTTAAAAAAAATTTTTTACGGTTATTGGACTCCTTTTGACATGTATTACAAAAAGAGCGGAGCACTTTTTCGTTAAATTTTTTATTATTATTCTTTTTCGGAGATCCAATAAATTTTTTTAAACAAATTTTTTAATAGGTTTTAAGAAATTGATTAGATGTCCGAAAAAGATAATAAAAACAATTGTATTGAAAAAGTGCTCCGCTTATTTTGTAATACATGTCAAGAGGAGTCGAATAACCGTCGAAAAAGAACATTTTGTTCACCATGTCACCTCGTTTCATCTGCTGTTTTCTGCTCCGAAATCAAGTCTACAATTCTTCTTGTTTGCTTTAACGTGTCCTGAATTCTGTCGAACGCGTTACCTAAAGATTCCTTATGTAGGCAATCTTTCAATATGCTCGCGCATTGATCCGATACGTCTTTCCATACTCTGATCAATATTTCACTGCTCAGAAAGTATGGTGCTAAGTCTACTTTCTGGATTATTTTCCAGTCAGTGCTGGATGTAGCCAGCGGGGCTATCTTCTTGGAAATTAAACCCGGATTGTCGACTAATTTTTCGACAAAAGATGCCGGCTCTGCATGGCCTTGCGTTGAAAGCCTGCAACAAAAATGTCGAAAAAGTGCGGATCAATAATTTTGACCCCAATTTGTAACTTATTCCAGTTAACCCCATTTCAGAATTACCTTAATGTATATAAATGATGGTAATACTAATACAATGTTCGCGCCAGTGTGAATTAGGCTGTACGCGGTGTTTACTGTCACTGCGCGACTATCATCGAGGTGTAACCCGAACCGATACACGTGCGCGCTGGATCACCGCCAATCGTCGCCGTCGCGAGCAGCCACTTCGATTCTCACGGATAGATCGAATGCTGGGCGACGTCCTAATCGAACATAACCAGACTATTTTGTCTAGCCAACTGTACGTCCAACTTGGATTTTTCAAGACTGCCGTGTTGAAACAATGTATTGCATCTTTTGTTGCTTAAAATATAAACTCGCAGTATTTGAAGTTGTAAGGCATATTAATTGATCTGAACAGTTTGACAATTTTAGAATTATGTCATTTAAAATATGAGAATTTATTAGATGTTTCAGCATTTGAGTTTTTTAGAATTGCCGCATTTGTAACGTTGAAAGATATTTATTGATCCTAACAGTTTTGAATATATTATAATTGTGTTATTTGAAAGTATAAAAAGAATTTACCGGATTATTTGGTATTTGAATTTTTTAATTTACTTTGTTTTGTTGGTTTTAAAAAATTTGAACACTTTAAAATTGTATTGTTTGAAAATACAAAAGAATTTAGATTATTTTGTAGGCTTTAACAATTTTAAATATTTTAAAATTGTCTTGTTTCAGAATATGAAAATTTTGTTTCATTTTATTGGTTTTGACAGTTTAAATATTTTAAAACTGTATGGTTTGAAAGTACAAAAGAATTTAGTTTGGATGACTTAACAATATTGAGTATTTTAAAATTGTATTGCCGAAAATGTGAAAATTTACTTTATTTTATTGGTCTCGACAGTTTGAATATTTTAAACTGTATTGCTTGAAAATACAAAAGAGTGTTGTATATTTTAATATTTGAATTTGAAATTACCGTATTTAAAACTTTGAAGGATGTTCATTAATTTAGATAGTTCTGGATATTTTTATTCTCTAATCGTTTTGTTTGAAATATTTTTCGTGAATGGTTTGGCTCGCATGCGTAGATTGTAACCTACTTTCATCTACATATCATAGTTTTATTTTTATTTTGGGAGGAGAGCTGCACGACACGCGGGCAGGTGCAGAGTTAAATTTTGTCTTCTTCCTACTTTTGGGAAAATTTGATCGCATTATGGACCATATAATTCTATTTCACAGCCACAATTTAGACTTGGAGGACTAGAATATGTCGTTTTCTTTCTACGCGTATTCAAATATAATTAAGTGCGCGTGTACTACGATTGAGCAAGCGAATCAGGCTACAGAGGCTGCCAAGCAGTCCTTATCGAGATGTGACGTCAGCCTTCTTTGCGAGATCTTACCCTTCAGCCCTTTGTGCGGCTGTCGTGCAGCGGCTAATGGGCAGCTTTTTTTTCTTACTTTTGTGCTAGTGTCAACTATGTCCCACAGCAAGAAACCTTTTAGCACTAGACGGCGGGTTTTCGTGACTGCCGCTGCCAAGATGCTTTATTGTGTCTGTAAGGACACACATATGTTCATCTGTGCAGCGAAGACCCGCTACGTGGTGATGCAGGGAAAGTCTCACTATGAAGAGCTCTGCTGCAAACAATGCCGTAAGGTAAGGTTTTTTCTTCTTTTTTTAGTACACTTTACTCTCTTTTTCTTCTCTTCTTTTTTTATTGCGATACGAAGTGGGCGACCGCGGCTTGCTGGCACATTGTGACATCCGCATTCTCTTTCTTTCGTCTATTCGTATTATTATAATTATTATGATTTTTTTTAGGATATCGACGTATATTATGTGGAAGAATATACAGTGTGCTACTACTGGAGGGTGCACTTCTTCCTGTCAGGCTGGCGTTTCTTGATGTTAAGGTAGAAGAAGGCTACATTTCCCATCCACTGCATCTTGCATGGTTACGTGAGTATGTCCGCTTAAAGATTTATTAATTTGTTTATTTATTTGATTATTAAAGGTACATTTATTTACTTATCTATTGATAGGTCCCTGATAGGTCTCCTGGCGGATTGCCGATTTCGTATTCCACGGTAAGCTTCACGTGCGGCAGTACCAATTTCCACCGATTCTACTACCCTGGTGACAAGGTACGTGAAGGCATGACCGCATGTTAGATCCGTTATTTTGCTTTTATTTACTCGAATTAAAATATTCATTATCGATCTCATTACAGCCCTTCGTCGTGATTCTACATCCAAGGGCGACTTGCCCTAAAGTACATTAGTCTCTGCTTCACGACCAGACCTCGCGATCTAAGCTGATGGTCCTACGATACCACGCCCTGGACGACAAGGTTCTTATTCCTTAGCGTGGAAGGTTCCAAGGTTAGCACATAATTGCGTGTTCTACGTGCAGTGTCAAAAGTGAAAGTGTATTGTGTTAGTGCAGTGTGTTCTATTTTATTCTCGACGCATCTGCCTATGTAAGTTGTGCGCTATGTATTTTGTTAATTTTTTTTTATTTTGTTGCATAAAACACGCTCACGGAACAAAGTGGTTTTTATTTGTTTTATTTCTTTTTCCTTCTGCAGGGGCAGAGTTTCTGGGGTCAAATGAATTGACATTTTCATTTGTTTTTTATTTTTTAAATCTCAATTGAATTTAATCATTTAACTGTTTATTTAATACAATTTTCTTTTCAACTACTATTTTGAAATGAGTTTCTGGGGCCAACTGAATTGACATTTTCATTTGTTTTTTTTTGTAAACTCGATTATTTTAATTATTTAATTGTTTATTTAATAAACAAATTTTGAACTAGTACTTTGAAATGAGTTTCTGGGGCCAAGTGAACTGACATTTTCATTTGTTTCTTTTTTTTGCAAACTTGTTTATTCCTGCTATATAGTGAATTTTTTGCCAAGTAAATTTTTAGTAACGACAACAATAACTTTTAACGCTGTTCTCACAAACTCCTATTCTCATTTTCTTTTTATTTTGGAAAAGTCAGGTAGATTTAATTTATTTTACCATGACTTAAACAAGGTCTTAATAATTTCGTGTGAAAATGTTCTAAAACTTGGTCTGCATAGAGAATATTAAAATTTGATTTAAGAATTTCGAAACTAATATTTTCGAAACTTCTGAATAGCCAAGAGCTCCTGGACCAAGTGAGATAGTTCTCACTTGCTTTTCTTTTTAAACGTTCTCTGTACATTAAATAATTTTTAGAATAAAAATTTGACTTGAAAATTTAAAACAAAATTTTCGAAATAAGTTCTTAGGCCAAGAGATGTGGTCTCAATTGTTAGTTAGTCTTAGTAGTCTTTTAAACAATTAATTATGAACAGTGATTTCTCTTTTCTTTTGTAAATTTATATAAAATGAGTTCTGACTCCACTTTATTTTGAAGTTCAGAAAATTAATTTGTGACTTTGAATTTAGATTTGGGAGCAATTTTTTTTTATTTACTCAATTAAACTATTTTCTGACTTAATTCGATTTTTGTTTGACCGTGAAGTCTTGCTTTACTTGATTTTTGAAGCCTCATTATCCAAATGCTTGACTCCTGATCGACATCTCTTGTTAAGTTCTTTCTGCGTTTTGTGAATTGAATACATAATTGGTTAGGCTTAATAAAATTACACCTGCAATCCCTTTTTGCAAAATATGTTAGACATTTCAATATAATATACGATATCTTGCCGAACGATTTGCATACTGTAAAATATCTAGAGCGATTCCCGAACTATCGAACATCGATACGTTCATGGGATCGCAAAAGAAAATCAAAAAAGAATAGGACTGTTCTTGCTCCTAGGCGTATTCTCCAATTTGCTAGTTCATGTGCTGACGTGGGTCTTTGATAGCCGGTGCTCTTTTCAACTTGTCAAGGTTAACTACTTTGATGACGTCACCATTTCTTAGTTTGGCTTTTTAAAGGTAATAATCTATATCGATTATCTCATACGGGCCTTCGTAATCCCTATCATATTTGCCTTTTCGGGGCTCTTTGAACCTGTATACGATCTCTCCTTTTCGAAAATGCACCACAATAAGCTTTCGATCGTAATAGTATTTCGACCTATATTTAGCCTGAACTAAATTTAGTACAGCTTGGATTTGCATTGTGGAAAGGTTATAAATGAGATCGGCAATATAATCGCCATAGGTTAAAAGTTGCTCTCTGGGAAGAAAACTAGACGGTGTCCGAGCTTTTTGACCGAGAACTAACTCATAGGGTGTAGAATCAGAAGAGTCGTGGCGTGTACAATTGTACGCATGTTGACAGACTGGCACCCATTTGTTCCAATCACTTATTCGATCTCTGTATTTCTTTAATTACTCAGTTAAAACAGTATATATCTATCCTAAAAATCTGCGTAAAACCTTTTAGCATCTTGTTTAAAAAGTGCGTGCCTTGGTCTGAAAACAGGTTGGCTGGCGGGCCAAAATAGCATATAATCTTATCAGTAAATGCTCGAGCCACTTCCAGTGCCGAGGCGTTTTTGACCAGTATAAGGACGCAAAATTTGGTTTAGCAGTCCTGGACGGTGAGTACATACTTATTTAAGGTGAGTCCTTAAGGGTGCCATAATAGTCCATACTAAGTTTTTGGAAGGGCCAGGAGGGCGTGTCTGCGATGACAAGAGGTCGACGTGTCTTTATGCGTACCAGCTTATTTGTCTGGCATGCAACACAGCCCAAAACAAATTGTCGTACATCAGGACGCATGTTGCGTCAGTAATAATCTGCCGCAATTTTGCTGTACGTTTTGTTTACTCCTCTATGTGCTCCCATGGCCGCTTCATGATATTCCTTGAGCAGTTTGTATCGATCCTCTACTGGGGAAATCGGTAAATTATTTAAATATAATATTGCTACTATGGGTGATCTTTCGAATAATATATCGAAAAGAGCAACAAAAGTTGTTCATTCTGGTAAGGTAAGAATAGATAGATCTGTTATTACGCGAAAGGTGGTAATTCTATTAGTACGCGCGTGCCTTTTTAGCTTTTTTATGCAGTCAGAGACGACAGACTTTAGTGGTTTTTCATCTGAATAATTTTTTACAATAAGGCCTCTTACGTTAATATCTGCACTTTATGGCATAGATGTCACCAATCTTATGCTTGGATTTTGTGATGTCGGATGCCTTAATGTATCGCCACTCGATCAATGCTTTAAAAATTTCAGTGTTAAGGGAACCGTCTGCTGTGAATAAACAAACGATGTTTTCCTTATAATAAAACGGGTGCTCGTTGATCAGTTTGATTCGAGTTAAGGGCGGCGGAGCTTGTTCATCGGGGAAAGCCCAAGGTGGTTTTTCTTGTGGTGGTCTGTTATTCATGACGAGGCATCTATAGAGTGCACTCGTATGCGCTCGAGCTCTTATCTGCCTGTCTCACACACTTGCCACTTCTACTTGTGTTGCCTTTGAACAGTGCATGCTGATATCAGAGGGGATGAGCTACCCTCGCTCTCGCCCTACTGCCAACATCCGCCAGCTTCGTCGTGCGATGGCGAGCTGTCACCTGATCCTTTGTCCATCGGCGGCTCTTCGTTTATCTGTTTGCCATTCTTCTTTATGGCCAGCGCTACAAACACTCTGGCTGGGGCGCTCAGGATTCTCTTCGCCTTCTGTACGGTGGGTATCGACTAAGTTTACCTAAAAAAGTTCCTGCACCGGGCAGATCTTTGTAGATATAATTTCTAGGATGCCCACCGAGTATTTTTCACCCCGAAATAGAAAAATTCCAGGGAGGAAACGAAAATAAAATCGATTTTTCAAATTATTTTTTAGGTTTGGCTAGAGAAACATATTTAGCGGCTATATTTTATGTGAGTATTTTATTTTCATACAATCAATATTTTTTTATTTTTTGTATATATTTTCACGCTCATAAAATATCGAAAACATCGAAAAAATCGAGAAAATTGGCGATTTTTGACGTAATTGGGATTTTTATATCATATAGGTCAGGAAAATGATAGTTTTATGGGGTTTATATGAAAGCTTGTGAAATTATCTACAAGTATGATCAAGATAAAGTATACTATCTTTTTTATATATTGCAGAATATGCCGTTAGAAAGAAAACAAAATCGAGAAATGTAGTGATTGTTGACGTAATTAAGGACTTTTCGACTATATGAGTCATGGAAAGGGTAGGTTTATGGGGTTTATTAAAAAGCTTATGAAATTACCTACAAATATAATCAAGATATAATATGTTATCTGTTATATACCCAGAAATATGCCATTTAGAAGAAAGAAATATTACAAATATATTGAATTCCTCTCACTTGAATTCCAGTTATATTCACCATATGCTGTATTTTTAATTTTGTATACATGTTGGTAAATCATGACCATAAAAGCATTGTTAAAAGATTTATTACGAAATCCTGATTTAAAATAAAAGTCATCTTGACAACTGATAGCAAAACCTTGATTGTCTGAAGTGGTCAGGTGGTGCAGTAATTATTGGTCGTTTGGTGATATAATTTAATCTCGCTTTTCTTTTCTCTCAATAAATCATTTATTACTATTAATTAGGATTGAAATGTACTTTCTGAAAAACGTAAGTATACAACGTTTCATCAAGAAAGATGAAAAATTCACTGTTGTACTTATTGAACTATTTATATATAGAATAGATAGAAATTGAATGATAGTATATTGAATTGATTGATCGTCTTTTGTTCAAATATTTTTCATATCTTTTTAATGCATGCAGAAATAAATTCAGAGTGGAAAAAGTAAACATGCCGACTACACGAATCCACGAAGAAAATCGTGCACATATTTGCCTTTTTTGCTTTGGTAAAACCAAAACAATGGTAAATATTACTGATCGAATAAAAGTGCTTATAGAGAAGCACTTTTCATATGATTCTTTGTACACATGTCTACCTTTAGTCCTGTGTACGAGTTGTAAGCGGGATTTATATCTCGTGCAAAAATATCCGACAGCCGTTGTCAAGATTCCTGAGTTTTCTGAGCTTCCATCTATGAGAATGAACACTCGATCAAGTTCTACTGGATTGTGCAGCTGTCATATTTGTGCATTAAATAAAAAATCACCTGGGGCTGCATCGAAATGTTCAAATATTGGTGTTTTACCGAAACGAAGAAGTATACTCACAAATCCAATGAATGAAAATTGCAGAGGTGAGAGTAAGTACAATTTAAACTTTTAGATAAGGCAATCACATCTGAATTCAATCATATTGAAAATCGATGTACTCACTGCTTTGCGCTCATTTCAACAAAGACATCGCATAAATGTAATCTGACTACGCGTATGAACAATCTTACTAAAGCTATTGAGCAAATGAGCCCAAAAGGTTCGGAACAAATGATTACCTCGTTATTAAAAAGAAAACTACAAGTAGAAAATAATGTTGACGAAAAAACACTGTTGCTCTCTCAATTTAAATGTGGTAAGCGTTTTAAAGTTGCTATTGATAAACAAATTTTTAAAAAACAAGATTAAACGCCACAAATAACTGCTAATGATTTTATAGAAATTCAAACAAACGAATCTCCATTTAAGCCAGAGCAAGACTGACAGCAACACTGCGGCCTTAAAAAATTCAAAAATTATCGAGCTCAATTTGAAAAAAAAAATGGTCTGAAAAAGTCATTGTGTCGACGAATATTTTGGAACTAAGACATTTCATTTTGTAAGTACGAGCGATAATACAACCGTTACTCCACTTGTGAGTGTCGCGTACTGTACGAATCTTGTAGACTTGATAAATTATGTCTAAAACAAATGTAACTAACTAAACGCGCATTATAAATTTGGCATTGATGAAGGTCGCGCGTTTTTTAAAGTGTGCTTGTCGATTCAATTGCAAGAAGTAAATACTACTAAAAAATAGAACGTCATAAATATAATGAAGGTATTTCCGCTAAACGTTTCAAGGATTTTGGCGTCAATAAGCTCCGCATATTAGCACTGGCTCCTTCGTGTCAAGAGAATTATGAGAATGGTTTTCAATTATGGGAAATTCTCAATATTAATGATTTTGATGGGACCATTGTGACAGATTTAAAACTTGCTAAAATCATTGTTGGGATAATGTCCCACAGCAGCATGTACCCATGCACTTGGTGTTACGCATCAAAACATGAATTGCACCAGTGTGGAGATTATCGCACTGTAGAAAACACTTTGCAGAATTGCGAGTAATGGAAAAAACCCGGATCTTTAAAGGATCAGGATAAATACTTTAAAAATTGTCTTCGTGCTTCACTCTCATCTACCGTAAAAGATAAGAGGTTTCTCGAATTTTTACCCCCGCCAGAGTTGCATATAATGCTTGGGATAGTGAACACACCGTATAATAGTTTGTTGAAGGAATGGGATAATTCTGCTATAACCTGGGCGAAGGATGGCTCTGTATCTGGCGAAGTAAGTCATGGAGAATCTGCATTCAACGGGAATTTGTGCATAATTCTGTTAGAAAAAATTGGTTTTCTGGATCACGAAATCGCAATTTGGGATGTGTCAAGTTTGTTGATGCTTTCGAAAAGTTTAGAGATTGCAAAAATAAAATGGAGGTATTCAAAAGGAGTTATATTGATTTAGGGATTTCTATAGCTCCTAAGGTTCATACAGTTTTTTTCTATGTACATGATTTTTGCGCGAAAACGGGAGTTGGCCTCACATTTGTGAATATAATAGTTTTCACTCTTTTTAAAACAATATTAATCATTTATTGTTTTGTAAATACTTTTGTAATTACTTCAATTCAAATTTTATATTAAAATTTGAATTTATTGTATAGGAGAATTGTCTTTTATTTAACAAATACTTAACACCCATTATGACTTTCAGTAGGAAAAAATTGATGAAGCACATATAAGTGCTTTGTACAACTGTCTTCAATGTGTCATTATAATAATTTCGTAAATAGCATATATGATTATTACTTCGGAAATATTGTTATGCTCATGATTTACCAATCTGCATATAAAATACAGCATTTGATGAATATAACTTGAATTCAAGCGAGAGGAAGCCAATATATTTGTAATATTCCTCTCTTCTAAATGGCATATTTCTCGGTATATAATAGATAACATATTATATCTTGATTATATTTGTAGGTATTTACATAAGCTTTTTAATGAAGCCCATAAACCTAACCTTTCTATGACTTATATAGTCGATAAGTCCCAATTATGTCAACAATCACTACATTTCTCGATTTTGTTTTCTTTCTAATGGCATATTCTGCAATATATAAAGAAGATAGTATTCTTTATCTTGATCATACTTCTAGATAATTCCATAAACTTTCAGATAAACCCCATAAAACTACCATTTTCCTGACCTATATTATAGAAAAATCCCAATTATGTCGAAAATCGCCATTTTTCTCGACTTTTTCGACGTTTTCTTCTGGACTTCTATTTCAATCTGCTCCCTCAACGCCGGTGGATATTTGAAACGCTTGGAGCGTAGAGGTTTAACAGTCGTCAGCTTAATCTTATGTGTGAACAACACAAAATTCAATCACAAACTCTCGTGGTTGAGACGTTACATGTTCATCTGATGTTCCCACGATAACATTACTTATTTGTTTGCCTGTCTTCCTTTTATGATTTATGGATTCTTGAATGTAACCTTCTGCTACCGTTGCAAATTTTCATCCCCAAGTCTTTTCAAATCTGTCATCGTAACGCCTATGTCAAAAATACAAACAAATTTGAAATGTATACTATCAAAGAGGTCAAATAAACTTAATACTTATAAAACTGTAACTTTTACCTTCATCCGCACACAATGTTGCTGATAATATTCAAAAAGCATGTCCGGTATACAGCTCTGGATCGGCTAACTGCAGAAATTTGACTATTTCCGTTGACATTGATGCAAATTTATTTTTTCCAAGAGGTTGGTTAATGCATTTCCCATTTCTGTATGTCAAAGAAAGCTATTCACAGTTGCTATTTTCGGACTTATGGATTGGTAAGCACTAATCTGTTGAAGCGGTTCTCCCTCAATGACGAAATTTCTTGTCATCTTGTTCTTCGTATGTTTTAATGCAACTTTTATAATTTCACCATGATCTTTCACATCATTAATAATAATGGAACGTAATTAACCATGTCAACAAGCTCCAAATATTCCAAAAATCAATGCGACCTAAAATTTTACATTAATTCATAACTTATTAAAATCAATATTTAGAAAAAATAAATTTTTATTTATTATAACTATAATTTACAAGCAATATATATAGATATATATATATATATATATATATATATATATATATATATATATATATATATATATATATATATATAATGAAATATATTTATAAATACATATTTTATAGGTTAGATTTACCTTTGTAAATACATATATTTCATCCGGAGCATCAATTAAGAACCTTTTCTCATCGTCTGAAGATAAGACTTTTGACTTTTTCGGTTCATTACTACAGCTCTTTTGTTTCAAAAATGCTAATAGCTGTACAAAATCTTCAACTTTAATATTATGTTTGATTTTTAATATACTTCTCAACATTGAGCATTTACTCCAAAGCGTCAAAGGTTTGTATTTATTTGCTAGTTCACCAAAATAAGTCAACATTACATTCTTTAAAATCATAGTTACTTTCTTTGCATCTTTCCAACTTATAAAAGTATTATACGTAGACCAATATACTTTACGAGATCGTTGAGGAAGCAAATCTACTCTAACATTATCTGCGGCTTTAAGTAACTCCATAGGTATTCACTTAAGGGGTAACACCACTCTAGCGGCCCGAAAAAATGCCTAATTTGTACGATTTTTTACAAGAGTAGGAAAGAAGGCATCAAATTTCATTTTTGAGGATTTACTATACATATATTGAGGTACAAAATATATTTTTTACATTTAAATACAAAATGGCGACTATACAGCGAATCTCGTGAGAAGCCTTTTTCTCAAACCTCCAAACGGGAGAACACTTTTCTCGGAAAGTATGCGACCTGGAACAAAAAACCAAAGAAATTCTTAATCTATATAACGTTAACTTTGGAAGCACGTAGGTTTTTTTTTATTTCAATTTTTGTAGAAATGGCGCACGTCTGAAAAAAGTCGATTTTTCTCGAAAAAAACGATGTAAATTGTTTATAAAAAAAATTTACATTCAATCGAAAAACGGCTACATACTTCTTTAGAGAACCTATTTGTGAAGCTACAGTAAAAATTTCAATCCAATTCATGCAATAGTTTACGAGTAATCTGTTCTACCAGTTTGAAAAACCCGGTTTCGAGAAAAACGCGTTTAAAGTTTTACATGCACTTAAATCATCGATATTTTTTGTTTACCTTTAATCTGCGATGCCTGCACCATACATTTGGCCATTCAAATTAATATTTGTCTCCTCTTCTTCCTTTATCATCGATTTTGAATCTAATCGGGCCTTCTTGGCCGCATCTGTGAGCGACCGCTCGGAAAACTTGATCCGCCGCTCATCAGTTTCAATGCAGAAATAGAAACAATTTAGTAATATTTTAAGGCCTAATTTCTGCATAAGCTTCATGATGCTTGACAGGCCATCGTTGTAAATGCCTTCGACAATATATACTGTAGTGTCAAGAACGTGCTTGCCACTGGAGACTGATTTCGGAGCCATACACCACACGATTGAGTTGAAACTCTCGTTGCTGTTTTGCGTATATCCGCCGAGGCAACGAGTCAGCAGATCGTCGCTGTTCAAATTGCTTCAAATGCCTCTTGCTACATTGCTGGCTTGTGTTTATAATTCAAATCTCCAGTGGCCTGGGCCCTCTGCCACGAGCATGATGAATCTTCGCCGCGCGGGCATCTTTCGTGCTTCGATTTGTCGTCAGTCAATAATTTATGGTCTAGCGTTGCGTAGATTTCATTGCGCATATTTTTTATAGAATTATAATTTCTACGTATTGCTAGACTATAATAAATTGACAATTCGTCGATTAATTTACCAGTGAGCTTGCCCTTTCCTCCGAGACCTTTAGTTTTCTTTTTTAAATTTCGAAGGCGAGTACCCATCCGTTTCTGCACATGGTCGATGCACTCTTTCTTCGTTACTGGCAAATTTTCATAAGGCTTCGAGTCTACGATACCTTTAAAAGTTTTTGAATCACCGTCCCCGACGTAATTGGCATATTTAAGATGGTGTAAAGATTCTGAGCGCTGGAACATCTCAATAACGGCATCCACTTCCATTTTTCCCGCCGAGCCGTCACGGTTCGATTGGCATTCGTTTTCGTGAGTTTCTAGCCATTCCTTGTACTCATCCGTGTCACTTTCTTTTCCCAAAATTCGCATGCGTTACAATATTTAGATTTTACTAAAATGTCGACCACTTTGCCAATACACCGTCCAATAAGTGATACAAATCCGAAAAGGGACGTGAAGCCGCGTTTGCGCCACGAACCATCGCCAGATACAGTAATACCACTTGTGTTTCCTTTTTCAACACTTTTTTTCTTCTCTTCCTTAGCTGCATTTTTCATACTCTGCTCACAAACCTCCTTTGCATCGTCAGCAATCTTCTACACAACTTTATCGTAAAATGATTGAAAAATTGGCCGCGGGAGCTGCATGAACGCGCAAAATTTTATTATTCCATTCAATCCTATTCCCAGTAGTCGCATAGCAAGAATCATTCTACGATTAATGTCGTATGCTTTTTCAATGAATGGTGAAGAAGGGATAGAAATGTTGTCGCAGTTTTGGCATGAAATAACAATTTTGAAACCCAAGCCACGCTTTCCACACTCGATAAATGTCACATCTGACTTGCACTTTTTGCACACAACAGCTTGCGATATAGCGGTTAATACGGTTAAAAAAATCAGAATTTGATAAGCAAAGCCTTCATCTACTTCAAAGTCATCAGGATCGATGGTAGATAATTTTCGAGCCGATGTGCCAACCGCCTCGAGCTTGGCTTCTCCATTTCATAACGGTTACTTGGCCGCCGCTTTGAAATTTTCGGTCTCTTCAAATTGCTCTTTTTCCCCTTCGTCGATTTCTTGCCATCATACACTGGTCTTTCACTACTTATATTGTTTACAATTTTCACACTGTTCACTTAAAATCAACGAAATTTGTAATATATAAATATATAATAACGAAAAATCAGCAGAAATACAAATCGAAGCGTGTGAACGGCATCGCTTTGCAGCTGTACTAACTAACACATATACACACCGATACAAGCTAATTTCAGTATTAACGCACCCTGCAGGATGCCTGAGGAACCTCAAGGACCTTTGGCTCTGTAAGTAACAAGGTCTTCTATTATTCCGATAGATGAAATCAATACAAAAGCGATGAATCAGAACGCGCCGCGTGCTCTCGTCGAGCGCGGTCCGAGGCGCTGCCGAAAAATCGATATATGAACCTTTTAAAAATTATTTGACTCTATAGGACCAATTGCATATTATTTTTATGACCCTAAAGTATTGTTTGAGCCGAAAAAAAAATCGATTTTTTGAAAATCTTGGAGTGGTGTTACTCCTTAAATTCTTGCTCTTCGTCTTCACTTGATGACTTTGTTAACTCAAGTTTAATATTTTTCTATCAGTAACTAATAAAAAATGCGAAGAATATATACTGCCAAACTTTATTGTACCGGTACGAATCTAACCAAACTAGGTATAATAACAAAGACGGTTATCGTTCGATTTCACGGTTCGACTTCGAGTTTCGAGTATGAAATATTCTCCACGAGACGCATGTGCAATTAGAGAATGAAGAAAAGAGAAGAGGCGATCACAAACCGATAAGGGGCGCCACTGCCCGCACCGCAGAAAATTTAAAATGCTCCGTTTCCGTGTGTGGGTCCCGCTTTGTAAGTCAATAAAATGGCCATAGTTAAGTCGGGAATAAAGTTCTACATGTAACACCGGAATAAAGTCGATTATTCCCATGGGTGATTACTGCCCGAACGAAGCGAGGGCAGTAAACCTACCCGCGGGAATAAGCCTCGACTTTTTTCCCTTGTTTCATAATGTACTATTATTTGTAGTAATTTTTTAATCAAAAAGCTTCTACTGACATCATATACATAACTCACCAGCAATTTACCAGTTAAATCGCTTAATAGCTACGATAGCCATGGTAGGCCATATTGGGTAGAGTCACCTTATAATATATTATGATTTAGAAATGTAAAGAATAATAATATCTACTGTAACGCGGTGAGAAGATTTTTAATTTTCTCCGCGTTACTCACGCGCGACTAATACATCAAAAGCCGATTTCGAGACGAAATCCTGCTATGACCGCGAGAGGAGTCTCTCCACCTTGCGTTCTGAATCATAGTAGCTTAGAAAAAAATACTGCGTAGATTCGAATTAATATTTTAGGAAACCAAAAGCATAATTTTTTTTACTGCGGAAATCTAGCACCAGTCATCATCAACAGCCCAACAAAAGCTGTGTCCCGATGCCTTTCAAAGGCAACGAGCCCAGGCACGCCTGAAACGTCCATAAGACCTCGCAGCTCGCCGTATAATATCGTCACAATGAGCGTCACCGTCGGCCGCCAGCATTAGCTACCAGTTAAGTAAATCTTCGGAGAACACAGCTACTCTCTCCTTACTCTCTCCTTACTCTGTCTCTCTCAGTTCTAAGCATCTGCCTGGTAAGGCAAAATACTCCATAGTGTAGAAGCTTATTTTTCTTTCCAAGGGCGTACGACAATTACGTACCAGTCCACGGACTATTGCCAGGCAATGTACTATAGACATCTCTATATACAGTGTCTCCTAACATCTCCCCCAGCGAGCATGGAAATTTCCAGTGCCTTACGCAATACGATTGTTACAGCATCAGGCGATTTCGGGGAGAAGAAGACCAGAGGCGAGAACCAGAGATACCAACCTGACGTTAGGGTTGCTCTCAAATCAGAGAGCCTGACGACGACGAAAATTCACCAATCAGAGGCAACGACGTGGAAGGCGGGTCCAAGGCCGAGGCCTTCGAGCCGACAGCGAGCTCAGACTCAGCAGACTCTTCTCCGGTCTCCCGGGCGACCAACACCTTCCAGGCCACGGGACTTCATTCAACATCCACGCCGCGAGTCCCTTCTGGACTTTGATATTTTTTGTGTTCAGTCGTATAATTTTTAATTGTTTATACAAATTATATTTTTTTGTAAATTTGATTTAGTTTTTTTTGTATAACTTCTCGCCGAACCTCTTCGTGTGACTGCACTACTCGCTTCAGCCTCCACGCCATCGACGAGAAGGACACTAAGCTAAGTCACCACGTTTTGTGCCTAATATGGGCCAGTAATTCGACGCCGGGTTGCCTTTCTTGCCCCGGGCGTATAATAGATTTTTTTTATCCACACAATCTTATTGATACATTTTTTTATACAATTAATTAAATTTAAATTTATACTAGTTTTAAGGAAAAGTTAAATAGAAAAATTAAATACGTTTAATTTATTACGGTTTAGAGATAAAAAGTAAGATTCAGAATTAAGGTGGATGTAGCGATAATTTCGTTGGCTAACTTCTGTAAAATTGTACCTTGGTTCAACATTTGAATTTTGTTACTTTCAACGATGTGCCTCGTGGGAGATTCGGTAAAACGTTATTGTGTAAAATCTACAGCGTGTTCTCCCACTCGCATAGGTTCTCAGTGAAATAAAAGGCACTGTATTCATTTTAATTCTATATGTAAAGATCGTACTATTTTATTTTTTTGTGTTGCCTCAGTCCTAGATGTGTCTGTTCGAATAAGCTTCGCCTATGTTTTCATGTATGAAGGTGAAATAAAAGAAAGGAAGCGGTAACCGTCGAGACCCCACGACTCTCCGCGTGTAGAAACAACTCTTAGCTAGCCGTGTCTGAGTGTGAACACTAAATGTAGTTAATATAAATGAGAACTCCCTTTCAGGGAGGAAACGAATAATAAATTCAAAGTTTATGACGAGGGGCACTACTCGTCATAGTTTGCCAAATTTTGACTAATTTGGAATACAGTGCCTGGCGCTCAAATTTGAATAAAATTATCACCCTTTGGAGGTCCACGTTTAATTGCTTGATGGCTTATGCCGATTGGCAATTAATAATAATTTTCTTAACCCCCCTGCGCAGAAAGCCGAGTATACTCGTCCAAAACGCACGTCATTTTTGTATACATTTTGTAACACAAATTTAAATCTTTACTTCGTTAGGACATTTAGAACCTCTCAAATTGAAGCTAAATAGTATAGCTTTAATTGAGAAGATTTTAGAAATGTGCAGAAAATATTGTTGCAGACTTATATTCGATCTAATCCATATCCATGAATATAAACTTCTGCGCAGGAGGGTTAATAATTTGCCTAATCCTCATATACCGTGGTTCCGGGCCGCATGCCCACGGCAGTCCGAGCCACGCATTATAATACATTTTTCACGTCCAATGTGACCAGGCATCACCTGTAGAGAATGTCGAGTGATCCTTCCAAATCCCGTTCTGTCTCTCCGAAAGATCTATCAGTCTACCGATCGTGTCGAGGAGACTAGAGGGCCTATATGCCAAAGACTTATTCAGATCAGAATTTTGTTTATAAAGAAGTAACTTTCTCTGAAGTAGTCTCCTGGTAGTTGTTCATTTTAGCTCCCGAGCAAAGGATGCAGCTGGAATCCCCCAAAATATTGTTGCTAAATCTCTTCCTGTAACTGGTCACCATTTTGCAATTATTTTGAACTCCTCTCTATCTAGTGGGATCTTTCCTGAGATTTGAAAAAAAGCTCATTTGGTACCTTTTAAGAAAGTAGCTATTCCATCTGGTATTTTGAAGTTCCGTCCAATTGCTCTCTTGAGCTTTATGTCTAATGTTCTTGAAAAGATTGTTCATGAGCAGATATTAGAGTATTTGGGATCTAGAGTAGTTAGGTTGAATTTTTTTCAGGAACACGCTTCTGTGTCTCAAGTTACATATTACAGGGCGTGACCAGAGAGTAGTTACTTAATCTAGTAGTAAATCAGATTGGTTAACAACCAATCTTGGCGTGCTATAGGGTTCAGTTCTGGGTTCCCTTATGTTCAGTCTTTACATCAACGACTTACGTGACGCACTTACAGAAAACAATATCAAGCACTTTCTCTACGCTGATGATTTTCAAATCTACACTCAAGCCACCAGAGATAATATTCGTGATTATGTAAATATGTAAATTATTATCCCACACCCAATCTGTACGAAATCGAGCCTACATACGGCCCTGGTCCATATACGTCACAGCGATCACGCCACCTTGCACGATTCAGATGCTAGCCAAGCAGCGGCTCTGCTCCAATCAGAAGAGAAAACCCCACCATCAATGTCCGGCAACAACGCCGCGGCGCTCAGTTGCGCTCTCTACTTCGCATCGAGCACTTGCTGTACAGTACCTGCGCGCACGCATTATTCGAAGATTAATTCAAAATATGTCTCTACTTTCACCACTTACTTTTTGTCCAATACTTTATCGAACCCGGCAACATTCTAAACATTGATTCTTCGCAGCCGTATGACGAGGAAAGGGTGAGTCGAAAATTAAAATTTTTTCAGTCGTGACGCTCCGCCATCTTGAACGCGCGCAACGAAAGTCAATCAAGACATCACGACGACAATTTTCACTCCGCGTGAAAGGTGAATAAATCAAATTTTAAGAAAGAGAGAGTGAGAGACAAGGAAAGTAAATCTTTGTCTCTACGTCGAGTTTCGCGCGCGATCGTTCAACTCAAAACGTCGCAACTACAAGCGGTCTCAATTTCGATGCCTGGGCAGCTTCAATGCCCACGCAACCGGAGCCGACTCGAGAGCTCGCTACCCCCCCCCCCCCACCCCACATTGGTCCAGAAGTCCTAAAAAAGGATAGAAATTCTCGCTTTAACCAAAATCGCACTAAAAAAATTTTTGATATATGCAAGTTGTTTACAAAAGCATATTCGATCGAACTATCCACCACGTTTTTTTCGAAAGTATTAAAAAAAAGGAAACTATACATGTCACAAGTGGTAGAAATTAAAAAATATCATTTTAAAATGTTACTTTTTCAGGTAATAAGGCCAAAAATAATGAAATCTAACAATATTATAGTAATTTCTTATGTATTTTTTCTAATCGGTATGATCGATTTTGTGCTCTAAACTCTAATATTCCAACCTAAATCATATATTTATTATAATATAAGGACCTGAAGCTCATGAAATTAATACTTCTGGATTATCAAGATACTCATTTCTTATGTATTTTTTTCCGTAGAATCGATAAAAAATAGTTCTGAAAGTCCTCGAAACATGAATTTTATTGATATGATCGATTTTATGCTCTAAACTGTAATATTCCTGCTTAAACCATATATTTCTTATGAAATTAAGATCTGAAGCTCATGAATTTAATACTTCTGGATTATCAAGATACTCATTTCTTATGCAGTTTTATCCGTAGAATCGATGAAAGATAGTTCTGAATGTCCTCGAGACATGTTTTTATTGATATGATCGATTTTATGCTCTAAGCTCTAATATTCCAGCCTAAACCATATATTTCTTATGTAATTAAGAACTGACGCTCATGAAATTAATACTTCTGGACTTTCAAAATACTCATTTCTTATGTATATTTTTCCGTAGAATCGATAAAAAATAGTTCTGAAAGTCCTCAAATTGTGCAGTGTTTTTAAGAAAATTCAAAACAATGTTGTGCGTTCTATAGAGTTTTCGGGCAATTTCACGTTTATTTTTATTACACTTCACTTAATGCTAAGATTCTGATTTTTTCTTCTTTAGATAAATATGTTCCTCGGCATTGTAATGAATACTACATAAATTTGAATAAATATAGTTATTTAATTAAATTTTATCTTATATATTATTTTTAGCTTTGCAATTTTTTGTTTTTTTTACAAATTAACCTTAACATATAGAAGATTAATGGATAAAACAGACACATCTAGCAAACGGATTTTACTTAATTTCCGAAGTGCAACGTAGATTAAAATACTATTAATGTTCTGAGAACAATCAGCAGTCTTTACAAAATACAATAAAGTGGGTACACTTTTTATAACAATGCTTATAAATTGAAGAAAGTTGTATAGAATTTCGTAAAAAATTCGAATATTGTTAAAAATTAAATACCTTGAGGTAACATAGCCATAAATAATAACAAATCTGCCTTATCAAAAGCTTAACATCCATGAGCCTTTGTCAAAAAGACAAACGCTGTCATTCGTTTAGTGGTATACAAAAATTAATATTGTTAGACCAAGAAAATGATTCATCAAGTGATGAATCATAATTTGAAAAATCATGAGTAGATTGATTATGGCGGATCATTTTTCTTGATGTTATCTGGGGTTTCGATAGGTTAGATATTAGAAGGTATATAAATCGTAATCCCAGGTAATACGTAGTGAAATAATCCCACCATATTCAAAGTTATTTTTACCGTTAGGTAGGTGTACATGGTAACATATTTCAACTAATATTTGATAGTAGTAAATTTTTAATATCTTTGACACATAAGTATAATTTATCTATATTTTACTAATTGCAATTTTTTTAATGTTACGGAAAGCTTACGGGTGAAGATTTAATCGCTTCTAAAATGTCATTTACTCATATATTGTACTTTATTTGTACAGACAAAAACGTTGTATGTAATTTACATTCCAAATTCATTGTTTCTAACATTAAAACAATTATAACAATAGAAGCATGGCTCGAGAGCATTCGTTTTTTATCGATTCTACGGGTAAAAATACATAAGAAATTAGCATTTTGATAGTCCAGAACTATTAATTTTATGAACTTCAGATCTTAATTACATAAAAAATATATATTTTAGGCTGGAACATTATAGCTTAGACCATAGAATCGATCACATCAATAAAATAAATCAAAAAACTTGTCTCGAGAATTTCCGGAACTATTTTTTATCGATTCTACGGAAAGAAATACATAATAAATGAGTATTTTGAAAGTCCAGAAGTAATAATTTTATGAGCTTCGGATCTTAATTAGATAAGAAATATATGGTTTATGTTGGAATATTACGGCTTAAAGCATAAAATCGATCATATCAATAAAATATACGATATGAGGACTTTCAGGACTATTTTTTATCGATTTTACGGGAAAAGATACATAAGAAATTACCATAAGATTGTCAGATTTCATTATTTTTGGACTTATGTACCTAAAAAAGTAAAATTTTAAAATAAGATTTTAAAATTTCTACTTCTTGTGACATGAATAGTTTTCTTTTTTTTAATACTTTCGAACAAAACGTGGTGGATAGTTCGATAAAATATGCTTTTGTAAACAATTTGCATGTAGTAAATTTGTTTTAGTTCGATTTAAGTTAAAGTGAGAATTTATAACCTTTTTTGGGGTTTCTAGACTACTATACTATCCCCCCCCCCCCCCCCCCCCTCCTCTGGGTACATCGGCTCAGCAAGTTCACGGGGAGCTCTGACAAGAAGAACGCCGCTCCGCCGCCATCTAGCTGAGAACATCGAGCTACTCGACGGAATGAGCATCGGAGCCGTCGTCGTTAGCTACTTCCAACTGCCTCTGCCCCACCATGTACGACTCTATTGCTACTGCTTCTGTCGGTGCAAAGCCACTCTGAACAGCGACGCGTGATTACACACGGCCGTCTATTACGTCGTTCAGTCTGGGTTTCTGCTGCTACTGCTCGACTACAAGCTGCACGGAGTATCACCAAAGCACGCCCAGGTGACAACTCTCGTAGCTGCTGCTGCTCGACTAAAAACTGCACGGAGCATCGCCATAGTTCGCTCAGCTGAGAAATCTCGTCGCTGCTGATGCATTCGACGCAGCTACTACACTAGTCCAGTCGCCATCGGTACTGGATGCGAGCTGCTATGGCCGACTGGCTCAGCTGTCGATTACTATCGTTTCTGCTGCGCGCAGTCAGTGCTACCGCCACCTTCGCTCATCGAGTTTGTTCACGGTGGCGCGTGAATACACGCGGCCGCCTCTCACGTCAACATCGCTGGGATTCTGCTGCTACTGCTAATGCTGCATATAGCATCACCACAGCGCGTTCAGCTGGTAACTCTCATCGTTGCTGCTGCCATCGACGCAGCTGCTACAGTGATCCAATCACCATCGGTACTGGATGCGAGGCGCTCTGGTCTACTGGACACTGTTGCTGCCATCGATGCCTTGCTTCGATTCAATAATCTGGTGACCCAGCTGCCATCGGTACTTTATGCGAGCCGCTCTGGACTTCTGATTCATCATGGAAGCATCAAGCAGTCATCATTCGGCAATATAATTCTGATTTCTTCACTTTTAAATAATTAAATATTATTATTGAATCATTCTAGTTAATTCAATTCAGTCGAGTTAAAAGAAATTAAGAAATTTCTAGTGGTTACAATCATAATATTTTTTAGTAAAGTGAACAAATAACAGCTGTTCATGCTATACGGTATACAAATCAGGATTAGTATCAATCTCGCAGCTTTATTCAAAGCTTTATTCAAAGCTTTATGCCTTTGCTCTCATAGCTAACTCAATTCTTGGCAATCTAAATGTAAGCTCGCATAAATGCCTATATGTTTTTAAGATTGAGAACAAAAAATAAAATATCAGTGCTTTACTTCATCGCAGTGCTATCTAAGAAATTTATAATTTCAGGGATTGCTTCTCAAGGCTACCAGAGGAAATTGTAAAGCTGGCGACTCATTCACAGCCGTCAGCTAGCTCAGAATAAAAACCTCACATTAGCTTTAGTCGGTTGCTTGAACTAGCTTCTATTTTATCTTTTTTTCTCTCTCGATTCATGCAATGGTTAATTTAGTTCATAGTTTACATTGCGTAACTTATAGTATAAAGTTCAATAGCTCCAATTATACTCATATTGGCTGTTCGACTTACAATCTGTTCTTAATCTCAATGATTATTCTTGAATTATATTTCTTTTGCATCAGGTTAATTGAATGACATATATTCATAACCTAACTTCTTCATGCTAATCAAGTTATTCATTCGCATTTGATTATTGAATCATTTCTAGATTCATAATCTTTTCTTAATGCGAATTAACTTTTAGTTTTTAATAAAGTGATTCATTCGCATTTGATTATTGAATTATATCTAGATTAATAATCTTTTCTTAATGCGAATTAACTTTAGTTTTAATCAAAGTTATTCATTCGCATTTGATTATTGAATCATTTCTAGATTCATAAGGAGGTTGTAAATAAATTCCGCCTAATATCAATAAGCAGAAACAGCCAATTCAATCTAAATCATGTAATAACAACTCTTCGTCATCATCCTCAGTTCATTCTCTTCAAACCTCGACTTCATAAAAAAAGTCAACTAAAAAACCAAGTCATAAGTGCTCTCATTGTAATCAATCGCATTACATTTCAGCTTGTGATTCGTTCAAATCAAAGTCATTGCCTGAGCGCAAGGACATAATTTCCTCAAAAAATCTCTGATACTATCGCTTAGGTAAACATTTCTATAAGGATTGTATTTCAAATGGACGATGTTTTCATTGCAAAGGTAAACATCTTAGCTTATAGGTTTAGGCTTAGGTTACCAATCGTAAACGGCTTATTTCTACTGCCATAATGAAGGTAATAGGGCCAAGTGGAATCGAAATAGCAGCACGTGCTATAGTAGATCAATGCTCTCAACCATCTCTAATCTCGACATCTCTCTGTCAACGATTAAGATTAAAGCAAAGCAAAACTCATATCGCCGTGACAGGAGTAGGGAAAGAAACAGTAGCTATACCCAAAACTATACAGATCGTTTCGCAATTCGCTCAAGATTCCAATCGACATTCTCATGTGAACTAGAAGCACTAGTTCTACCAAAGGTGTCTTGTCATAGCCCACCTTCAACTCAGAATCACTTGAATTTCAAACACATACAAGATTTAGATTTAACAGATCCTCAATTAATGGAAGATTCTCATATAGATGTCTTGCTAGGAACCTCTATCCACTCTCGTATCGTAGAAGGACAGGTCATCAAAGGTAATGAGAATGAGCCTATTGCTACTTTGACATTATTAGGCTGGGTAATATGATTTACCACCAGATAGTTGTTCACTTTCCACTACACTCTCGTCATTTCATTGCTCAGAATAGCCTCAGTTAGATGAGATTCTGCAGAATTTTTTGAAGCAGGAGGAAATCCCAAAGAAGAACTTGTACACTGCAGATGAGCAAACATGCGAAGATCATTTCAAAAACACGCATTATACAGACTCATTGGGTCGTTTCGTAGTTTGTTTGCCGTTTAAAAATCCTGCGAATCTCCAAAATGCAAATCTAGGTGATTCATTTGCTCCTTCGCTTCAGATGTTAAAGCGAATGGAGGCAAAGTTTCAAAAAGATTTAAATTTCAAAGATGCTTACGAGAAGTTCATGTTCGAGTATGAGCAACTCGGGCATATCTGTCGCTGCTTCCACTGAATCTAATCGAAAAGTTATCAGTGAATGTTTATTTCTTCCTCATCAAGGTGTTTGGGAAGAGTCAAGCACAACGACTAAACTCCGCACTGTTTTCAATGGATCTATCAGAACCAACTCAGGTTCTTCGCTCAACAAATTGCTTCACGTAGGGCCTAATCTAGTCCCAAATCTCTTTGATCTGATCTGCAAATGGCGTCGATACGAATTCGTATTTGCTGCAGTCATAGAAAAAATGTACCGGCAGGTACTAGTTCATAAAGACGATCAGCATTTTCAGTCAATTTTCTGGCGTTCTAGTCCCGAAAAATTCGTTGAAATCTTTCATCTGAACACAGTCACTTATGGGATAACTCCGTCGTCTTTCTTGGCTTGTCGCCCCATTAAACAATTAGCTCTTGATAGCAACATTACTCATCCACTTGACGCAGAAGTCGTAGAGAAAAAAATCTATCTTGATGATGTAATGTCAGCTAGGCATTCTATTGATGAAGCAATCGCCAAACCAAAGTAAACTTTGGATGTACTTGCGAGTGGTGATTTTCCTTTAAGAAAGTGAATATCGAATGACGCTTCTATCGTCAATTGATTACCTACTAACCTTCTTGCTGAAGGCGTAGTATCAAGTTCTAGCTCATTACCTGCAATCCCAGTATTAGAGCTATTTTGGTGTCCCCATGATGATGTATTTGAATTTCACATAGAATCTGCTGCAACTACGAACTTTATTAAAAAGTAAGTAGTGCTTTCTAATATTGTCCATTTATTTGATCCCATTGGCTGGCTAGGTCATGTGCTTATTACGGACAAAATTCTATTACAATCTCTTTGGTTAATAAAAGTTGATTGGAGTGACCCATTGCCAATTGAGATATCAAACGGATGGTTACACTGGCGACAGCAACTACTTTGCTTGTCAGCCTTGCGAACTCCACGATGGATTCACTACTCTCCCAATGCTGAAATATTTTAAATTCACGGTTTCGCCGTTACTTCGAAACAAGCTTATGGTGCCGTGATCTATGTCAGAATCATTCACAGTGAGAAGGTTTCAGTATCGTTAGAGTTAACCGAATCTCGAGTCTCACCACTCAAAACTGTGAGCGTACTTAAACTTCAGTTATGTGCTGCACATTTTCCTATTATTTTAGATAGGATACATTTATAGTCAGATGCATCAGATGTTTTCCACTGGTTGAATGATATTCCATCTCCATGGCAAACTTTCATAACCAATCGAAGCTCTGACGTTCATACGCTTGTACCAAAGGCATTCTGGCATCATGTGCGGTCTAAAGACAATTCCGCTGATATTCTCTCGCGAGGCATTGAACCCTCAGATTCCCCACTTTCAATCTTTGGTGGCAAGGTCCTAATTGGCTAAGCGCTGATGCCACTCCTTGGCCATTCAAACATGAAAATTGTGATAGTTCTCACGAATCTCTTACCGCTCACTATACGAAAGAGGCTGTTGTAGAATTAGAAACGCTATACACTCGTGAATCTGATGTAGTCATTTTGGAGCTAGTCAATAAGTATTCTGAATTACCAAAGTTACTTCGGATTACTTCTTATTGTTTAAGATTTATTCTAAGATTAATGTGAAGGATTCAAGCCAAAAATAGATTAAGAGTTGAATTGCTCAAAGTCAAACTGTCGACTATTCAAAAAGTTAGTCAACTTACGACGAATTGCGAATCCTGATGAGAGTAGAAATAAATTTACCACTGAATTTTGCGAATTGGCTGCGTCTATGCTTGGTCACAAATTCAATTTATTAGATTTAGGTTTTTTGAACCTTACTGATTCACGAATGACTGCGTAAATTTCAGTCTTAGAAGTAGAGAACTCTAGGCTATTATGGATATATCTACACCAACGTCTTTATTATTTCAAAGACATGAAGCTCATTCGAGCAGGAAAATTGTTAAATAGCAACAGTTCCTTGTCCAGGTTGAACCCCTTCATTCAACAGTCTCTCTTACGAGTTGGTGGTCGTTTGTCTGCCTCAATTAACAATCAGCTGATGGGCGATCTTCCAGAGGCTAGAGTAATCCCCTCCTATCCACTCGAAAGGGCTGGAGTTGACTACGCAGATCCCATCAGTATGCGATTGTCTAAAACTCGAGGTAAAGGAACCCTCAAAGGCTACATAGCCATATTCGTCTGCATGAGCACTCGTGCCGTGCACATAGAAGCGGTAGAAGATTACAGCAGTGAAGCATTCATTGCTGCATTTCATAGATTCACCGGCAAACGAGACCATTGTACAGATTTGTTTAGCGACGGAGGTACTAATTTTGTTGGTGCTGACTCTCAGCTTCGATGATGAAGCTTCAGCTCATTCTCAGCAAGTCGCGTTTTCATTAGCTCAGCAAGGAAATTATTGGCATTTTAACCCTCCAGGCGCCCCACACTTCGGAGGGCTATGGGAGACTGCGGTCAAATCGACCAAATGACCACGCACAGAGTAAATGGAAATCGGCAACCGGTCAAATTGTCTGAAAATGAAATATGTTATAGTTTATGGTATGCTGAATAAAAGTTCTCGTGGGTCCAAGACCCAATAATGGCCAGTTTCGGCATGGCCGCAGCGGCTACAGCCTCTGAGCGTAATTATTTGAAGCCGTTATCATTTGAAGTCCTTGAAAATTAATAAAAATACAAAATTAGGGATTTTTATATCGCATATCACAAATCTGGGGTCAGATTTACTATTTGGTGTCCCTAATGGGGTCAGTGGGCTCCTAATCATTCAATTCATCGAAACCGACCTCATGGTCGGTTTCGCGAGGTTTTTGGGAATTGCTGAAGACTTCATTTTCGAGGATTTTCATGGTCACTGATCCCGAATCCGGAGTCAAATGTACATTAAGGTGCCCCTAATAGGGTCAGGAGGAGCTAAGTAGTCTTCTTAGGAATGGCTGATTTATTTTTTAGTGTTTCCATAGTCGCTGATCACGGTAGGTGTAAGTAGTTAGGTAGGTAAATAGGTAAATTCGCTGATATTTAGTGCCGTTTAGTGCCGAAACTAACCATTATTGGGTCTTGGACCCATGAGAACTTTTATTCAGCACACCATAAACGATAACATATTTAATTTTCAGACAATTTGACCGGATGCCGATTTCCATTTACTCTGTGCGTGGTCCTTTCATTTAAAGCGCATTATAAATGATCTGGTTTTAACCTTCATGGAGTTCGCCACTCTTCTAACTCGCATCGAAGCCTGCTTAAACTCCCGGTCATTAGTGCCGATTAGTGACGATTCATCGGATCTACAGCCATTAACACCAGCACATGTACTAATATTTAGATCCTCCTTTTTAGTATCCGCACCTGATGTCACCCATGTCAAAGTACGATTAGGAAAGCGTTGGCAACTGGTTACTCAAATACTGCAATACTTCTGGTCAAGATGGACTAACGAATACGTCACTTCCCTTCAAGAACTGCACAAGTGGCGAACCCCTTCACGTTCTCTCCAAGTCGAGAACTTGGTAATCGTTCGAGGCAAAACTACAGCTCCAGGAAAATGGACTGTAGGTCGTGTTGAGGCAACCCATCCAGGACTTGGTGGAAAGATCAGAGTCGTCACCATTAGAACTCCTGGTTCCGTAATCAAGAGGCCTGTAGTCAAGACCATCTTCCTGCATCCACTCGAAGATTAACCTTACTTCTCCATCCCAGTTTTCCGTACCACTCCTCATATGTTGCAGGTTTTATTCGCCCAGTGGGCGAAAGTGGGCGGAATTTACGAAATCCTACATACGGCCCTAATCCGTATGCGTCACAGCGATCACGCCACCTCGCATGATTCAGACGCTAGCCAAGCAGCGGCTTTGCGACAATCAGAAGATTGAGGCCCACCATCAACGTCCCGTAACAACGCCGCGGCGCTCAGATGTGTTCTCTTCTTTGCACCGAGCATTTGCTCTACAGTGCCTGCGCGCACACATTATTCAAAGTTTAATTCAAAATATATCTCTATTTTCACCACTTACTTTTTGTCAAATCATTTATCGAACCCGGCAACATTCCTTTAGAGTTTATAGTACCAAGCATACAGTAACATAAGTTCTTACGTGTATTTTATTCTAAAAATAAAAATGTAAGATAACGTTTTGTTAATAATGACGAATTTGTTACCGCCTCCTAATTATAATGTTCTTTTTCTTCAAACAATATTATTCAAATGCGCACCATGTAGTTCTCATTTTGTATTTGCGAAAATCATTTGTATTATGGCTTTTGTTAATTGTTTTATTTGCGCTATTTTATTCTCATATTGTATTTTAAATAACAAATAAAAAACATTAAAAAAAAGATAATATTTGTGAAGGTACAGCTCGTTTGTCGGCTGTTGCACAGGCTATATCAAGATGGAGTTCGAAGAATGTGCTGCAGCTCAATGTTAGTAAGACTAAAGCAATCAATTTTGTCCCCAATCATAGCGTTAATAAGGTTCGCGACTTGCAGCTTCCTGTCATTAAAGTGCAAGAAAACATTTTCGTTTCCTTCATTGATACCATTACTAACCTCGGTGTTACGAGGGTAGTTCAATAAGTCTTTAGAATAAAGTATAAAAACAATTTTTTTTGGGTAAATTTTTTTTTATTTTTCAACATAATCTCCTTGGAGCTCTATACACTTGGTCAATCGCTTTTTAAGTTTTTTTAATCCTTCAGAAAAGTGCGTTTTCGGAAGTTCCTCAAAATAAGCACTTACAGAGTCAATGACGTCTTCGTTGTCCGTAAATCTCTATCCACCGAGCCATTTTTTCAAGTTTGGAAATAAGAAAAAGTCACTGGGGGCTAAATCTGGTGAATACGGTGGGTGTTCGACCAATTCGAATTTTAGTTCTTCAATTTTAGCCATTGAAACGAAGCATGTGTGAACTCGGGCGTTGTCGTGATGAAAGAGAATTTTTTTTCTCGCCAAATGTGGTCGTTTTTTTTTAATTTCTTCTTTCAGCTGCTCTAATAATGATGCATAATACTCACCAGTAATTGTTTTACCCTTTTCCAAGTAGTCAATAAGTATAATTCCACGTGCATCCCAAAAAACTGTAGCCATAACCTTACCAGCTGACTTTACGGTCTTTGCCTTCTTTGGAGCTGGTTCGCCTGGGGAAATCCACTGTTTGGATTGTTCCTTTGTCTCAGGAGTGTAGTGGTGTATCCATGTTTCATCCACAGTCACAAATCGATGAAAAAATTCCTCAGGATTCCGACTTATGCGCGCCAAAAGAGCCTCAGAGGCGACCACTCTATTGCGTTTATTCTCAGCTGAGAGCAAACGCGGCACCCATCTTGCCGATAGCTTTTTCATGCCTAATTTTTCATGTAGAATTGAAACAACTGCACCTATAGATATCCTTGTGGCCTCAGCTAACTCACGCACTTTTAATCTTCTATCCTTCAACACCATATCGTGGATTTTATTGATGATTTCGGGAGTAGTTGCTTCTACGGGCCTTCCTCAACGTGGTTCGTCACTTATTGATGTACGACCACGCTTAAATTCATTTACCCAGTTATAAACCGTTGCTAAGGCAGGGGCAGATGTGCCATGAACTGAGTCCAATTCATTTTTTATCTCATATGGAGTTAAACCCTTTAAATGAAAATGTTTAATTACCGATCTGAACTCGTTTTTTTCCATTTTTCTTAACAAGCAATTTTTTTTTTCAATTGGTTATAAAAACACGTAAACTCAGAAGATGTGGACTGTGACCGCACCATATATCTAGTCGGGAGTGGTGCTGACTGAAAACAGATGATTTGGAGCGATTCGCGCGCCATCTGTTGGTCATTCTAAAGACTTATTGAACTACCCTCGTATTATGGATTCTAAGTTGATTTGGAAACATCAAGTAGACGTGGTTAGCAGGTAGGTAAATTGTGCCCAATACGGTTTTAGATGTTTTTAATCTCGCACCACCGAACCGTTACGTGTCCAGCTTGCAAATACTCTAGCGACGTATCAACCTGAAGCTGACAGATATAGATAGCGTATGACCTGGGTGAAATGTATAAACCAAGCGCTATGTACTACTATGCACAGATATTATAGAAGGATTTAATCAGATAATTTGTAAAATATATCGTAATATAGAAGCTCTATCAACAATATAGAATGCTAAAAAAATTCTATTCTAAAAAATGTTTGCAGAGTAATGTTATAACAAGTTTTCTATGCTATCTTCATTCCTAACCTATAAAAAATAATTCTGCCGCTTTCGCTAGGATTTTACTACACTCTTCTCTCATAAAAAAGTATGTCTTCCAAGTTTGAAGTCGAAATCATCATGCAGAGTAATGTTATAACAAGTTTTCTATGCTATCTTCATGCCTAACCTATACAAAATAATTCTACAGTTTCCGCTAGGATTTTACTACGCTCTTCTCTCATAAAACAGTATGTCTGCTAAATTTAATGTCGAAATCATCATGCAGAGTAAAGTTATAACAAATTTTCTATGCCTATTTGATTCCTAACTTATAGAAAAATAGTCCTGCAGGTTTCGCTCGTGGTGTCCTATACTCTCCTATCATAGAAGAGTATGTTTACTAATTTTTAAGACGAAATCATCATGTAGTGAATAGTTATAAGAAAGAATCTGCTAAAAATGTCAGATCTCGTACGTTAGTTTATGAAGTTTTTTTTGGTTAGAATTATTTTTTGTTCTTATATTGTTGATAGAACTTCTATGATACGCTTCTTTACGAATTATCGGTTTAAACCTTTTTATAATGTCTCTTCAATACATAGCGCTTGACCTATCCATTCCGTACCAGATAATCCGCTAACTTTATCTGTCAGCTTCACGTTCATTCAAACCTCCTTGCTCTACTACTCACGGCACTGTTTCTTGCTTCGCACTGATACAGTCTAAACCACACTGCACTGGTCCGATCAAGTCCGGCCTCGTATATGTGCGGGGCCATTATTACATTGTTTTATTGTAGAAAGTCAATTCGCATAACTAATTTAAATTAGTTCGTAAATGATTTTATCAATGAATACATTTTATTAAAACATTCATACACATGAATTGATATGAAATAACCCTAATACTTGTCATACTCTTTATAAATAGTTTAATAAAATCGACTATGTTAATTCGTTATTTAATTATTATACAATGCTGTTAAAAATGAAAAGTTTCGTATAAATTATAGAGGTTAACATCTAAAAATGTTAAAATCGATAAAGGGCCCCGCAGAATCCTTATGGAAAATGACTATCTGTCAAACGCTCTGAAACTTTGAATTCTGGTAGTCCTTAACCCTTTCAGGGGCACATTTTTCTTCTGTACATACATTTAAAGTCATTAGTGGTATAAGGGTTTTCGGGGTCGCTGAGTACGAATCTGACGTCAGAATTGCAAAATTCAAGATGGCGGATCCAATATGGCGACTATTTTAGGTTAAATTCGTGGTTTTATTGCCGGTTAGGATAAAACTTTGTATATAGGGGTTTTCGGGGTCGCAGATTACGATTCTGACGTCAAATTTTTAAAATTCAAAATGTCGGATTCAATATGGTGACTATATTTGGTCATATTTGTAATTTTCAAAAATTTTATCAAAAAAACTAGCGTGCGAAAAAATTTGAAAAAAATATATATTATAGAGCTGGACACGGACTATAGATAATTTCAGAGCTCTAGAGTTTTTCGTTCAAGAATAAACGATTTTTTACGAAGAAAAACGAGTTTTGTGTGATTTAATTGTTTATAACTATTTATAAATAAATAATTTTGCATACTTTTCTATACAAAACTTATAACTTATCATCTCAAGAGTCCAAAAAGTACTCACACGCATAGGAGCATTGAAAAATACGTCCGAAATACAGAAAAAACTGAAAGCAAAAAGGTGGTACGTATACGTACCACTGCCCCTGAAAGGGTTAATGTGTAAATCAAAAGTGTCAATGGGCACTAACAAGGAAACTACCAGAGGTGTACCTCACCGATTTTCTTGATATTGTGATATGTTGCAGTACATCAAAAAGTATTAGACGCGTATTTTTTTACGTGCTAATTCGGAAATTTAAGGGGTGAAAACCACCCTTAAAGTTTACCCCCAAAAACAGTTCTTTTTAATATCTCAAAAACGAATTTAAATTTTCTGATGAAACCAACGCCAATTTGTTTCTTATCAAAATGCGCTTCTGTGGTAATCACTTTCACTTTGAAGGGTTGTATCCCTTATTTTTTATATGGGTATATAAGACTTTTTTCGTTTTTTCTTTCTTCAGAAATTTCTTAATTAACCGAATCTTATAAAAAATCGTTCTATTATAAACAATATTAAAATTAAAAGTTGACCGGTCCCGGGAGAAAAAAAACAATTCTTTAAATGGGTAACTACCCCCTAATACGAGTTTTCTGACATACGCCTTAATAATTTACTTAATTTTGTAATATATTGTAAAACATGAAAAAAACATAACAAATATATACATACATACTTATACGACCATTTGAGGGATGAAAAACACCCTTATAATTCACACTCAAAAATCATTTTTCTTTAATATCTTAAAAACGAATTTAAATTTTCGAATGAAACTAACGCCAATTTATTTCTCATAAAAATGCGCTTCTTTGGTAATCGCTTTCACTCTGAAGGGTTGCATCCTTTTTTTTATTAGGGTAAATGTGACTTTTTTCGTTTATTTCTCCAGAATTTGCTTAATTAACCGAATCTTATAAAAAATCATTATGTTATAAACAATATTAAAATTAAAAGTTGACCGATCCCGGGAGTTTAAAAAAAATATATTTAATGGGGTAACTACCCCCTAACAGGAGATTTCTGACATAGGCCTTAATAATTTACTTAATTTTGTAATATATTGTAAAACATGAAAAAGACAAAATATATATATATATATATATACATACTTATACGACCATTTAAGAGATGAAAAATACCCTTACACTTCACCCCCAAAAATAATTTTTCTTTAATATCTTAAAAACGATTTTAAATTTTCGAATGAAACCAACGCCAATTTATTTCTCATAAAAATGCGCTTCTGTGGTAATTGCTTTTACTCTCTAGGGTTGCATCCCTTTTTTTTATAAGGGTACAGATGACTTTTTTTCTCCAGAAATTTTTTAATTTGTTCAATCTTATTAAAAGTCCGTATACTATAAAATATATTGATGTTTAATATTGAAAAGGAGAGAATGGTAGAAGAAAAAAGTTCAAGGCATAACTACCGCTAAAGTGGCATCTGACATACACTATTAAAATTTTCTTAATTTTGTGATATATTGCAGAGTATAAAAAAATAATTAGAGATATTTTTACTTGCTCCTATATTGATTTAAGAAAAGAAAAGCACCTTTGCAGTTCACCCCTAGAAAACACGTTTGATTTAATTTCGTAAAAACACAGTGTAATTTCTTATTAAACATCAATTTATTATTTAACCAAACATTTGTTAACATTGCTCATATTCTGATTTATGGCTTTCATTTTTAGGAGTTTAAATAACATTGTATAGTTGTAATTTCAATTTTGTATTATTTCAACTGCACCTTTATTTGTATTCTTGACCCTCGGTCACTCTGTATATGGTATTTTTTGTCCATTAATTGAAATAAAAATAAAAATAAAAATAAAATAATATTGTTAAGGGTATTTCTACTATAAATAGATATATTGAATTTCAATAAATCAAATTCAAAATTTAAGGTGATGCTAAAGCCACCAGTCACCGACAAATATGAGGAACCACTTTTCTTATTTTATTTTTAATTTTGAGTAAATATCTCTATGAAACGTTATTGTCCTACTCAAAAACAATAACTTTTCAGAGATATTTTCTCAAAATTAAATATTGAATGAAAAAAGTGGTTCCCCGTATTTTATGGTAACAAGAGGATTTAGCATCACCTTAACGCGTATGCCAGTTAAAAAAAAGAAGAGTAAAATATTTCTTGACGTTTTCTTTGATTTATATATATGCTATTTTATTATCAAATAAAAATATATTTCACAAATGCATATAATAAAATAAATTTTTAAATGTTATAAGTTTATTAAGTTTATTTAATATATAAGTAATGTATGAAAGCTAAGAATATTTTGGTGCGCAGTTTGTTCTTTTAAGCAGTTACATTTCGCATCTTTTTCAGTTCGCATGTGCCAGTGAACAGTGAAATAAAATTTTATTATAGTTTTACGAATTAAAAACGAAATAGTTGTTTTTTGTTAATTATAAGAACCTTAAGGTATGCATGTTATTTATTAAGCATTACATAAATGCAAAATACCCTAGTGGAAATCAAACATGTATATATAAATGTACAAGAGTGTACTTTTTATATTAACATAAACTTTTCATAGAGAAAATATTTAGTATAATTTAGCGATTTCATGTTGGATTTGCAACACTAGTTTATATTTATACACGTATATATACACTATCTTATAGAATTTCGTAAAAAATTTACACTTGTACATTTATTTACATTATTATACACAGACTATGTGATAATGAGAGTTAAAAACCTATTATTTTATGTATGTTTGATTTTATTGAGTCATTATACATTTTTCGATCCTATTATTTATTATTTGTTGTATATTCATTATCAATGTTAGCTCATATACTTAATTTTATTGTCGAAATAAAACAGAAATAGACACTTTTATACACTTTTGTACATTTCTATACATTTGTATACACTTATATACAGTTATATATACTTTTTTATTTTCACAAGGGTATTAAGGTCGATATATTAAATTTCTAATAATAGTTGAATGCTCATAGATGTTTGTAAAATTCATTTAAATATTTTTCTTTTTTTTTTTAATCAAATACTAATACATTAATTTATAAAATAGTTTTAAATATCTCTAACAGAATTAGTTCATCTTATTACATTTTGAAAAACTATTTTTACAGAATATTATATAATCATCTTAATCATACTTATAATAGAATGCAAATTCTTACCAAAAACTCCAGAAACATCTCAAGAGATTAGTTTAAAAAATAGTATTGAGAATATTCTATTAAATGCTATGAAGGAATTACACGATGTAGAGATGGTTGAATATGAAACATTAGATTTCCAAGAACCGTATAAAGATGTTGATATGAAAATTATAGAAGACGATGGTAAAATATTTACAATTGATGAAGATTTACAACAATGTACAGAAGATACAGAAAAATTAGATCATGACTATAAAGCAAGAGCCGTGGAATTCTGGAGAAGTGATTTGACAAAAAATTTAGCATTAAAAACGGTACAAAATCGTTTTCGCAAGGTTCAGTCCATAACCCAATTAAAACGTTGGGTAAAAACATTAAATAGAAGAACAAAAGGAAGAATTTGTTCTTTTGTTTTAGAAAATTTAAAAACTGCTGTTGATGCTGGTTATCCTGTTCATGACAAGGATTTAAAAATGGGCGTTACAGGCTCAAAAAGATATTGGAAACGAAGATTTTCGTTTTAAAGCATCTAATCATTGGTTATCTAATTTTAAAAAAGCTTAGAATTGTTAGTAGAAAAATTAGCAAATTTGTAACCAAAAAAACACTTTTAGGAGTAGATTATTTAGAAAGAACAGCTGATACGTTTGTTATTGAAATAAAAAAATTGATTCATAAAAAAGGTATAGAAAATGTATTTAATTCAGATCAATCAGGCTTTGAATTAGAAATGCACTCAGGTCGTACATTAGCAGTTGAAGGACAGAATCAAGTTCAATGTTTGGTGTAATCGGTGACTTCTACAACTCATAGTTATACAATTCAGCCAACAATAGCAATCAATGGTAGACTTCTTTCACCTCTTCTTATAGTTCTTAAAGAAAAAAGTGGTGAATTTGGACCCATCATAGAACGAAACTTATTTAGACCCCATAATGTATATGTTATGGCTTCTAAATCTGGAAAATTAACCTCAGGTAATTGGAAAAAATCTATTTATTTGATGTTGTAAATGTGTAAATGAATGAATGTAAATGAGTAAATGATATTGTAAATGAGTAAATCAAATTTGTAAAATAGTAAATTAAATTTTGGTATTTCAAATTTTATTTCATTTCAGATCATTTTAAAATGTGTATAAAAGAAGTATACTTTGACAACGTTGGTTGATCAAGTGTTTTGTTAATAGACTCTTGGAGTGGGCATTGTCTGCTGTTATGCAAGAAGCGACCCCCCAGAATAAAGAAGTGATCTTAAAAATAATAAGAGTATGGAAGGAATATGTGAGAAATTTATCTGACTCTGTGATATTTAAGGAATCATATTATAAAGTTACAATCACTGGTACATAATCAGCTATCATCACCGAGGTATATCGATTTATTTAAATTTGCTTGGTATAAAAGTGGATACACTGATGTAGCACTTGCGAAATTTGAAGATCCAGTTAATTTTTCTTTTAGTACAAAATCTAATACACACTGCGAAGTAGAAGGTTGCTCTAACATTGCAATAGTTAGATGTTCTTGCTCTAAGAAGTTTGTATGTTTGAAACATTTTTTTATGACTACCATTATTGTTCCTTGTATAAACACTAATTAACATTAATTCAGAACATATAACTATTAATTAATGCACTAATTTATATTTAATAAAGATTATATCAAATTATTAGAAATATAGAAATATTAAAAATTATATTGATATGTAGAAAAATTGTAGAATAAAAAATCAACATCAATATACAATGTACAATATATCGTTTATATAATAATTTATATATATTAAAAAGAAAATCAAATTTATTTTTAGATAAAATAAGGTATCTAACCTTTCGTGTAAAGCAGAAAAGCGTCCTTACAAAGAAAAAAATTGCCTTTGGATTAATTGGAAAATTTCAATTTGTTTTTGAGATATTAAAAAAAAAGATTTTTCAGGGGTGAAGTATAAGGGTGATTTTCATCCCTCAAATGGTCGTATAAGTATGTATGTATATATTTGTTATGTTTTACAATAAATTACAAAATTAAGTAAATTATTAAGGCCTATTTCGGAAAGCTCGTGTGTAGTTACCCCATTAAATAATTTTTTTTGAAAACTCCCGGGACCGGTCAACTTTTAATTTTAATATTGTTTATAATAGAACGATTTTTTATAAGATTCGGTTAATTAAGAAATTTCTGAAGAAAGACAAAACGAAAAGAAGTCATATATACCCTTATAAAAAATAAGGGATGCAACCCTGCAGAGTGATAGCGATTACCATAGGAGTGCATTTTGATAAGAAACAAATTGGCGTTGGTTTCATTGGACAATTTAAATTCGTTTTTGGGATATTAAAAGAAAACTGTATTTGAGGGTAAATTTTAAGGGTGGTTTTCACCCCTTAAATCGCCGAATTAGCACGTAAAAAAATATATGTCTAATACTTTTTGATGTACTGCAACATATCACAATATCAAGAAAATCGGTGAGGTACACCATGGGTAGTTTCCTTGTAAGTCCTAAAAACTCATGGTCTTAAGATATGGTCCTTTGAAGTTGGGCTTTTCGTGCGTTTTACAGTAGCGTTGACCTAGTGTAAGACTGTATGTCCATGTATATATATATATATATATATATATATATATATATATATATATATATATATGCGTGTATACAACCGATAACTCCAAACTCCATAACCCCAAACCCTTGAACCCAGAACCGGACAACCGCAGACCTCATGACCCCAAACCCCATAACCCCAAACCCTATAACCCTAGACCACATAAGCCCAAACCCTGTAAGCCTAAATCCCATAAACTCATAACTCCATTACTCCAAATTCCATAACCCCATAACCCTAGACTTCGTATGTCAGAACACCTTAACCCCAGATTCCATAACGTTCTGAATTCTAAATACCATGTTCATAAATACAGCCCCACTTCCTACTTCCAAGAGATTTCATTTGTGTCATTCAGTTATAGAAGCTAAAAGCTTCTGCAGTCTGCCGACAAAGGTGGCGGCAACGGGGTGATCACAAACACTGTATAAAATCAGGATCTTCAGTCCATAATTAAAGGGCTGATCATGCATGATTACCCTGGACTGTAGATAGGTTCCAGCAGGGCTGAGTTGGTATATTTATTTTATATTAAGTATACAATTATATACTGTATTCATCCATTGTTTCTTCTGTTGCATAACGTCTGTTAGTGACCGAAAATGGGCGGTAGGGTTGGTAGACCACTGTGTATTCGTTGTTACGTATGTGATCGGGGATTTGACGGACGATAATTAGTACGTATAAATAAGGATGAAAACATAATTCAACGGCAAATAGCGGTCGTAAGACGCGATGACCTAAATCACCCACCTTTGGAATTGAACGATGAATCCAGATTGTGTGCGAATTGTAATAGGAGTATTTTGAATGATATGGCCGTGTTGGATGTAGATCCAACTCGTCTTCGGTTGAATGTGTTGACTCAAACAGGTAATGCCTCTTGTGTCATCAGTAATACTCAAAATAATGTGCACCGATTATCGGTCGAATGTAGAGTTAATGATTTTATAGAAACAAACATTTATGTACCGACTAATGTTAGGTCATGTGTACATCATTTAGATGAGGACGGTCTATTTTTTAAGATCTTATTACCTGGTCTACGTTCTATTAACAGGCCACGTATCATTAATGGACCAGAAATGTTTGCATTTTTCGATCATCTTAGACAAGCTTGTATTAATAAAGCAAAGTGTTTGGATGTAAACATCTTAACCGATGAAGATTTCCAATGCATTGTACCTATGACAAAGCAGCAGTTTGAAGAACTTTCCACTTACTGTGATCCAGTTATGCAGAACGAGAAGCTTCGATACATAAGTAGAAAGAATTTACTCACTTTTTTGTGTAAAATGAGACAAGGTTTGAGTGATGAGTTTTTAAAAGTTATTTTTGATTAAATGTGTAGACAAACTGTAAGTACCGATATTGAATACGTCAGAAGGTCATTATCGGAAAGATTTGTTTGAGAGAATATTGGACCTGCATCGATAACCAGACAAGGTTACATACATCAAAATGTAACAGATTTCTCTAATGTTTTGTAGAATCCTCAACCAAATGAAGCAAGGACTATTGTTATCATTGATAGTACGTATACAGACAGGGTGGGCCATTTTAATCTCCGCACCTAAATTTCTCCTTCCTAAGCGTGGTATCGAAAAATAGTTGAGACAAAAGTTGACAAGGGCAAAGGGGGTCAAACATTGGTGACCTTGAACTTAACCTTGAACTTGATCTTCATTCAAGATAATATACTTTTTCTCTGAAAAAAAAAACATCGTTTTTCAGACTTTTGACCTTGATTTTTTACTTCTCTAAGGTCACACAACAAAATTTTCTCAAAGACATTTTCGATGTAAAATTTTCCGCTCTTTTCAATTCCTCGATAAAAATTAGGGGTTTCCATTTAAAAAAATCAAGTTGACCTTGAAATAACCTTGAAGATCAAGTTCAAGGTTAAGTTCAAGGTCACCAATGTTTGACCCCTTTGCCCTTGTCAGCTTTTGTCTGAACATTTTTTCGATACCACTATTCACGGAAGATGCGAATGAAACACATATCATTACTAAGAGTAGGTGGATAGTGGAAAGCAGAAATAGCCACCTTCAATCGATGTTCAAGTTTTTTCGAAACACTTTAAACGTGCAGCATTCAAAACATATGTGGGTGTTAAAAATTTTGTACTCAATTTTAAATGTCGTTTTAAACATTATTATTTAGTAAGCGTTATATATTTTTTAGCAGCGAGATAAATCTTTATCAAAAAATTAATAAAAAATTATTTAACCCTTACCCGCCACACCGGGGTCGTTCGCGGCAAGGCCTCAAACGTAGAACAAGTAATTTTTCGAAGTTTTTTGCAAATTATATATTTTTTAACATATTAAATTGAAAAAATTTTGCAAGCCACATACACTATCTTATAAAACAATAGTTAAAGACCAAATATAATTTGTTTAATTGCAAGAAACAAATTAGTTTACTCAAAATAGATAAAAACGTCTCAGTGTGGCAGCTACGACTGGCGCCAGAAGTGTGGCAGCTAAGGGTTAAGATAATTATGATTTAATCTTATGAGTTCAAAAAATTATATAATTATTCTAAAACGTAGTAAATAACCTTATGTATCAAGAAATTTGCATAACAACTTTATTATGATAAAGTATTATAACATTCTCTATAAAAAGTCAAGATTATAAGAACTATAAGATAGCACGATTATATTAAAGATTAGACACTGATCATCTACGTATTTACCAAAATGTTATTTTTTATCAGACAATGCCGCACGAACCTCCTTAAGAGGATGTCGGACCTAAATTCGTGTTTTTTCTTTTAGTGATTGCTTTTGAAGAATAGAATGCATGGGAAAATCAAAAGTAGAGCCGCATAGTGCTCTGTATAATAAAGCTTTTGCATGCAAGATAAAGTTGATCTGTTAAGTTATTTTTCTAATTAATTTGAAATATTATAGGTTGTTTACGCATGGAAACCTAACCTCAAAAATTTAATCCTACCAAACTTTTGCAAATAACTTTTTATAACGTTATTTTACAGTAAAATTCGGAGCAGACCCGTGTAGTACTTACTATAATTAACCGACCTGTATAAGATAAAGTTAATCAGACTTGTAGTTTTTACATATGATTAGAAATACAAAATATGTCTGACAGCAAAGGGGGGGGGGGCGACATCCCCTTAAGGTAGTTATCCCCTAAAATTGAAAGTCTCGAGAAACTTCTGAAATTTTGAGCAAAGTCAATTTTTATCTCAACGTATATTCCTGCAAAATATGAGATCGCTGTACTATATAGATTTTGAGTTATACGCATCCAAAATTCACGCGTTTCGAGTCTTATTTCAATAGAATATGGCGATTTAAAAACTAATCCATGAATATGAGGTTATTTACGATCTCGTTCGCCGTCTACTCTCCATCTCGCCGCCTACTCTCTCTTGCCTACCCTCTATATATATATATACAAGCATCATCTTCGACAACCTAGTTTGTTTACAATCATAAGATCTTTGATTATATATAACTGCATTACTTTCTAATTAAAATAATCTCTTTATGTGATCGGAACAACAGTCAGAACTTGTTCAAGTACTTCGCATAATAGAATTTTTAAATGATTTTAATCCATGCCCAAATTGTCAATGCTGGAGGTTTAACTGTAGGTGAGTTTCTAATAATTTAACCAACAAATTTATATTCAGCGTAAAAAGAAGGATCAGTATTTGAGATTCACTGTACTATTCATGCACACCTTTAGACACGCACATATTTGCACACCTTACAGCCGGTCATATAGGTGATTTTCAGTCAACTGTCAAATTTGGGGTCCAAAATTTCTCAAACTTTAACGTCATTTAAAACTGTATATTATTGTACTACTTTGCAAGAAAACGTTCTTAAAATACGTAATTATGATAGAAAAACTTTTAGCCTTGAAATTAAATTATTATGGGATTTAACATGGAAAAAATTATTTTTACCCTGGAGGTGACATTTTGCATTTAAACTGTTCTTATTTAACAACCTAATTATGCTATCTGTTTTCCGTTCATATTTGCTTTAAATGTAGTAAGAACTAATACAAAGATGCTTTTTAAACGATAAATTTTTGAACTGACAGCAGATTTGAATACTACGCAAGTGAAAAATTCGTACCTACCATATTCGCATAAAGAATGGTCTCAATCCCAAAAACATTCAATTATCCGCATCTGAAAGTGTTCTGATTAACGATTCATAGTTCCTAATTTGAAATAACAGCACTAGGTGACGCTGTATATCAAAGTTTAAAATTTATTCGTTAAATTTCGAAATAATTTGAATTCATGTAAAAACCTCTCCGCTATCTGATTCTAGAAATAGATTCGCGCTTCACTTCCTTATACTACTAATCACACATACACGCACTAACACTTCAGTAGTATGTACTACACAATCGCTAGACAAAACAAACTCCCACAACTCGATCTATAAACCCCCTCCATACATTTTTTGGAAGGATTGGTAGAAGAATGTGCATGTGGTAGGGAGTAGAAATTGTCACAGCGACTCGGTAGTGGGGGTTCGTGCGCAAGCACCTATCGTGACACGCGCATAAGCTAGAGATGTAGATGACTGATATGTAGCTGTCCTCACGATCGACACAAGTGAAACCGACACCCTTTCTTGACTTCTTACATGCCGACAGGCTACTTAAGTTTAATCAAGCAGTGAGACAAGAGCGCGATACTACCTCTAGCATTTTATATTCAGAACCGACACGACTTACAAATACGACCATGGCCACACAAACACCGATCTTTACACCACAAAGAACACTTGATAAATTGATGAGAACACCATACACGTCCACCTGCCATAAAACACGACCCAGCACACCACACATAACATGAGACGACAAATTCACACACCAAACATACATAACCCAATGTTCTCCCACAGCAATAGTAAGACACAAAAATCGAATACACACACGACTGCATTCCAAAATTTTTCAGAGCCATTCGAACCAGTCCTAATCCCAGATTTGAATGTTTTAGACCATAATGGGTCGATTGCACGCGGATACAGCCTCACATTTTCGCAAGCGCTAACTTTAATTCCGCAATTTGACAGAAATCCAGTCAAATTAAATCTATTCTGTATTGCAGCATGACAGGTTAAAGAAATGTTTGGTCCGCACCAGGAAAAACTTATTTTTCTAGCACTCGCGGGTAAGTTGTCGTGAAGGAAAGCTGACGGTTACGCGGCGACTGTGATGAGTTACGGTTCGGTATAAAAATTACTCGCGGATTTCATCGTACAGTATAGCAATGTGGGTTTGGTGGACGATATATTAAAGCAAATGAAGGTTATGAACTAGCGGCCGGGCGACAGAGCGGGTGATTATGGGTTGCGGGCGCAAAAACTCCTAAATCAGCTTCTTACGATATTTGACTCTGCCGCAGATTTAGGTGATACCGATAGGAAATCGCGTAAGCGAGGGGCGAACTCGGACGCTCTGCAATATTTTATTTTTGGCTTGACACACCCTCTGAATCACCAGGTGCTGAGTGAGCACCCTCACGACCTGAACGAAGCGATAAGAATCGCGGTCAACTTTGAATGTAAGCAGAGCGCTCGATTGACTTGCAGTTACTTAGCGGCGCGGCCCCGGATGACGCTCACACAGATGAACTATGCAGCATCGCAGACCGCACCAAGCTAGCCGGTTTTACAATTTTCGCTGCCGCAGGGACAAAAATATTTAAGCTAGCGCAAGCGCCTTGCCTGCAGCGACTGTGGTTGCAGTGGTATATAATTATTGTGGTGACACTTCACATGTCGAGGAAAACTGCAAAAAGAAGCATTTTCAGAGAAAGAGGTGTGACTATTGTGGGAGATCTGGCCACATACACAGACATTGCTTCCAGCTAGAGGCAGACTTAACCCTTAGCGGCCACACGGGGTAACTAGTTACCCCAGGCTCAGAAAAAGTGAAATTGGAGGTCTAAAACATTTAAAACATTTGACCAGTTTTTAGAACGCCATCTATAAATTGACCAATAAAAATCATTAGAAATATTGAAGAACACTTCAACAAACATGAAACAATCGGTTACAAGTGTTAAAACACCCATATGTCTTGTACAACTAGGTTTTTCAGCGTGGGGTAATGAGTTACCCCATGTGGCCGCTATGTGGCCTGGCTGAGGTGTGACCGCTAAGAGTTAAAAACGGGGCGAGTCAAAACCGAGAGTGGCAGAATAGTAACTACCGCCATGATAACAACCGAGGCAACAATAGATACCAAAATTATAACAATCACAACAATTATAATAAAAGTCATAATCGTAATTACAATAATAATAACAATTATATAAATAATCAGGGGGATCATAATACCGGCAAGTGAGAAGATGATAGCTATTTCAACAGATACCATGACGCGAGACAAGAAAACGCCACCCAAGCGCAATCAGGCCAGTGGAACGATAAGTCTGTAAACTCAGATTGCTCGGCGTAGTCCTCAGGTATTGGGCAGTCCAGCTCGCCAGAACAGAGCGAGCAGGAGCCCTCTCGAGTAGTTTGTGTTAAATTTTCAGGATCAGGGCGCAAACCACCAGTTGTGATTTTGAAAGTCGAAGAATTAGTTAACAAAACAGCAAACTTTCATGTAGACACAGGAGCAGATATGTCTGTAATTAAATGCAGCTCTATAGGCGCGAGTAAATGAATAGATAGAAGCGAAATACTTGTAATTACGGGAGTCATCCAGGCAAATGCCGTACTTTAGGTAAAGCGATGATAGTTGTGCATGGGCAGTTATGTGAGATGCACGTTGTCCCCGGCAGCTTCCCCATTGATACGGAGGGCCTGATCGGATGTGACATTATAGATAAATACGGTGGGCGCGTTGATGCCGCCCGTAAAAGTTTAATATTGAATATGGTTACGATTCCCTTCGCACAAAAAGAGTAATTCGAAATTCTGACTAAATCGCGTTGCATAATGCGTGCTAAAGTTACAACCGCAGATGTAAAGGTTGAATGGGTCCCATTGCAAAATTTGGGACAAGATATATTATTTGGGAATTTTGGTGCATGTTTTCTGAGTGTATTAATATTGCCGAGTAGGCGATCAAGTTACCGGTCCCGCAAATAGAGTTAATCGAGTGCGAAATCATAAATGCTAAGGGTACATTTCTTATCGGTGAGGACGACAAAGAAGAATTAAAAGATCATGTGAATATAATACGTTTAATAGGAAAAGATATAGGTAATGAGCCCATGGATGTCGCACAGAAAACCAAACTACTCGAGAAAAACCCAGATTTACGTGAGGAAAGGGTGAATAAAATTATGAGTATGATGGACGCCCAAGGCTGTAATGATGAGGAACTACAGCATATTAGGAAATTAATTACAGAATTTTGAGGCATCTTTGGGCTTGATGGAGAGCCACTGCCGGCAAAAACTCTGCTCTCACACGAGATTAAGCTGACGACTGATAAGCCCCTGCGTTTGAAGCGTTTCAAGTATCCGCAAAGAACAGATCGAAATAGAAATTGAAAAACTCGTAAAGCAGGGTATTATTAGACACTCAAAAGCACCGTATTGCAGTAACCTTTTGATTGTCTATAAAAACCGGATGCTGACGGTAGTAAGAGATAGTGATTGGTTACTGATTTCAGAACCTTAAATGAAATCACAGTTGGCAGCTGCTGGCCATGTCCATTCACAAATGACACAACCGAACAGCTAGCGCTTGCCAATATCATTACGGTAATTGATTTAAGGCAGAGTTTCCATCAATTACTCATGCACCCTAACTCCGCGCGTTTTACTGCATTTTCACCTTCAGTAGGGAAAAACTCAGTCCAGCATTGAGAGTTTTCTCTAAAAAAGAGACGACGAACACGTTCGCACAGTGTATGTCGATGGCCATGGCGGGTCTGCAGGGCGAAGAGGTCGCCATATACTTAAATGATTTCATGATTTTTGCGAAAAGTCTTGAAGAGCACGGTATGCGATTCAGAAAAGTAGCAAAAAGACTGATAAATGGAAACCTTACTATACAACGAAAGAAATGTCAGTTTTTGAAACGCGAGGCATAAGAAACTTGAAGCTGTGGAAAAGTACCCAGAGCCAACGAACACCAAGAAAGTCAAGCAATGGCTAGGATTCGTTAGGTACTATAGAAAATTCATACCTATGTTTGCAAACATTGTATTGGCACTATCTAAGTTGCTGCGTAAGTTCGAATGCGGTGATGAGCAGCGGTTGGCGTTCGTGAAACTGAAACGCATACTTTGCAACGAATCGGTTTTAGCCGCACCTAACCTATCTGAGCCGTTTATTCTCACGACCTACTCATCAGATTTTGATCTGGGAGCGGTGTTATCACGGGGGGCCATTGGACCAGATGCTGCATGCGCCTATGTATCCAAACCGCTCGCGGGCAGCGAGTTCCGGTACATAACCTATGATAAGGAGCTGCTCGCAGTCATGTTTGGTAAAGAACAGTTCAGACAATATCTGCTATCATATTGCCTTGAAACATTTCCACACATCCATATTTAACAAGGATGCAGGCAGCACTGCGAGGTTATGAATTTAACATAGTATACAAGAAAGGTACTAAAAATGTAAACGCCGATGCGCTCTCATGCAATCTAGTCATACCAGAGGGCGAAGAAAACCCAGAACGCCCCAGAACAGAGCTTTATGAGCTTGCAAACACATAGGAGCAAGACGATAGCGACGCTGAGCTGGATCAACCTCCAGCTAGAGTGTTCGTAGCCAGAGTAACAAGGAAAAATGGCATCGATCGAGATAAGATAATTGAAGTGTCTATGACAGATCCGGAAATTCTAAAACTGTACAAGCACAGAAGAAAATATGCGAAGCTTATATCTATTCTAAAGGTGAGTTTTCAGCAGTGCACAATACAACAGACGACTTCTTCTTATGCCAGGTGAAACACGATCTCTATGAAGGTGACACACGAGTTATCATACGCTGGCTCACGCAGCAGCTGGATTACGAGGATATCACGTGTCTCGCTTGTGTATTGACAAATGTGCAATTAAATAAAATCAGTAATGTTAAGTTTCAGTTGAATGTTGAGGATAAATCTCGCATCCAATTGATTTTCAGGAGTCAATTGAAGCAGACAAAATGCAAATAGACGAAAAACCACCTAAGCAAAGCTCGATAATATTTAGGAAAAAGAGCGACACAAAAAGAGAGCTATTAATTGTAATCTCTGACTCCGAAGAATCCTTTGGAGAAGAAATTATTGATGACCCTTGGTTATCTAACGAAAAGAAAAGAAAACTAAAAGTTGAAAAGAAATATAATCGTCATAACCCATACAAGCTCGACTCTGCCGCTGATCTCGACGACCCTATCGTCAGCAAGGAAAAAAGAGACGAAAAATTGGCTCTTTTACGCCAAGGGAAAGGGCCGAAAAAGGGCGTAAAAATGATTAGTACGCCAGCTGCGGTCTTGACTAATTTGCTTAATGAACAGGGAAAGAATGAAAAGCCAATAGAACATCAGACTTTAAATAGACCGCGCCCGGAATTTGAATACACGCCAGAAGACAAGATAATGCAAAGCCAAGGTCTAGCTCCACTGAAAACAGTCATTGCACAGCCCAGTATAGAGCAGAGGCCGTAAGTAGTCGAGGCTCCACTGCTGGCACATACGGCAGCGAGCATAGCGACACATGAGCTGACAAACGGTGCGTCGCCAGAGCAGCGTTCGCAGGCAGTCGAGGCTTCAACGATGGCCTACCCGACTTTGCAGCCAAGCTACGCACTCGATTAATTGTAGATATTGTCAAGCGCGAGGTATTGGGCAGAAACGCAATGTAGATTAATGTATGAGAAGCGGAAGCCGTACCAGCGACTGTCCCAGACTTTAAACGCATTTTGCGCAAGGACTTTGGCAGGGGCAAACCCGAGACACCGCATGGTCAGCAAGCCATACCTGCGCGAGACGCAAAGAAAGTCGCGGTCGAGCATGAATTGTCGACATTAAGCCGCTTTCTAAAAGAATGCGAGGAGCCACTGAATGTCTCCAAGTTCAATCTGACAAAGCATGTCTCTCACATCGATATCCCAATGATACATTTAGCGAGGAGTAATGAGGAAATTGAAATACGAATGCTCGATTTAACAGGGGCGGATAGCCAGGATAATTATCATATTCCCGACATCGGCCCCTACGATCAAGAAATGTCGGATTATTTCGAATATGTACCTCGCAATATTGACCAAAAACGATTGAGGCGAAAACTGAGTATTTGATATTATCCGTATCGTCCTACAAAGGAGATCTATTAGTTTATGAATCAAGAGAGTGGTGCGCATAACTGCACGCGCCAGGGAACTGCTTATTTTTCTCGCTTATTAAATTCTTGAAGCTGAAGATGATAGCTACTGGACTGCGCAAGCGACTACTTCAGTCCGCAGCTTTTCCGACATGCGGGGACACGAAAGAAGCTAGAGAAATTCTATCTTCAAGGACAAAATATGGAAATGTAAATTGTGCATACATGTTTGCGTAAGAATTTCAACAAAATATATGTATCCATCACCATTTGGACACAGGAGAACTGGATTTCTAACATATAATTGTAAATACGACAGAAAACTATGTCTACCTACATTTAATTGGTCGGCATTACACACCTTATATGTGGGGTGGGTCAATTTTTGATAAAAATAATACCCAAAATTTTGACCAGAGAAAAGGCGACAACGCGAGTAGCGAGGAACAAGTCAGCGCTAAGAAACCAAATAAAAATTCAAGCTTACCGTTAAATAAAAATAAAAACGAAGAGCCGTCGATGGAAAAAGAGTAGGGTAACAGCTCGCCGCTACGTGACAAAACTAGCGAACGCTGGCAGTCGGGCAAGAGCAAAAGCAGCGCACGTCAGCGTGCGCTGCTCAGAAGTAGCGCAAATAGAGGTGGTAAGCGTGCAAGACAGGTAGATAAGAGCTCGAGCGCACTCCAGTGCACTCGACACGTGCCTTGTCAGGAACATCAGGCCTCCGCGAGAAAGGCCGCCTTGGGCTTTCCCCGATGAACAAGCTCCGCCGCCCTTGACTCGAATTAAATCGATCAATGAATACCCATTTCACTATAAGGAATATATCGTATACTTATTAATAGTAGATGGTTTCCTCAATGCTGAAATCTTAGAAGCATTGACCTAGCGGCGATATATCAAAGCATCTGATATCACGAAATCTAAACATAAGATTGGTGATATCTATGCCACGAAATGCAGAGATATTAATATAATTGGTTTCTTCATAAAGAATCACTTAGATGAAAAGCAATTAAAATCGATCCTGTCAGACTGTCTCAAAAAATTAAAATGGCACATATGTGCAAATAATATTACCACCTTCGGGGTAATAAGAGACTTAGCCATTCTCGCTTTGTCAGAAGACACCTTTTATTGATCTTTTCGATATTATATTCGAAGAATCGCCCATAATGGCAGTATTATATCTAAACAATCTGCCGATTCCCCCAGTGGAAGATCGGTTTAAACTGCTCAAGGAATATCACGAGATGGCTATGGGAGCTTATAAAGGAATAAACAAGACGTATAGTAAAATTGCAGCAGACTATTACTGGCGCAATATGCGTCCTGATGTACGTCAATTTGTTTTGGACTGTGTTGCAGCCAGACAAACAAGCTAGTACGCATAAAAACACGTCTACCTCTTGTCATCACGAACACGCCCTCCAGGCCCTTCCAAAACCTCAGTATGAACTTTTATGCTCCCTCAAGGAATCACACGAAGGCTATAAGTATGTACTCACGGTCCAGGACTGCTTAACCAAATTTTGCGTCCTTATACCAGACAAAGACACCTCGGCACCCATAGTGGCTCGAGCATTTACTGATAACGTTATATGCTATTTTAGCCCGCCAGCCGCCCTGCTTTCAGGCCAAGGCACGCATTTTCTGAATAAGATGCTAAAGGGCTTTGCGCACATTTTTAGAATAGATAAGTACTGTACAACAGCTTATCACCCTCAATCAAATGGCGGATTTGAACGCATGCATTGTACGTTGATGGAGTATTTAAAAAAATACATTGACAAGGTAGATAGTTGGGGCAAATGGATGCCTGTATGTCAACATGCATTCAATCACACCCGCCACGACTCCTCTGATTTCACGCCCTATGAACTGTTCTTCGGACAAAAGGCATGGACACCATCCAGTATTCCCCCAAGAGAGCAGCTTCTAACCTATGGAGATCACATTACTGATCTCATTCACAACCTCTCTACAATGCAAACACAAGCTGCGCTAAATTTGGAGCAGGCTAACTATAGATCGAAATATTACTATGATCGGAAGCTTAACGTGGTACACTTTCGAGAAGGAAAGATCGTGTATATGTTAATGGTGCCTCAAAAAGGAAAATATGACAAAGATTATGAAGGCCCTTATGAGATAATCAGTATAGATCACTATCTTAAGTATCACTCATCAAAATAGTAAATCTCGATAAGCTACAAAGAGCGTCAGCTATCAAGGACCCATCTCAGCACCTAAATGAACAGATTGGAAGAGACGCCTAGGAGCAAAGACTGTTCTTTTCTTTCTTTGTTTTCTTTTGCGATCCCACGAACGTATCATTTTTCGATAGTTCGGGTATCGTACCAGACATTTTACGTCATACAAGTTAGACAGCAAATGTATTACATATCATGTTAACCTTGTTGCCATTGTCACATAAAATTAAATATTAAAAATCGTCGAGTTTCAACAAAAGAAAGCAAGTGAAAAATACAATTACTTGGCCCCAAAAACTCCTTCTAAAACATTAAATACTGTAAGCTTTCAAATAAGCAGCTATTGGAAAATAATCTCAAGAATCAAGAACACTAACCGTTTTGCCCCATAATCGACTCAAAACATTATGATCATGTATTGTTTGATACATAATCAAATATCAAAATCAATCAAGAAACTCATTTCAAATTAGAAAAATCAATAGTTAAGAAAATTACTTAATACCAAATTAAATCGGAAAAACACTAACTATTTTGCCCCATAATTGACTCAAAACATTATGATCATGTATTGTTAGACATAATCGAATATCAAAATCAATCAAGTTTAAGAAAACAAGAAGTGAAAAAGCAATCACTTGGCTCAAGAAACTCATTTCAAATATTAACTAGTTTGCATAAAATCAGAAAAATCAATAGTTAAGAAAATTACTTAATGCTAAATGAAATCGGCAGAACACAAACCATTGTGCTCCATAATTGACTCAAATCATCATGATCATGAATTATTGTAATACATAATCAAATGTCAAATCAATTGAGTTTTAAAGAAAAACAAACCGAAAAAGCAATCATTTGACAAAGAGAAAATAATAAACTCATTTCAAAGCATTAACTATTTTGTATATCATTAAAAGCAGTTAAAAGTTTGGAAATTGTTTAACGCTAATATAAATTGATAATGTAGAGACCATGTCACCCCATAGTTATCCTGAAATGTGATGATTATAAGTCATTATCGTGCAAATCAGGCATTAAGAGTCACTCGGGTAAAAAAATAGTGGAAATTCCACCACCTGTCTCAAACGCTCGGCGAGAAGACGGTTGACGTCCGACGGCAGCAGGTATAAGTTCAATCCACCAAGTTACACTCGAGAATTCGTTATATAAAAAAAAGATAACAGAAGATCAGTGGCTGTTCTAACTCGTCGAAAACATGAAATGTTTACTATTTTAAAAAGTATATATCGATCAAATCAATTTAAATTTAAACACAAGCATGACTAACGTCGCTTGACTCAAAATATCATTTAGAAAACATAAACCTTTTGGCTCTTAAAAATATGAATTACTTGCTATTTTAAAAAAAAAAAGTAGATATTGATCAATCAATCTGACTTTCGCCCCCGAGTATGGAATCACGACGAAGGGCTGTAATAAAGTGCATAATTAGTTATTTAAGTCGAGTGTTTAAAATCAAATAATTTAAAATACGATTGTGCATTCGCACACCTTATCACCAGAACAATAGAAGCGATGGAGACCAGCACTGCCAGACGCGAGGCTGAACGTAGAATGCAGGATCGGCACTCCACCAGCAGGACTACTTGATCGCGAGTGCACAGGGTCGTAGCAGGCCGAGCCTACAACTTTCCAATAGCCAAGCTAACATAAGGAAAGAAGGAAATTAGAAATAGCTTCATACGATTACTAAATAAATAGACAAACAAGTAAATTTTAGAGCAGGCGCACTATACATAACCATGCGTGTGACAGTGGACCGGAAAGGTAGCCATGCTCTCCCTTGGTACTAAGAAGCGTCCGCCCGACGGGAACAAGTGTACTCCCCAATCGTGGTTAAAATTATTTAAATATAATGAAGAACCGGCTATTTGAAACCTAATGGTACGGACTATCTCCCCTCTTACACGTACACTTACATACAGAAATATATACATATATATCCACCTCGTTATGTAATTTTTAATCAAATTTGAAGAATATGATTCTGGAATGCAATATTAAATATTCGTTAATTCTTTTAGCATTTCTAAATAATACAAATCTGCTGTTTTAACCTTTTGAAATAAATATGTTTATACGTAAAAGTTCAACTACAACTCAAATACTGAGACTTACAAGAAAATCTCTCAATATTTTAAATAATATAATTCTGCTATTTTATACTATTAAAATAAAAATGTTTATATGTGAAATTTTAAAGACAGCTCAGATATTAAAATATCCAACAAATCTTTTGACATTTTTAAATAACACGATTCCATTTTAAACTATTAAATAAACAGGATTACATGTAAAATGTTAATTACAGCTTAAATGTCAAATATCTAATAAATTCTCCGAGTCTTTTCAAACAATACGGCTCTAAAAATGTTCAAACTGTTAGAATCAATAAACAACTTTTCAAATTTCAAATACTCGTATTACAGTTTTTGTGCAAATGCAAAGACATTTAATACATTCTTTTAGCATTTTAAACAATGCAAGCATGCAAATATTAAACTAGTACAGTTAGTAAATATCTTTCAACTTCAAATATTACAAATTTTAAGGTATTAGTATCAAAATATCATTACTTTCTTTCAATTCAAACTTTGCAAGTTCAAAATATCAAACTGTCAAATTAGTAAATATCTTTCAAATTTCAAATGCTACAATTTTTAAAGTCTAAATACTAAAACGTCTAACACACTCTTTTAATACTTTCAAAATACAATCGGTTTTAATTTTCAAATTGTTAAAATCAACAGACATATGTAAAATTTCAAATGCGGCAAGTTTAAAATTTCAAACATTAAAAAATCCAGTAAACTCTTAATATTTTCAATAATAATAGACTTCTAAAATTAATTCTAGAATTTTAACTGTTATAGCAGACAAAAATATTTAAATTCTGTAAGAAGTAACATACTATGCACACTTTAAACATTGTCAAATAGTACATTCTGGACTCTTAATATCCACTAAACTTAACTAATTCCCATGGGTTTTCGAATATTGATCGGTTGCTATTACACATGGAATAAGGCGACATTACAATGTTTTAATTTTTCCATCATAAATTGCTTCAGTGCTTGATTGAAACGATTTTAAGGTTTACATAATGCGAACTCGAAGTTCATAAAAAAATAAGCAGGCAGCATAGGATTTTTCCCGACTGGAATCATACATGTTATATTCACATAACAGCCTCTTGACCGGACGTTAAATCGGGTAGGTAAAACAGTCTAGCTCAGCGCGATAGGGTGTTGCCAAGCGTCCGGTGTCTGCATGAGACACGAGGTAGTTGCACGTGGTAGCATCAGCGGTGGCGAATACCCAATCGATGACGTGATACACTTGTGCATTAGCTCGGATCACGTTAGGCCTGATTCACACTGACGTAAACGCTATATTAATTTTGAAAGATTATTTTGTACATTAGGGTAATTTTTAAATTAGGTCAACTTAAAACAAGTTATAAACTGAAGTTGGATTAGTGATCAGCATTTTCGACATTTTTTTTGTAGGCTTTCGAGGCAGGGCCAAGCGGAGCGGGTATCGTTTGTCGAAAAATTAGCCGACAATCCGGGTTTAAGTTCCGAAAAAATAGCCCCGCTGGATACATACAGTACGGAGAGGAAAATAATACAAAAAGTAGATTTAGCACCGTATTTTCTAACTGCGAAAAATTAACTAAAGTATGGAAGGACGTATCCGACCAATGCGCGAGAATATTGAAAGAGTGCCTGCATAAGGAAACTTTAGATTGTAGATCTTATTTTGGAGTAAAGGACAACAGGCGAAACGCCGGCGCTCAGGTTGATTATCCCAGTCATTGGCAGAATAAGCCGTGTTCTTTTCGGCACACTCGCCGACGGTGTTGAGATTGAATTAAAAAATTTGATAAATAACGTGTTAAACGACACCCGGCAAGCAGCTAAATTATTAGCTAATTAACGCAACTTACGAAAACACAATTTGACATTATCAATGGTAAAATATATGTTAAGTTAAGTTATATCATGTTAAGTTCAGCTGTTGGACTGCTGAACGAAGGCATTTTACAACACAAACTAGAGACGGAAATACTCACCGATGTAATATTGTTCGCCTCATAAGGCATCGAACATCCGCGCTTGGATTTTAATAGTACATTATGCATCAAGGGAGTAAAATGGGCAATGTACGCACTGTGTGACGTTGCCGACCGAGCGAAGCGAGGTCGGCATTTCACACAGTGCATGCTTGCCTACTGTACTCCAGAGGTGCGTATACTACTTTTCACCATACCCCCGTAAAGAAATGACTGTACGCATCTCAGCAGGCCGTACAGTACCCCATGCTCTGCCTAGAAGTAAAGTGACTTGTGTACGCGCGACGCGCTGTTTTACCGCTCGAGACGCAGTCGAGATGATTGCACGAAACTAATACGTGGATCTTTTCGACTTCTGGTTTAGAGACTATCTTTGTACAGTACCACAGAGCGGTACAATACACGTTCGAGATAAACGGTACAGGAATATTCAGATTCAACGCGGATTGCGCAGCACATACTAACAACGTGAGAATTTCGGCTTCACGAGAGTTTAGAGTGCTATCGTCGGAGATAAAGTTTGCGAAAATAAATTTGGATGTGCGCGCAATATTCGCTAATTTTTCTAATACCCAAAATTTCTCATACTTCAACATACTTATGAAATATCTATGTTGTAAGTTTATAAGGAAGAGAGAGAGGCACACATTTCTCTGTATACTCTTAAGAAGACACACAAAACAATAGTACACGCACAACACCCGCATTGCCAATTAAATGTAATTTTTGTCCTAACAAGTATTTTTAGCATAGCTTTCAAATTAATGAAGAAACAATAAATTCAATTTTTAAGTTTTACCTTAAAATTTAAACTCTCAACTAGCATATGCTTGCATATGAATTTACATGAGCATCGTACAACAGACGCATTTTCAATCAGAATTTAATTTTTTCTTCCTAACCAATATTCTCTAACATACGTTTTCATATGAATTTATATGAATATTTTTCATAAACATACACTTTTAATTAAAGTTTAAATTTTATCCTGACGAATATCTTCTAACATAAGATTCGAAATTAATAAAATAATATTGAATTCAATTTTAAAATTTTTAACCTTGAAATTGTAATGTTTCAAGTTGCTTATGTTTTCATATGAATTTGTATGAGTATTTTTCATATACACATATTTTCAATCAAAAATTAATTTTTATCCTAATGAATATTTTCTACTATAATTTTTAAAATTAATAAAATAATATTGGATTCAATTTTAAATTTTAACATTAGAATTTCGATTTTCAAATTACATATGTTTTCATATAAATCCATATGAGTATTTTAGACACGTGTATTTTGTGTCGACGTGCGATCCACAAATGTGTCACGGACGTAGCCTAACATCCGTGCTCGCTGACTCAGGTATCCTGATTCAGCGAGATAAGAACGCGTGTGAATGCTTGTATACTGATGCCACATACTTGTTTTTGCGCGACGGCTTCGCGACGCGCATGAGCGCATCCCGCGCCAGTTCGGCTTGGGCAGACACACCGTGCAGACCCCCTCTCTCTCTTGTCTGTCCAATAAAGAGATAATCAGCTGGACTCCTCGGTTTGGTTCTTTCTCAGTACACCCCAAAAACCGAAGGAATCACGTACCCTTAATTGATACGTGTGAATAACGCGACCTCATCCTTTTACCCCTTTTAAACCCACGTAACAATGCCAATGAACATTTTTATTTATTTTTGATTCTTAAAATTCTTTGCACACGTCGCTGAAAGTGCAACTCTTCTGCACTTTCGCAGCACTAATTTATTTTTTGAACATTTAGAATTCTTCTGTTTCGCTACTGCTTAAATATGCTTTATCTTCTTCTATACTCAATTCTTTAATGGGGTAAAATACCTCTAGCACTTGTTTAAAGATTTCCATATTTAAAAATAATAAGAAAACAATTATAATATAAGTATGGGTAAATCCTTAAAGTTCAATAAATTTCTTACAAAACTCGTCCATGAGGAGATAGTTCCCTCCTTACAGGGGAAGATATAAGTCTACGAATATTTTTTACTTGCACGTAACCTACAGACTCAAGCGATGTATGGATTTTGGTCATGCTGGTCTTAAATTGTTCCTCTTGTGTATCGTTTTGGACTGAAGTTAGTTAGAGAAATTAATTTTAATTTATTTAAATTTATCTTAGACTAGAATACTTAAATGATAATCAACTCTGAGAGGTTTATAAATAGCTTCAGTCCAAAATAGCATTCAAAATGAACATGTTAAGACCTGGATAGTCAAAATACATTTGCCGGTTCAGTCTGCAGGTTACACGCAAGCTCTAAAAACATAGTTAAGAGAAAATTGCATTTAAAGTTACACTTCACTAATGTTACAATTTCTTGAAGCATTACATCTCAGTCCACATTATAACATTTTGATGCACTTCAGCAGCTGTTCTCAAATACAAAACATGATTTCATCATCTCAGTCATACAGTGCGTGCCAATTGTAACCTGAAAGAAATTAATGTTACTTCAGGATCAAATAGAAAAATCATACGCTTAGAAGTAAAAGTAATTTACATACCAGTAATAGATTTGAATAACTTTCTAGACGTCATCCCTTTGACTCAAACTTATTTTTTATTCATGAGCAGTTGACTGAGATTTTCATTTTCCTTAGTAGGGTATGCTGTTTTACTGAAAAAAAAATTACGAAGTAATACATTCAAAAATTACATTAGCTACTGATAAAGTAAGATGACATCTGATTGAATAAATGTATTACTGTAATCCATTTTTAGTATTTTTTATGACCTTGAAAACACTTATACTTCTTGACAGCTCTAGAAATAAAGACTCGCACAAGAAACTATGATTAGGTTGCGCATTTTCAACGCAGTACGGCGCTACGAACTGTGCAACTACCAACAAATGCACGAATTTAAAAACGATAGTAATTTAAAAGTAAACAATCAAAGTCTATAAAATTTTTGTATGGCTTTATTTATAACTAAAACTTTATTTTTAACTTATTTCCTAGCTTATAAATCAAAAATAAATTATAAAAGAAATTCGGGTTTTTCATGATTTATGGATACTACCTCTTAATAACTTTAATGCTATGTGATTCCATTACTTCAAATCCTTTAAAGTCTTCTCTACTGCTTTAATGAACGTCCTCTTCTGCACTTTCTTCTTCTACTTATTCTTCTTCTTATTATTATTCTTCTTCTTCTTATTCTTCTTCTTCTTCTTCTTAATCTTCTTCGTTTTCTTCTTCACTTTTTTCTTCTTCTACTTCATCATCATTCTCTAACAATTTTAACAATTCAGCAGCAATCGAATCTGAAGTCGAACCTACGGATATAATCTCATCCATCGATTCCTCTAGGCCGATGTAAATTATCTCATGAGCGCGTACAGTCGTTCCGGTTTCCCCCTCAGAGTCAGAAGCGTTTGCCCTCAAAATTTCTAAGAGCTTCTCTGTATCGTTATCCAGGGTTGCATACATTTTAATTAGCCAATAACAATTAAAAATATAATTTTTAATTTTATTTTCTGCAATTAAAAATGAAAAAGATAATTTTTAATTTTATTTTCTGCAATTAAAAACTAAATTTTAATTTCAATTTAAAATTGAAACTATTAAAATTTAAATTTAAATGTAAATTTTTAATTTAAACTATTGATTTAAAATTAAATTCTAATTTATAATTGAAAATTTAAAATTAAAAATTTAAATTGCTTACTGAATTAAATTAAATGAAGTTCCCCTAATATGTATGAGGAATAAGGTGGATTGAATAGGAATAAGTGTAGTTATACCTTATAGCTGGCATATATTTTCGTAATACCCGTCTCGCATTCCCTTATCGTGCAAGAGGCCTATAACGATATAAGGCAAACACCAAACTCAGCCTATTGTACTATATCTATATATAATGATATATATACATATATATATATATATATATATATATATATATATATATATATATATATATATATATATATATATATACATACACTACAATGCAGCAGGTGGATACCCTACCAGCACTAGCTTGCGGCTGAGTTTATCGTTGTTTTAGTATGAATATGTTAATTAGCCACATACTCATAAGTTTCCATGGCTTAGATGATAAAGTGTAAGGCCTCGTATTCAGAAGGATGAATGTTCAAATCGCACTAAATGCACATTTCTTTTATCTTTTATTTAGCAACAAATTATGCTTTGAAATATCATAATATTACCCGATTAAAAAACATTACGTTTCGGAAAAGTTCAGCATAAGTTTTGTTTGGCAAAAGTTTGGCCCAAAATTTAGCAATGAGATAACCCCGAACTTTTGCCGAACTTGGAAAGTAGAGAAATAATTATGAAAAAAATAAATAAATAAATAGTAGGCTTGCTCTCTACCAACTGAGCTCCCGATCAAAAAAACCAATCTGGACCTCACCAGAGCCAGCTCAATTTACCTGAATTCGGATCCGGTCCTGATCAGGCACCTGATCAGGGTCCTAATAGGGTATGAATGCGAGATGCGGTCAGGTCCGGATCGGGCACACGGATTTAGGGCTGCCTCAATAGGTCCGTATTAGGTCCCAATAAGACATTCGCATTACATTGAAAATTATTATGTTTATATAATTTGTAAAACAAATTGGTTAGTTGTAATTATTGAGATATTCTATACTTTTATTATTATTTTATAATAATATTATACTATATTCGTTCTTTTAATTCGTTTGCTGATATTAATATAGTACAGATTTGGTGACGATTTTTACAAACTAAACCGACGATTTATTTGTCAGCGACGTTTCCGCATTCAATTTGATGAGCAATATTATCATTCTCCGATGCGGAGCCTATAAGTCCATGTATTGCTAATATTGTTATGGAAGACTTAGAAATAGAATGTTTAAATAAATTAGATTTTAAACCCTTATTCTACTATCGTTTCTTTGACAATACCATCATGTGTAATCAAAAATTAAACTTCAACAGGTACTTGATACATTTCTTCTTACCATAGTAGTTTGAAGTTTACGTATCAACAGGGAAATAATAAATCGATTAGTTTTTTAGGAGTTTTACTTATGAGAGAAAACAACAAAATTATAACCAATTCGTATCGCAAGGAAATATTCTCTGACAGAATTTTTCATTTTATTTCAAACCACCCAATTGCACAGAAATGAGCGATGATTTATACGTTAGTTGGTAAAGCAAATTTACTTGCACATGAAAAATATCATATCAATAATTTGAAGATTGTAAAGCAATTACTTTTCACATAAAACAGCGTTTAAACAGAATCAATTTTACAAAAATAACAAGAACAATAGCAACAGGATTAGATACAAAAATCAGGCAACTGTCACTTTACCCTACATTCCGGAATTTTATGAAAAAGCTAAAAGTGTTTTAGATCAACATAACGTTCAAACCATCCCGAAAACACACAAGAATTTAAGTTTAATCATTACTCCAGGTAAAGATAAGCAAGAGATAGGATCTTGCACTAATGTGTTATATAAAATAGATTGCAAGGATTGCAATGCTTCATATGTTGGTGAAGCCAAACGCCAGCTGAAAGTAAGTATTAGTGAACATGAAGCAAACACAAGCAATGAGGATAAATCATATGCTATTAATGACCGCATTGAAAACGGTCACCCCTTTAATTTTAATAATGTAAAAATGCTGGATAAGGAACGGATAGCATAAAATTACAGGATTATGCTATTAATATTAAAGAGGATACACAACACTTAAATTATCATTACTTTCCGTTGATTAACAACATAAAAAACCAACACAACAGGAAATAAATACCTTTTGTTTTATATTAGCTAGTCACATACGGTCACGGACGATACTGAGTAGGTTCGTTACCGTCTATATATCCGTGCAGGCGCGTTGTATCAACAAAGTGATAACTATTGCAATATTAATTATTAGTCTATCTGTATGTTAATAAATAAGTTTTCAATAAATAAAATCGTGATTAATGGTGCACTATTAGATAATATATATTTTCTTAATGTATTAGTTTTAAAAATTTTTCTTTCTTAATAATGATTTTTTCTTACTCGAGTCAATTTACCTTAACTTAACTTTGTACCTACAGATGATGCTGCTATATATACGAGTATATTTGAATTAAGGGGCAACACCAGTTTATCAATTTCAAATATCGATTCTTTAATTGCATTTTTCGATAGTTAATCGTTAATATAATAATGTCCCAAAGTATTAGAGTCGGATCTGAAATATTTTAAAAATGGCAGGCTGTTGAAGCGCAGCTGCTGGGCAGCCTGTAACTCGACCCTCGCCGGCGGGGCGGGGCGCCGGGCAGCTGCGCTCATTCTCCGGCTCTGACGTCATTGTAAAGCGACTGCTGAAAAATTGTTACGCGACGAAGATGAGGAGATTATTGTTGATCAAGCCACGGTTACCGTATACTTCAGTTTTGTACTGTTTTACTGCGATAAACAATTTAGTAGTTTGTAAAGATTGCAAAACAAATATAACATTCAATGAAGCAAGTTCAGCCGCCTTCGGATTCAAAATTGCTCTAACGTGTCAGTGTGGTGTCGCGTATATTAATTCTGGCCCTAGGATTGGTAAAGCATTCGAAATTAATCGGCGTATAGTGCTTGTGATGCGGCTTTTGGGGATCGGACATGAGGGCCTGAATCTTTTTTGTGGGTTGATGGATATGACATTTTACACAAATACTTTCATCGGATGTTTTCAAAATGTTTTGACAGCTGCAGAAGCGGTTTATAAATTGTCGGTGAATAAAGCTGTAAAAGAAGAAAGAGAAAAAACTCTGGAAAAAGAAGGTTCAGATACGAATTTGACAACTTCCGGAGATGCTACGTGGAAAAAACATGAGCATACTTCGCGTTTCGGCGTTACGACACTCGCGGGAAAGTATAGTAAAAAGATCATCGACACGTCAGTAAAATCATCTTACTGCAAGGGGTGTGAATTATGAGAGAAGAAAAAAGAAGAAGATCCAGAAGCCTATGCAGAATGGCTCTTAAATCACGCACATTGCCAAGCTAATCACGAAGGTTCGACTGCGAAAATGGAGGTCGAGAGCGTAAAAGAAATGTTTGGTCGCTCGCTTACAAATTACAATGTGAAATATACGCGCTACATCGGCGACAGCGATAGTGCTACTTTGAAGAATATTTTAGATATGAATCCATACGATGTACAAGTAGAAAAACCGGAATGCTATCTACACGTCAAGAAAAGAATGGAAACACGATGCCGTAATGAAAAGAAGAAAGTAAGAGGTTTAGGAGGGAGAAGTAAGCTCACGATCAAATTAACTGACAAAGTAATAAATAAGCTTCACAAATACTATGGTTTAGCTATTATTAGACATCAAGATAATGTAGTTGAAATGGAAAATGCGATTTTAGCTACATACTTTCATATGGGTTCAACCGAACAAAAACCCACAGCACCAAAAGTGCCCGGCCGGCGTCGACAGCTGGTGCAAGTATCGTCGAGCGGAAGCGGAAGGTTTTGATATGACAAAGTTCAATCATGATTATCTTCCTCTAGAACCAGAAGCTTTTAAAGTTTTGGAATCATTTTACAAGGATTTAAGTAGGCCTGAATTATTAGACAGATGCAAAGAAGGCAACACTCAAAATAACAATAAAAGTTACAATGGCTTGTTATGGCACTTTGCTCCAAAACACCTTCACAGTGGCCTGAAAACTATTCAACTTGCTAATTATTTTGCTATTGGAATTTTTAATGACAGCTTTCGATCAATATTGAGTATATTCAAAACACTGGGAGTGATTGTTCGAAAGTGTGCTAAAGAATATGTCAACAAGCGCGACATAAAGCGCATGCAGCTAGCGAAGCCAAGGCGACAGGCAGCTTCAAAAGAGGGTCGGACAGCTCGTAGGGCAGCTGCATCGGCTGAACAAGAGTTTTTTGAGCAAGAGGAAGGTGAATTATATGGGCCGGGAATAGCAGACTAGCTGTAAGTATGATAAATTTAATTTTATTACATAGAAATCAGTAGTTGAAACTTCAAACACGTTTTTCTCAAAACAGGATTTTTCAAAATGGCTGCAGTTCTAACTCACGAACAAACTGATTAATCGATTCGAAATTTTCAGCGTATACTCAGCACATGGTTTTACATACCATGAACCACGGAATTTTCGATCCGTTACAAAATGCAAATTTGCAATCCTAAAAACGGACGTTCTTTTTGGGCAAAATATGTAACTTTCTTTCAAAACACCGCCATTTAATCAATTTTAACTATTTTTCAAAACTGGTGGTTCATGGTACGGACAATGTCATCTAGTTTAACGCTTTTTTGTTTTTTATGATTTCAGGCACTCTGACGTCACTTACAACTGCAGCCGTTATGCAACTTTTTTTATAGGCCTCCAAGGAATGAGTTATATATCGGCTATTACGCCATACTTTATTGTGAAAGAATTTGTACAACTTTATTATATGATGCTAAATATAGTCCCAAAACTTTATATCATTTGGCCGTATAGTGTTTTTACAAAAAATCCGGAAAATTCGTCCCAATTTTAGTAGGAGAAACTGGTGTTGCCTCTTAAAGTCTTCTAACCATCTGCGATTGATAGCTTGTTGCATACGTACAGTATTAAGTTCTCCTGTGATATTTTGTTTTTTAAATTATTTACAATTTTACCATTTTTAACTATGGACTTTACTGGTTTTTATATATATTTACACTTTTTAATTTTTTGCTTCTTAAATATAAGTTTTAAATTAAATACGAAGGAGAAAATGAAAAGTATTTATTACAACCTTACCACAACTTATGTGCAAAGAACAAAAAAGCATTAACTTGTTTTTATATATTGTCTTATACAGCGATGAGCATTTTATATATCAATAGACATATATTGACCGCAAAAACCATGTAAACAGTGCAAACAATTGTAAGTGATTAATTTGTTAATTAAAAACTTTATAAACAATTTTATGTTTATAATGGTGTAATAAGAAATATTTAAATAAAGGTATAGCCTGATAAGGGCAGCGAAACGCTGACGAAACGTTGCTGACAAACAAATTACATGTTTAGTTTGCAAAAATCGTCACAAAACCTGTACGATAATATTATACTATATTATCCGAAATATTTAAATTCGAATTTCTATTTTTTTTCTTAACGTCGCCACATTTGTGCTCACATACGGTTCTAATCGACAACGAGGGTTTGCTGTGTCTGTAAACAAAGTACATGAAAATTTTACAGAGGTACTTGTAACAATCGGCAGAGACTAGGAATCGAACCCGAGTCACCGGCGTGGGATTCCGACACACTACCGATTGGGCTACCGCATGCCCCTATTGCTAGATTTATAGGCTAGTTTAATATACAAATTTGTACTTTTTGTGTGCTTAATTTTAATTGTAGAATTTGAACTATAGACCTGTAAATAACTTTCAATCCGAGTGTGTGTTTTTTAATTGTGAGCATTAAAAAATACATAATTAGCTCATCGGTGATAACATTTTCAATGATAAGCTCATTAGTCGAATATATCTGGATAATGGATTTATTTATGCGTAATCAGATATTATGTATTATCTGGCTACCTAGATGATAACAATTAATTTATAGTTATAAAATAAAAGTATTTGTTTGTAAATGATTCACTGAATTAAATACATGAATATTACACATACATATATCATCTAAACAAATCTTACTCAAATACATAATTTCTTTTTAAAAATAGACAATTAATTAAATAATTACATATTTTTCTGATAATAGTTATTCTTTATATAAACCGTACGGGTTTTAAAGTCTGCAGTATGTATCGGCTCCTGAGCGGAAGTATAAATATATTGCAAGGTATCCTCATATATCATCTGTCTATCTATTCTTCGCACGGGCCGAGATAGGAGCTAATAATATTATTATATAATAATATTAGCTCCTATCTCGGCCCGCGCGAAGAATAGATTTTTATAATAATATATAATATATAATAATATTTTACGGATAACATATGCAGAAAGAAAAAGCTGCATATCATAAGTGGGAAAAGTCGCGTGCCATCGAGGACTTAATTAATTATAAAAGATCCAACGTCATCTTAAAAAAAGAGATTAAAAAAAAGAAAAAACTTAAATTTCATAAATATGCCGAAACAGTAGATTTTAATAAAGACTCTGAGTATACATGGCATACATGCAAAGTGCTAAACAACAAATGGGTGAAAAATCCGAAAGATTTAACTGATTGCAATGTTGAAAATACGGAAGCTTTAAATAACTCACTGAACAAACTAAGTCCTCCATGGGTCCCGACAAATCCTGGCTACATGCCTAAATGTGACGACAATGAGTTTTTTGATGCCCCGTTCAATTTCTCCGAATTGAACTCAGCTTTAGAATCGAAAAATAAAAGCTCCTCGCCAGGACCAGATGGTATCGACTACCTTATACTTTTAAACTTAATTATACATTATAAAATAATATTACTAGATGTTTTTAATGAAAATATAAAAATAACGATTTTTCATCTGACTGGAAAGAAGCATTCCTACATTTTATTAAAACACCTGACGGTAAATCATGTCGACCGATCTGGCTCAATTCCTGTGTTTACAAACTGTTCAAAACCCTAGTAAAATTCCGGTTACAGTGGTGGTGCGAACACAATAATCTTCTTCCTAAAGACCAATCATGATTTCGGAAATGTCAATCATGTCACAATAATTTAGCAAATTTAACTTTGTTTGTAGAAGATGGTCTACGTAACAACAAAGATACATTAGCCGCCTTTCTACATGTTGAAGGCGCATTCGACGTGCTTAGCGAAATAATTCGTGAAAAGTTGGCTAACATAGGTTGCCCCTCAAGTTTGGTAAAATTCATAAAATTTTTGACGTACGAAAGACTCGTTTCTTCACGATTTACTGGGAATAAAGTTAGGCTCGTCCATAAGGGAGTCCCACAAGGACGCGTGCTGTACCCACTGCTGTACATAAACTATGTTGCGGAAATCATGAACAATATCCCTAAAAACGTTTGTACCTCACAATTTGCCGACGACATAGCTGTTATTGTAAAATATCTCCTTTTATGAAAAGTAGAAATGCGATTGAAAAAGCAATATCGAAAATAAAATGTAACTTACGCTCCTTGGGTCTTGAACTATGTGCCCGAAAAACAGTTGTGATTCACTTTAACAATAAAAATATAAAAGCTGGAGAAACCGAAATTAAGATAGATGAAATTGTTCTCAAATCGAGTAGCTCTACTCGATTTTTAGGAATAATATTCGATCACAAACTCACATTTAGTGAACACGAAGTGAAAACAAATATTAGAGAAAATTCAGTTGTCAATCTTACGCAAAGCTCTTGATAATACCGCATTAGTACTCCTACCTATGTAATTATGGAAGAAGCAAAACTAATACACACCCAAGACCAGCTAGATTTATATGTAACACTTACATAATAAAAGCCATTTCGAATACAGATCTATTAGTTTGCAAACATATTAGTTAGTTTTTTCAAAAACACAAAAACAATAAAAGAAAAAAAAAAAGACTTCTCCAACAATGCATTGAGAACATATTAACTAATTTAACGAATTCTTTATACACAGCATACAAATACGATGTTTACAATACCGAATACAACATACTAAACACACCGATCCCAATTGATACAAAGATAGGAAAATTATTAAACAAAAAAATTTTAATGAAACAGTGCTCCGCTCTATTTGTAATACATTACAAAAAGAGTCGAATAACCGTCGAAAAAACATTTTCGTTCATCATGTCACCTCGAATCGTGTGAGGATCAAAATTCCTTTAACAAATATGGTATTGAAAATAATAATTTATTGCGACGCGTAAGATCAAGATTTTGAGGTTCTACAACGGTAAAATTGAAGATTGTATTGTGTTTTGACATTATACAATTTTTCAGAATGATTGCTTTTAAACATAAAATGTTTTATGGACTCACAAAAACAAGTCTTTTTTTGGGTTTAACCCAGACATGACCCCTTAATATATTCGAAGATATAGTTTTTATTTAATTTTGATTCCTTATTTTTTAGGTATCATACGGTAATTTTTAACCAATAAACGATTTTTCTTTCGGTTTTTTATCAAAAATTTAAATCAAAAAGAATTTTTAAGATTCATCAAATCGTTCTTTTTTATAACATTTTCATTTTTTATATTTTACTTATCTAAAATGTTTGATGGATGATTTCTTGCGTATTACGCGATAATTGTTTACCAATTAGAGCTCATTATTTACGTTTTTAAATGAAGATTTATAATCAAGAAGAATTTTTAAGATTTATAGATTGGTTTTCACTTTGTAACATTTTTTCATTTCTATTGTACTCATGAGTTCAATAATAAAATTGAATCGCTTTTTTCTTGAGTATTATGCGGCATTTTTTGACCATTCAAATCTCTTTTTTTATTTTTTGATAATGTTTGAAATAAACAGAGAATTAAGAATCGTTGTTTCGCTTTTGTTTTATATCGCTCTTTCATTTTTATTATATTCTTGTATTTAGTGAATAAATCTGTTGTTCATAAACTCTAACAAAGTTACAAAAATACGACAAAATTTTATTTGTTAAAGTAGTATATATTATATTCATAAATAAAATTTAATCAACGATTATACTGTTGCAAAATTTATTATTGACAATTGAAAAAAACTGTTACTTGATATGCAAAAACTTTTTAAGTTATTACACAATTTAAATATTTTTCCATAATCTATGTTATACTTTTGCATAGGTTCAAAAAATGTTTTATCTATTTCAGATCATAAATTGAGCTTAAACACAACTTTCAGTATGTTTTAATAACAGAAAAGTAATTTTTTCGTGTTTTTCTTTTCCTTCTTGAAACTTAAGACTTTCCTAAAGAAAACATGAAGGCTTCATGATAAAAACAGTTAATGTGGTGAAGTTAATAAACGTATAATAAATGTAAAAAATTGGTAGCTTGATAAATTAACATGCAATTATTTTTAGTTTATCTAATGTAATAAAAGTGCGTAAAATCAAATGTTAAAACCTGTTTACGGTAGTAGAGCCCTCTTAGTGTTAACGTCAAGCAACCGACGGACAAAATATCTCATTTTTATTCCAATTACAACATTTTGAAGGGGTTACAAAAAGAAAATTAAAGTTCAGGAAATTGTTGACCACCCAAATGGTGCGTAAGCGGCTATATGAATGTGTGCATAAATTAATAAGTCTGGGGATGAATTAGACTGAGTGGATTAGGTAGATGATTATTTGCGTGTAGGTAGATGAGTCATTGTGCAGGTGTATATGTAATTGTATGAGAGGAAGCTTAGGTGTGTGGATGGGTGGATATATGTGAATGTAAAGGTCTGTACGCAGTCAGATGCAAGAGGGGGGATAGGTGAGTATGTGGGTGATTGGAAGAGCTCCTATGAGTGTGTACGTGGGAGATTGGGTGGGCGCATATGCTTATTATGTGAGTAGTTGGGTGCGTGGGTAGATCGTGGGTATGTACTAACCCAAAGTAGCTCAAACGGGCCCGATATTGTTCGAACGGGTCCAAACAAAACATTAAAATGCATTGTCTTACGATCTACACGTGCGTGTGGGTGTGTACATATATGTATATATATGTATATATGTATATATATATATATATATATATATATATATATAAAAATTCTCTTTTATTTCTTCGGTAAAAATGATCCTCTTGGTATATAGAATGTATATAAAATTTTCAGATTTTTTGAAACCTTAAGGTTATAATATATAAACCTTATATATATATATATATATATATATATATATATATATATATATATCGAGAAAAAAAAATTCTCTTTAAATAAAATATATATATATATATATATATATATATATAAGTGATTCGCTGGAAAATCGAGAAAGAAAAAAATTCTCTTTTATTTCTTCGGTAAAAATGATCCTCTTGGTATATAGAATGTATATAAAATTTTCAGATTTTTTGAAATCTAATGGTTCAAAGTTGATCAAGGCCTAATATGATCATGTAGTCATTTTTTACATTTCTTATCAAATCTCAACCCTCATTTACTCAACAAAATTAAATCTCTTTTAAAAATATCAACAAAGGATATTATAGATTTTTTTTTCATTTTTCATAAAAAATTGTTCTAGAACCTTTTAATGCCCCTTTTGATTAATTAAACTCATTTTAAAATTTTAAATTTTTATTTAAAACTTTAAAATGAATAATTATATATAAAAAAATCAAAATAACATCAAATATTGTTACGAAAATTATTAAAATGTACATTTTAGCAATAAAGTTACATTTAGTTTTAAACAACTTTAAATATATGGGCTAAAAAAAATCTGAAAAAATTCACGACTATTTTACACATTCAGAGGAACATTTTTGCCGAATAAATTTGTCTTCTTTTTTGTTCCTGATTTCCCAGAGTATCATGCATATATATATGGAAATATGGTCATATTTAGCTCCGAACAACTTTAAACATACAGGCTTAAGAAAATATGAAAAAATCTACAAGCATTCTACATACGACAGGAACATTTCTTTCTGAAATTAAAAAGAATTTGTTATTGTTTTCGATTTCTCAGTGAATTACCCATATATAAATTATTATTATAACCCATATATATATTTTTTCATATTTCTACATTTGTATATATAAATCTCTCTGGAAAATCGAAAACAAGAATTTTTTTTAATTTCAGAAAAACTTTTCTTTAAATATGTAGAATGCTTGCAAATTTTTTCATATTTTTTTAAGCCCATATGTTTAAAGTTGTTCGGAGCTAAATATAACCATATTTCCATGTATATAACATATATATATATATATATATATATATATATATATATATATATATATATATATTGTGACAGCCGGGAATTTTACAAATATATACGTTAGCTCCGAATTCTATTATCGTAGTCAATCAGCCAATCAGGGCTCAGCCATCATGTCACGCAACTAGGAGAACGTCGCTTTTGCATTTTTAGGTATCAGAAAATGATCCGTAAAGTTTTATCAATATCCGTGACCCGCACTCCGTGATTCCCCATTGTTAGTGATACCTTTAATTTCACCATTGTGAAACCTCGAAATCCTGAATCTGTACGTTACCCAAAATCACTATTTTCAGTACCATATTTATTAATATTATTTTAATCCTTATACGATTCTAAGTGAAATCATAAACGAAATTTTGTTTCGACGGTGATTCGACTCTTGTTTGCATGTATAATAAATTAAGCCTAACACTTTTTTGTTAAATTTTTTTTTAATATTTTTTCGGAGACCCAACGGATTTTTGGAAAAATTTTTATTAATATTTTTTAAGTAATATTCGGAACTTCGAAAAAAAATAATAAAAAATATTTTTACGAAAAAATGCTTCGATTAATTTGTAATACATATCAAAAAGGGTCGAATATCCACCGAAAAAAAAATATTTCGTTCAGCATGTCACCTAGAATCGTGTGAGGATCAAAATAATATTAATAAATATGGCATTGAAAATAGTGCTTTATAGAATAGAGATCCTCCGATACAGTTGTTTTGTAGTATTTAGACTCCTTTTGTTCTCTAGTCAGAATCTTATCGTGACGCCCATCAAAATAAAGACCGAGCACAGGGTTATCTTTGAAGTTCTCCCTGTTTTTACGTTTCAAAGATTCTACATGATGAACGAAATTTTTGTTATCGTCGGTTAATCGACTCCTTTTGACATGTATTACAAATTAAATGAAGATCTTTTCCGATAAAGTTTTTTTTAATATTTTTGATCGAAGTTCCGATCAATTTTTAAAAAATTATTAATAAAAATATTTCAAAAAATCGGTTGGGTCTCCGAAAAAAAAATAAAAAAAAATTTTAACGAAAAAGTGCTTGCCTAATTTGTAATACATATCAAAAAGAGTCGAATAACTATCGAAAAAAAATTTCGTTTATCATTTTACCTAGAATTGTGTGAGGATTAAAGTAATATTAATAAATATGGTATTGAAAATATTGATTTTATGTGACGTGTAGAATCAAGATTTTGAGGTTTTACAATGATGAAATGAAAGATATTACTAAGTATTTATAGCATAAAAATTTTCAGACTGATTGCTTTTAAACATAAGAAGTTTTCTGGACTCGGAAAAAGAAACATTTTTTTGTTTGACCCAGGTATGCCTCCTTAACGCTATTATTATAATATAAATTGAAACTTTGAGCTTCTTGCCGGAACTGAAAATCTCATTTTTATGAGTGCTGCAAAATTGTTTCATTATTCTTACATATAATGACCCGCTCTATCCAGTACCCAGTCGCATACCCATCTACCCGCCTACATAGCCGTCCAACTATTTACACTCTCATTTACCCTAACCTACGGACACCCGTTGACCCATACATACACTCATCTACCCACACGCCCATCTTCACAGCAATACATGAAACATAAAATTCGGATGGATGGACGGACGAATTTCAAATCTTAATTTTATGTAGGAAATATATATACTACTATTACAAGTATACAAACAAGTTTTTACACACTTATTTAAAACTATTATTATTGAAGACATATAATTAGTATATATAATAAATATTGTATGTACTGTCTTACTAACGAATACACGAATAGTAGATAAGTGAATAACGAATGAACATATAACAAATAATCGAATAACAAATATCTAGATAATTATCGTTATTATATTTTTTATTATTCACACAATGCTATCTCAAAGAGATTTAATCCACAATCATTTATTGAATATTTACATTGATAAAAGTGATTTTAGGATTAATCGACAATGTTATAAACAATGTTATAGACTACAACATTAAGCTAGATTAAAATGGTGCATTATTGGCTCAAAAACTTAATCAGTTCTATACTGACTTAATTCTGATAAACTTACAAAATTTCAATGAAAAATATAAATGCCTTCAAAAGTTATGGTGGTAATTACGCTTTCTTTATGAATAAGTGCACATTATTTTAATTTATCTATTAATGTTTAAATTTACAATAATCTTTTTATTTGCTAATTTTAAATATTCAAAATTGCAATTCTTTAACTAAAGCAACTTTACAGTAATTTTAAGATACATCAATTGAAAGCAAATTACGTGAGCTTTACGGATATATGCATATTTTTGACACATTAAACGTAAAAATAACAAAACGATTTTTTTTAGTTGTAAAAATTTTCATGATTAAAAAATGGTAATTCTTCATGAAAAACAAACTTTAAAACAAGTGCAATATATGCCAATCGAGATAAAATTACATGAAATGGACGGATATATGCATCTTTTTACTATCAAACTTATAAAATGACAAAAATAATTTTTTTTAAATATTATAAAGTTTAAAGATTTAAAATCGCAATACTTTAACATAAACAATCTTTAAATATATTGTAAGATATACCAATCGAGTGGAATTTACGTCTACTTTACGAATTTATGGATCTTATTGACATATCTAATGCATAAAACTATAAAAGGTAATTCTTTGATTTTTAAAAATTTTGCTAAATTTAAAATTTCTTTAAAATAAACAGTAAGTTTTAATTATTTAGCTCCAAAATCTAATCAGTTCTATGTTAGGTCATATCCGATATATCTGTAAAATTTCAGCCCGAAATACGGTAGCCTTTAAAAGTTATGGTTACCACAAAATTTTACCACATCCACACACACACACTCGCAAACACGCGCATATCTCAAAAAGATCGATATTCATCAAAATCTTAGTTTTCGAAAAAATCATCATTACAAAGTAAGAAAAAACTTTTTCTTGAAAAATCAATATGTGTAGTTTGAACAGATATGATTTGTTGTTGTTTAACGTGATTTAATTATTTTATAAATTTTTATACTTAGCGGCCACGGCTACGGTCCTGGTACTATGTAATCGCGTGATCGGGTGCAGCGGCACTTAGGCGAGGAACGTCGTCCTCTTGTGCGCGACCGCTGGGGCCGCGCCCCAACCTGTAATATCGCCGTGCACGGCTAACATAGATATTTATAATATGTATATTTGATTTTATATTCGCGCGTTCTTCGTTTCGTGTTCCGTTAACCCCCACGGATCATCTTTCCCCCTCACCCCATAAGTTGGAAGTTGCGTGGGAAACCCCGATCACTGGGCAGCTGGACACGCTATCTATGTTAGCCGCGCATGCTGCCCCTCTCGTTGCGAGCCTCTCGCGTTCGTCGCCCTGGAGGTGGCTGGCAGCGGGTGCTCCTTGACCCGCGGTGGTGGGCTCCTTGGAGATGGCACCCGCACGTCTTTGCACACCCACCCTCTCCCACACGCAGCGCACTCACGCTCGGATATTGCAAGAGTCGACCCTGCGAGGTCAGGGCGCACACATGCAGCAACAGTCGAGATCCGTCTGGCGACCGCAGGGTCGCCGCCAGCGGCCGCGAGATAATCTTAAAACTTCTTGAAACGTAATTAAAATAATTTTCACTATATTTTTACATGATAGTTTCTTACAGCCATTTTTATTAAATATTTTTTATTAAAGAAAGAATACACTACTTAACTTTAACAGTATATATTATTGATGAGGTCATTGTTGAAATTTTATTATGACTGTTTTTAGTCCATAATTTCCATGTTTAATTCCCATAAGAGAAATGAAGTATGTATAAAATAATTGAACGGGGTCTTTTTTATGTTGGGAATTTTTCACATGTATAGATGACATTCAGAACAAGAAAAAATGGTATACCCTCCCACTTTTTCTATGAACGGCATTTTGTTGTATCTTAACACTCCTGACCGGTCAAGAAATGCTCTGTCTATCAGTATATAAGAAATTCTACAAAAAATCTTAACACATATGAAACCCTCTTTTCTTGTTCTGAATGTCATTTATACATGTGAAAAATTTCCAACATTAATGAAGAGATATAAAGGCAAGATAGTAGTTTAAATAAAATTATTGTATTGAAACATTTAGAAAATAAGAAATCTGATGGAGGACTTATAATAATGAAACGTAAAAGCCTAAAAGGTGATATTCTGTTATATCGTAAGTATAAAAATTTATAAAATAATTAAATCACGTTAAACAACAACAAATCATATCTGTTCAAACTACACATATTGATTTATCAAGAAAAAGTTTTTTCTTACTTTGTAATGATGATTTTTTCGAAAACCAAGATTTTGATGAATATCGATCTTTTTGAGATGCGCGCGTTTTGGGAGTGTGTGTGTGTGTATGTGGTAAAATTTTGTGGTAACCATAACTTTTAAAGGCTACCGTATTTCGGGCTGAAATTTTACAGATATATCGGATATGACCTAACATAGAACTGATTAGATTTTGGAGCTAAATAATTAAAACTTACTGATTATTTTAAAGAAATTTTAAATTTAGCAAAATTTTTAAAAATCAAAGAATTACCTTTTATAGTTTTATGCATTAGATATGTCAATAAGATCCATAAATTCGTAAAGTAGACGTAAATTCCATTCGATTGGTATATCTTACAATATATTTAAAGTTTGTTTATGTTAAAGAATTGCGATTTTAAATCTTTAAACTTTATAATATTTAGAAAAAATTATTTTTGTCATTTTATAAGTTTGATAGTAAAAAGATGCATATATCCGTCCATTTCATGTAATTTTATCTCGATTGGCATATATTGCACTTGTTTTAAAGTTTGTTTTTCATGAAGAATTACCATTTTTTAATCATGAAAATTTTTACAACTGAAAAAAATCGTTTTGTTATTTTTACGTTTAATGTGTCAAAAATATGCATATATCCGTAAAGCTCACGTAATTTGCTTTCAATTGATGTATCTTAAAATTACTGTAAAGTTGCTTTAGTTAAAGAATTGCAATTTTGAATATTTAAAATTAGCAAATAAAAAGATTATTGTAAATTTAAACATTAATAGATAAATTAAAATAATGTGCACTTATTCATAAAGAAAGCGTAATTACCACCATAACTTTTGAAGGCATTTATATTTTTCATTGAAATTTTGTAAGTTTATCAGAATTAAGTCAGTATAGAACTGATTAAGTTTTTGAGCCAATAATGCACCATTTTAATCTAGCTTAATGTTGTAGTCTATAACATTGTTTATAACATTGTCGATTAATCCTAAAATCACTTTTATCAATGTAAATATTCAATAAATGATTGAGGATTAAATCTCTTTGAGATAGCATTGTGTGAATAATAAAAAATATAATAACGATAATTATCTAGATATTTGTTATTCGATTATTTGTTATATGTTCATTCGTTATTCACTTATCTACTATTCGTGTATTCGTTAGTAAGACAGTACATACAATATTTATTATATATACTAATTATATGTCTTCAATAATAATAGTTTTAAATAAGTGTGTAAAAACTTGTTTGTATACTTGTAATAGTAGTATATATATTTCCTACATAAAATTAAGATTTGAAATTCGTCCGTCCATCCATCCGAATTTTATGTTTCATGTATTGCTGTGAAGATGGGCGTGTGGGTAGATGAGTGTATGTATGGGTCAACGGGTGTCCGTAGGTTAGGGTAAATGAGAGTGTAAATAGTTGGACGGCTATGTAGGCGGGTAGATGGGTATGCGACTGGGTACTGGATAGAGCGGGTCGAAAATTTAAAAAATGCGAAAATCGATTTGAGCAAGTGCGCTAAAGTTGTCATTATATGTAAGAATAATGAAACAATTTTGCAGCACTCATAAAAATGAGATTTTCAGTTCCGGCAAGAAGCTCAAAGTTTCAATTTATATTATAATAATAGCGTTAAGGAGGCATACCTGGGTCAAACAAAAAAAATGTTTCTTTTTCCGAGTCCAGAAAACTTCTTATGTTTAAAAGCAATCAGTCTGAAAATTTGTATGCTATAAATACTTAGTAATATCTTTCATTTCATCATTGTAAAACCTCAAAATCTTGATTCTACACGTCACATAAAATCAATATTTTCAATACCATATTTATTAATATTACTTTAATCCTCACACAATTCTAGGTAAAATGATAAACGAAATTTTTTTTCGATAGTTATTCGACTCTTTTTGATATGTATTACAAATTAGGCAAGCACTTTTTCGTTAAAATTTTTTTTTATTTTTTTTTCGGAGACCCAACCGATTTTTTGAAATATTTTTATTAATAATTTTTTAAAAATTGATCGGAACTTCGATCAAAAATTTAAAAAAAAACTTTACCGGAAAAGATCTTCATTTAATTTGTAATACATGTCAAAAGGAGTCGATTAACCGACGATAACAAAAATTTCGTTCATCATGTAGAATCTTTGAAACGTAAAAACAGGGAGAACATCAAAGATAACCCTGTGCTCGGTCTTTATTTTGATGGGCGTCACGATAAGATTCTGACTAGAGAACAAAAGGAGTCTAAATACTACAAAACAACTGTATCGGAGGATCTCTATTCTATAAAGCACTATTTTCAATGCCATATTTATTAATATTATTTTGATCCTCACACGATTCTAGGTGACATGCTGAACGAAATATTTTTTTTTCGGTGGATATTCGACCCTTTTTGATATGTATTACAAATTAATCGAAGCATTTTTTCGTAAAAATATTTTTTATTATTTTTTTTCGAAGTTCCGAATATTACTTAAAAAATATTAATAAAAATTTTTCCAAAAATCCGTTGGGTCTCCGAAAAAATATTAAAAAAAAATTTAACAAAAAAGTGTTTGGCTTAATTTATTATACATGCAAACAAGAGTCGAATCACCGTCGAAACAAAATTTCGTTTATGATTTCACTTAGAATCGTATAAGGATTAAAATAATATTAATAAATATGGTACTGAAAATAGTGATTTTGGGTAACGTACAGATTCAGGATTTCGAGGTTTCACAATGGTGAAATTAAAGGTATCACTAACAATAGGGAATCACGGAGTGCGGGTCACGGATATTGATAAAACTTTACGGATCATTTTCTGATACCTAAAAATGCAGCAAATACTCGTGGTTAATTTTTAAACGAATTTTATTAACGTTGATAGTATATCTATATATATATATATAATTTTTAGCATTGTCTATATGAAAAATGCTAATGCTTTTTAGCTCTCTCAGATTTAAAGACTCATTGGATAAAACTACAGGTTCCGTGCTTCATGTTTAGATACCAAAAGTCGATCTCCAAAGTTTCATAAAAATGCCAGACCCGGAATCCGTGTTCTCTCCTTATAAGTATGTATAGCACACAAATTATCAGAATGATTGCTTTTAAATATAAAAAGTTTCCTGCATTCGTAAAATAGTTTTTTTATTGGTATTAACCCAGACCTGCTTCCTTAACGCTTTTATTATAATATAAAGTGAAATTTTGAGCTTCTTGCCGGAACTGAAAATCTCATTTTTATAAGTTCTGCAATAATTTTTCATTATACATACATATAATCACAACTTTTGTGCACTAACGTAAATTGATGTTCGCATTTTTAAAATTTTTGATTCACGCTAGTAGTGGGTAAACGAGTCAATGAATAAGTATGTGTGAATGCATAGGTGTGTGGAAACTTGAAGGTGGGAGTACGCTTTGGCGGATGGCTAGGTGGGTAGATGAGTATATATATATATATATATATATATATATATATATATATATATATATATATATATATAGATAGATAGATAGATAGATAGATAAAGAATTTATTTTGCGTTTGTCAAAACGATACATGATCGTATAATTATAAAGTTCGATACATGTCATCATATCACACATCCATTACAGGATTATGTCATAAAATAGAAATATTGCACAATTTCTGATCAAATAATTCCAACTATTGCGCCACATTTAATGTTACAACTAAATTGAATACTTGGCGGTATATCACAGTTCATTGTTCATCGCAGGTCACATTACGCGCTCACAACTCATGGTACACCAATTTCCCGTGTATATCGGAATGGTGTACGTGTTCCTCATGCCGACCGTTACCCCCCACCAAAACAAAACAAATAAACTTTTATTCTTGAATCGCCACCAGTTACAGTACAAACGCGTTATTAAATGAAGCGCTACATTCCTCATACATTATAACCAATCACACACACTACAAAACCAAATCAAATAGCGCATCACACAACACAGATGATCGCAGTATAAAAAACGGTAATCCAAGACGATGCCGATTAACATTAAACAATAGAGTTAACGGCTAAAAGATATATCAACAATTTCACGGAATCGACCCGGTTGGCGACATACCTCCCCCGGTACGAGTTCGCTGCCTCGTACCCTTTTTTAGATCTTTGTCAACTGCATTATTTTCGTGATAGGACGCATAACTTCGCGATTTCTTGCCCTAACTATTGCTACTCTGACGTGCCCATCTGGCCCTGGAATGTCTCTCTGATAATCCTTCTGGTCCATTCATTTCGTGGGATCAGATAGTCTACTATCAAGACAACATATATATAAAAGTTATTTCAAACAAACTTTAAAAATCTGTGCGCACTCGAGTCTCTGTTGCTTGCCGCTGTGATGACCCAGGTCGGGTTAGGTTAGGTAGCGCGTGACCCGAGAGCGGTTTATTTAAATAATAAATAAATAAATGAATGAAATAAAATATAATCAAAAGATAATAAATGCGGATTGAAACAAGAATATTTTAATCGAGCACGACACTTTCTCTCTGCGTCTAATCCGGGCTTGAGACCGGCTACGGCCGCATTAAAAGTGTTTGAAGCAAGAAATCACGAGGAGAATAAAATATATGAATATATTGCGAGAAAACCCGTGTGTCCTTTAGCACGCCTAGACTCTGACTGACTTTACTCGTGGTCTAGAAATTCGTTGTAGTCCGATTAGCTCCTCTCCTCCTCCAGTCCCTTTTTTTTGTATGCAGTCTAGACGCTGTTGCCAGCCACATGTTGTTGTCGTGCAAGCGACACGCTTTTCTTCCCGGAAAAGCACTTGAACTCGGACCCCCCAATATCGCGTCGAACAGAGGTTCTCTGTTTTTTTATTGAGCGTGTTTTCTTTGCCTTTCATACACAGTTTCTAAAATTGAATATTTGTGCTTGAGCCTGTTCGAGAATCGAGTGATTATATATATTTTGTATATTTTCTAAATGAATACGTTGAGACGGCCTGTACCTATACCCTTATTATCAAGAACGGTACCATTAATTATTATTGTTAATGTTAATATGATATTAACATTAGTAATTATTATAAGCAAAATAAATTAGTTAATACATTTAGGATATAAAAAAACGTAGTATTAATTAAAAGTTAGTTTTTTTTTATAAGAAATCATTTAATTAATTATTTAATTATTGCGGAAATGATTCGGTTTTATATTTGTTAAATAAGATGATACGGCAGGGCCAACGTAATGGCTAAGAACGCGCGCGTGTGCATATACACACACGAGCGCGCAGACATACGAAAGCGTGTTCAGCGAGGAGCAACGAATTCGCGAATATTGGAAGAGTGGGGATTCGCGAATATCGTGAGAAGGAGGACGGGAGCGAGAGAGATGGAGAGAGTGGGCTCGGGTATATATCGGCGACGCACAGCCGAGGAAGGACTGAGTTTTCTCTGACCTCTCAAGCCGTGGCTAGCCAGCGAGCAGGCCTCGCGCTCGGGATACTAGGGTGAACTCGGGCCACTTCTTGTGGTGAACACACGGTGATGTGGCGAATCCTCGCCTATCTACCGCGTGTAATCTCTCTCTTTCGCTTCCCTCTATCGTAACTCCACTCCTCTTTAATTGTACGTTTACCCTCAATAAAAAACCAAGTTCACACTAATAATTATAACTCATTTTTCCCCGCCTCCACCTATTATTCGGGTGCGCCGGACGTCCTTCAGTAGCCACTGGAGGGGGAAACGCGCTAACGAATTTCATAAAAGGCATAGCTCGTGGCGGCCAACGCGCTGCCCGAGACTACGTCTTCAGGGTTTTACCCGAGAAAAGCGCGCTGGTGCCTTTCTCGGGGTTTTGCCTGCTTGCCCGGCGGAGAGCTAACGCGCCCTCCTGCTGGTTCGAGTTAGCATACCAAAAACCAAAGTACAGTTGCACTTCTGCATCTCCGACCTCGGCGGCTGCAGGAGCGTAACTATCAGGGAGAATCCAGGAAGAGGTTGTTTCTCGCGCACTTCTTCGAGTCCGTACGCGAATCGCGTGTAACAAAAACACAACTGGAAAACGAACTCTCCTACGTTGGAGTAGAAGAACGGCTTAAGTCCGTCACATTGGCGCCCGAACAGGGACTCGAGGAAAAAAACACGTAGAAACAGCCTTAAATGATTCCGGAATGGGACGGGACGTTCACGGAAACGCGTATACATTCGCGTATTACAGACACGCAAAAATTGATAAATCGGTTAATTAAGATTGATGAGGAGAGATGGGGAACGATATTAAGTCTTGACGATGAAGTACGAAGTTTAAAAACAGAGAATGATAATTTAAAGAATAAAATTGCACATCAGCGTCAAGACATGCAAAATCTATGGAAGTCGTTAGATGAGGCGATACAAGTGGTCAACAAATTAACGATAAAAACCGAAAAATTGAGTTGCCATCTGGGAATAGTTACAGGAAAAATGATAACAAAATTCGGGAAATTCGAAAAAATACAGCAGGAACAAGATGATAAGATCATTGAGCTCACGCGCCGTATAAATTCTTTAAAAATTGAATAAATTTAATGAAGGGAAAGTTCAATCCATTTTTTGCAAAACGAGCGAAAATTTAAACGATAGATGAAAAATTAGGTCATTAAAATTATAATTTTTGGCGGATATTTATATTAATAAAAATATATTATTTATAAAAATAAAATATTTTACAAGTATTTTTTTATTAATATTTTTTCTTATAAAAAAAATACAAAATGCCGCAAAATAAAAGGTTATCGGGGGCGTTTATGACAGACATCGAGACGACAGCTCCCGTGGAGAGTCTCGATGATGAGCAACGTAAGCACCGCGATTGGGAAAAGGCCGTTTCCGAGGAATCAAAATGCCTAGATGAGAGACAGGACGAATTAGAAAGTAAAATTACTAATTTAGTTAAAACTCCGGATGGACTAGAGTCACCTCCTTTAAATACTTCACGTATTGAAGCGATAAATACCGATTTAGTTGCACGCATAAACGCACTGTCAGACTTGTTAAAAAAAACCCAAGACGCGAGCACCTCAGAAACGCAGCGGGGCGCGAAACTAGAAGCGGCCGTGAAAGCCTTAGAAAATCGTGTCAAAATACTGGAAACGGAAAATGATAATTTAATAACGGAAAATACAGAGTTATATTCAAATTACGAGAAGTTACTCAAACAATTTGAAGATAGTGATAGCGGGGGAGAATTGAAAAAATACTTAATCGCGCGATTAGATGAGGTATATGAGAAAAACGAACAGGCGGTTAAAAAACTCGAAAATTCGATCAACAAACACAATGCGGGGCATGCCAGTTCGGCAGGGACCAGCGGAAGTGAAGCATCGAGAAAACTAAAATTAAATATACCTAAATTTAAGGGGTTACCCTCGGAAAGACCGATGAAATTTATATTTGAGTTAGAAAACTATTTTACATTAATACAGCCGGATGCCGATGAAACACTATGTGTAATTTCGCAGGCACTAATAGACGATGCTCATAACTGGTGGTACCTGCAGGAGGGCCAAATAAAAGATTACGACGATTTTTTAAACAAATTCAAAGAGAGGTACTGGAATTCGAATATGCGACGAGTGGCGAAAAGAAAAGTAGAGTTCGGGCAGTGGTATGCTTCAGCGTCCATGAATCGCGTAAATTACGCGATTTATATCCTAGGATTAACGAAAGAACTTGAACTCGAATTACCCGAGGAAGACCTGGTATTAAAAATCGGCGAGCATTTTGAGAGGAGTATCAGGTTAGCTATAGCAGGGCAAAGGGTAAAAGATAAAAATAGTCTATTGAAAATACTAGCAGAATACGACAGCGATGATCAACGCACAAAAGGCGACCGCGCGCCCGTTAACACGGTAGAAGCGAAAAAATTCACGGGTAACGCGCCGAGCCAATCCGCGGCTCCTGTTGCAAATACGGAAGGTAAAAAACCTTGGCAAACGAAAAATATAAGTGCCATGCAAAATGCGAAACCAACCGAAAGTCAAAGAACCAGGAATAATACGTATAAAAATCCTAAAAAATGGGAAAACAACCAAACCAATAAGTGGAGAGATAAGAAAGATCAATCGGACATAAACGTGTTCGATATAGATATCAGCGATGTTCGAACCCCGGGAAACGGGGATTAGTTGCGTCACGTAATTCGGATCTAGAAGTAAAAAATAGACGGGGCGCAACTGAGCAATTAAATGTAGCTTCTATAATAGAAGACCCGCGGGAAATATTATTATACGATGTAGAACCCGCTGGAGAAAATGCCGAAACCACGTGTTGTCCGGAAATCAGCATAAGCGTATACGGAAACGAAGTAAAAGCGTTAATCGACACGGGGAGTGAAGTCACGGCGATTTCAGAAGAATTTTATTACGCAAATATTGATAAACTTAAAGAATGCCCTACACTACCTATAAGTGGAAAAGTCATTAAAGGCGCGACGGGGGCAAAATCGGCGAGATTAAAGTTCCAAATACTGCTAACTATAACTATCGGAGGATTAGAGGCAAAATTAATAATTTTAGTAGTGCCAAAATTGGTAAAACCGTGTATCATCGGGTATGACTCAATAAAAGCGTTAAAAATGCTAATTGACACGGTAAATCAAAACTTATTATTTCAAGTAAATCAGAAAGACGGTGTTATCGGTTACACAGATAGGCGGTTCGCGTCGAACGAATATACGTCTCTGTGCATCGAGCATGCAAATGAGTACCTCGAAAATGAGGTAGATCTCAGGAATCACTTCGACGAGGACGATGGAAAAGGTACGGAATCCCGCGAAGAATCGTACGATATCTCAGTAGAAGAAATCGACGCTAAAGTAAATTTATGTGAAAATCTAAATGAATCAAAAAACGAAATTAAAAGAATTACTTGTAAAATATAAAAAAGTGTTTGAAAAAAAACCCGGTTTGCTAACTACCTATGAGCACGAGCTAATTTTGAAGGACGATACACCCTTCTATACTAAGCCCTATCCTATACCACTAGCATATCGCGAGCAGGTAAAAAAGGAAATAAACCGAATGTTGGAATTAGGAATCATTAGGCGCTCGACCAGCCCGTATATTAACCCAGTAGCCGTAGTTAAAAAAAAGGACGGTTCTGTGCGATTATGTTTAGACGCTCGAAAACTGAACGCGCGGCTTATTGATGATTACGAGGGGCCGCCAGGCGTTGAGGAGGTATTGCAAGGATGCGCGGGAAAGCCGATAACAAGTACCTCAGACTTCACGTGTAGTTATTGGCAGGTAAAGCTCGCGGAGTGGTGCAAAAAATATACGGCTTTTAAGTGTGATAATCACATTTATGAGCATAACGTGGTACCCTTTGGGATAAAAACTAGCGGATCAGCCTTAATTAGAGGACTAGATCAAACAACGTCAGATTTTGACGAATTTTTAGTATTGTTTGTGGACGACATGGTGATAAAATCAAAAAATTTCGAAACACACCTGTCGCACTTAGCTGCGCTTTATGAAAGACTCTTAGCCCATAATCTAAGATTAAATTTTAAAAAATCAAACTTTATGTGCGAGGAAATCGAATTTCTAGGCCACTTTATATCAGCACACGGAATCAGGCCGGATCCCGAGAAAATAAAAACAATAAAAAATTTTAAAAGACCCCGTAATGTAAAGGAGTTACAGAGTTTTTTGGGGTTTGTCAATTTTTACACTAAATTCGTAAAAAATTATTCGCACCACACAAAACCTTTGATTGAGCTGCTTAAAAAGGGTTCATTTTTTTATTGGACCGCAGTGCAACAAAGAGCTTTTAACAATATAAAAGAAATTTTTGATGAAAACATTATTTTAAAATACGCAGACCCGAAACGGCCTTACATACTTTCCACCGACTCTTCGGATTTTGCGTGCGCCGCGGCACTATCGCAATTAAATGACGAGGGTGAAGAAGAAGTCGTGTGTTTTGTAAGTAGAACTTTAAAAGGGAGCGTGGGCGCATACTTTACCATTGAGAAAGAAATGGTTGCATTAGTATGGGCATTAAAGAGATTGGACACGTTTTTACGGGGGGCAATAAATATTTACGTGAGGACAGATCATGAAGCTCTGGCCTTTTTAAAAACATGCAAGTACCGTAATGCCAGGTTACAAAGATGGACTTTAGCTATACAAGACTTTAATATCGACCCGGAATATATACCGGGCAAAGAAAACGTCGTCGCGGACTATCTAAGCCGCGTCACCGATTTAGAGCCGAACCGCGCGGAAAAAACTGAAATAATTATAGCCGCAGTGGTACAACAAAAGCCAAGCCCGGCGTTAATCAATTTGTGTAAAAATATGGATAAATTGCAAAGAAGTGAGCCGTACGCGTCTCAGATTATGGAAAAACTAAGGGCTGGGGACGCTAAAATAAAAAAGAAATTCGAAATTCGAGAAAATATATTATATAGAATTATGATTAATTGTGCAAAAATATATATACCAGAGGGGAACTTAAAACCACTTGTAACGGAGGTACACGTGATATATGGGCATGTGGGGCCGCGAAAAGTATATAAAATAATTTTAGAGCATTTTTACTCACGAAATTTACGAAAAAGGGTAGCTGAAATACTAAAAACGTGTGATACATGCCAAAAAACTAAATATTTAACGCAGCGATATGACGAAATCACGCACCCTATATTAACTAATAAACCGCGAGAAATGTTATCGATAGACTTTTTTGGTCCCTTACCCGTGTCGAGAGGTGGTGTAAAATACATTTTAACTACTATAGACGTATTCAGTAAATACGTAGTATTTTATCCTCTAAAAAAGGCGAACACGACACCGGTAATTAGAAAATTAATGAATGATTACATACCAACTTATGGGAAACCGGAGGCAATAATATCAGACCATGGGACGTAGTTTACGAGCAAAAAATGGATTGATACATTAAAAAACGAGGGGATACGCATAATATATTCATCTATCAGACACCCTCAAAGTAACATAATCGAGCGCGTACACCGAGAATTGGCAAGGTTTTTACGCACTTTCGTAAAGAATAAACACGGCGGGTGGGCTCTGTATATTCGAAAAATTCAAAACATTATAAATGAAATCCCTCATGAAACGACGAACCAGCCACCTATCTTATTGCATATGGGCCATAAGCCAACAAGGATATGGGAAAAATATTTAAAAGTACCAGAAGAGGACAACGATGTGTCCCGCGACAATAGAATATCACTGGCTCGCGACTATGCGCACAAATTCTTAAAGAATAGAGCAGCGAAACGGAATGCGAATAAAACACACTTTAAATTTAAAGACGGCGACAAAGTGTTAGTGAAAGCTTTAAACGTATCGGATGCGGAGAACGGCAAAATAGCAAAATTTTTTGATGTTTTTGAAGGGCCATTTATCGTGCAACAAGCCGTGGGAATCGATACGTATTTTCTTTACGACCCGGTATTAAAAAAAGAACGGGGAAAATTTCACTTGGCAAATTTAAAACCGTATTACAGTGAGTAAGTAATCAAAAGAAAAATCTATTATTGAAACAAAAAATTGACAAATTAGATAAACTAGAATAAACTTTTATAGTATAAATTTGTTTTTGTTCACACGAAAATAATCATAAATTGGGCAAGTTTAATTTGATACCGTTAGGGTATTCTCTCTCTGGCGCGGTCAAATAAAATTTTCAAATTTTTAAAAAAAAAATTCAAATTTTTTTTGGGGGGCAGCAGGGAGAGAGAAACACACAATAGAATAGAACAGGCTTAAGAGTTTATAAATTTTAGATTTAAACAAATGTAAAAGAGCATAACATGTAATTAAGCGAAAAACAAAAACACATATGTAAAAACGAAATGTAATTATTTAAATAATGCAGAACAGAACATTATAAACAAAAAGAGGCACAGTGAAATTGGCCCAATACATAATTAAGGTATATGCATTATTAAAATAAATTAAGTAAACAAAGAGACACTTGAACCATAAAATAATAGAATACAATAATTCAATGAGTGCACGTATTTATTGGACACCACGTGTATACACGTATACGTGCAAACATCAATTAAAACAAATTATAAAATTAAAAATAAAAGAGGCACCGTGAAATCGGCCCAAAGAAAAAAGAATATGGTTCAAAATACTCTAAGAAAGCAATGTAGCGAGAAAGAATAGAATTAAAAGGTAGATAGAGATAGGGACAAGAAGAGAGCCAAATCGAAGAAACATGCGATGTTTTCAGAGAAACACAAGCAGGGAGGACCGCAGGTCCGGTAAGCGCATGGGAGAATTCAAACGTAAACAAGGAGCTGGCACGTGTGCGAAAATTCGGCAGAAGGGAGGGGGAAAGCCGAGGTGATGAGTCAAGGTGCAAGACAAAAGGACCTCACAGTCGATTTAGATCGAGCATCATGTGCGAAACCCGAAACGCGACCCGCGACGCAGCGACGAGTACCGAAAGGCACGTGCGATTCGGTATGTGCGATCAGGAGACGGTCGTGTGCGAAAGAGACCTAGCGCTGGGAAGCGGGTACCATAGGACGGTGCCATATAAAACGACACGCATCTCCTGCGTACGCTTTAAATGCGCAAGGAAGGGAGGATTCCAGCGAGCCGAGGGACCTGCTCGATGGAACCCACCCGGAGGGCCAAAAGAGGACAAGCGGCTGGGCCCGGACACAATGTCGAAGCAGAAGGGAACGCAGGTGGCCGGAGACATGGAGAAATCCATACGAAAACACCGAGGGTGGGTGTTTTTTGGAAGCGCGCAAGCTCGGCGACCCGGAGCTTCACCAAGGAAGCCCGAATTTTACGGACCCACTCCCACGGACATCGAGCTGACACCCGACCCGGAACCAACGCAAGCCCTAAAGTATGGCCGAAAGAGGAAAAGGGGAATAACGCATCTACTACCATCTCCCACTGCGCTAAGCGACATGGAGAAAATCGCAACGGCCCAAAAGGCCTTACCAAGTCTAAGCGACGGCGAGGAATACGAGCCCCGAGCCATAGACCAGCTGGAAGACAGTTCCTGGAAACTGCAGGCACGCCAAAACATCATAGCGAGGTACGCAAAATTTAGCACAAAACGAGGGAAAAGAAATAACAAATTTCGGCTTTTCGGGCATTAAAAAATAAAAAACATGCGTAAAACAGGCAAAAGGCCAGGGAGGGACAGAGCGATGTCCAGGAGGGAAGTTCAACCGATAACCCCGAGCAAAACCCAATCTCAATGGCACCCGATATCGGAGGGTCGGACGTCGACAAAGTATTAGCAGGGCTAGAGGCCCCATACCAACACCTCCAATCGGACGACCTGATGGATGCCATCAACGACTTTGAAGAGTGGCTTCAACAAGTCGAAAATTAGGAATTTTATTTTTTTAATTTTTAATTATTTGTTATTTGGATTATTGTTTCATGTTTTTTTTATAGAATAAATAAAAACAGAATACGTTATCTGACGCGTTACTTTTTTATTAGGAGAGCGAGCCAGTAAAGGTATACGCCGCCTAGAAAGCAAAATAAAATTTTCAAATTTGGTATCCAAAATTGAAACTTTTATTGGGGGGCACTGAGACGGCCTGTACCTATACCCTTATTATCAAGAACGGTACCATTAATTATTATTGTTAATGTTAATATGATATTAACATTAGTAATTATTATAAGCAAAATAAATTAGTTAATACATTTAGGATATAAAATAACGTAGTATTAATTAAAAGTTAGTTTTTTTTTTATAAGAAATCATTTAATTAATTATTTAATTATTGCGGAAATGATTCGGTTTTATATTTGTTAACTAAGATGATACGGCGGGGCCAACGTAATGGCTAAGAACGCGCGCGTGTGCATATACACACACGAGCGCGCAGACATACGAAAGCGTGTTCAGCGAGGAGCAACGAATTCGCGAATATTGGAAGAGTGGGGATTCGCGAATATCGTGAGAAGGAGGACGGGAGCGAGAGAGATGGAGAGAGTGGGCTCGGGTATATATCGGCGATGCACAGCCGAGGAAGGACTGAGTTTTCTCTGACCTCTCAAGCCGTGGCTAGCCAGCGAGCAGGCCTCGCGCTCGGGATACTAGGGTGAACTCGGGCCACTTCTTGTGGTGAACACACGGTGATGTGGCGAATCCTCGCCTATCTACCGCGTGTAATCTCTCTCTTTCGCTTCCCTCTATCGTAACTCCACTCCTCTTTAATTGTACGTTTACCCTCAATAAAAAACCAAGTTCACACTAATAATTATAACTCATTTTTCCCCGCCTCCACCTATTATTCGGGTGTGCCGGACGTCCTTCAGTAGCCACTGGAGGGGGAAACGCGCTAACGAATTTCATAAAAGACATAGCTCGTGGCGGCCAACGCGCTGGCCGAGACTACGTCTTCAGGGTTTTACCCGAGAAAAGCGCGCTGGTGCCTTTCTCGGGGTTTTGACTGCTTGCCCGGCGGAGAGCTAACGCGCCCTCCTGCTGGTTCGAGTTAGCGTACCAAAAACCAAAGTACAGTTGCACTTCTGCATCTCCGACCTCGGCGGCTGCAGGACCGTAACTATCAGGGGGAATCCAGGAAGAAGTTATTTCTCGCGCACTTCTTCGAGTCCGTACGCGAACCGCGTGTAACAAAAACACAACTGGAAAACGAACTCTCCTACGTTGGAGTTGAAGAACGGCTTAAGTCCGTCACAACGTATTATTTTATTTGAATATTTGCGTGTATAAATGGCGAATAACACGTGACGTATTATTATGTCACACCTTTTCCCTTATGCAAAAAGATGTTGACTATAAGGAGACATCTTTTTAAGGAAATATTTCAAACTAAAATAATATTCTAAGGTTTTGGTCAATCTAAAAAAAAATTATATTAACGTGATGCAACTAAAGGTTAAACATAGATTGGTACGTAAATCTGTAGCAGTGAAATACAAATTTACCTTGTAATTAAGTAAAGTTTATATACTATAATTATAATGTGCTATGCATATATGATACGATATATTCATATGTTACTAATTATAGTATCACAATTCTAATGTTGAAATCATGATGTATTAGAATTTTAAACTTAAAGATTTTTGAGGATTGAATTTTCTGATTATAAGGAAAATAGAATTTGGTAAACTGGATCAATACTAATCTACATTACATATTAATTTTTTTTTTTTGGAAATCATGTATACTCCACTATAGTATATACAATATGCATGCGTCTAAAGTTGAAATTTTCTGATCACTAATTTCTATTTTTAAAGGAATATTAAATTTCAATGTATACTATGCGAATGGTTTTATCAATAGGTTGCACCTTTTCCCTTATGCAAAAGATGTTTTGTAAGGAACAGCTTTTCTCAGGTAAAACATTCTTTCGTGTAATCGATTTACATTGAATTTAATAGTTTTAATTATGTTAGATTCTGGATATTAAGTCGAGTTTTTCAAGAGCTGATGCATATTCTGTAAGTTTCGAAAAACTTTTTATAAGCATTAATTTTGATTTTATAAAGGCCTAATTATAATTGTCCGATAAAAAAAATAGATTCAATTAAATCAAAAGAGATTATATTGAGTATTTATCCAGATGTTTTACTTCTCAAATTATCATTTACTTTCAAATATTTTGATAACGATAATTTTGTAAAGTTTTCTAATACTAATTAATAAAGACTTTTAGAGGTCTCATTAAAGCATTAAGTAGTTTTAAAAAAATGATTGTCAAGGAATTTTTGGTCATAAGACATTGATTCAATATCTTTACAATATGCCGAAATAAAGTGAATAAAATGTGCATCCTTTTTAGGATCTCATTATCATGGACTTTTATGGACTTACATGTCCCATAAATACAATTTTATTTCATACATTGCTGTAATACCATTTTTCTCAAGATGCCTGCTTATTTCTTTTTTCGTAGGTACTCAGAGCTGTCAGTACATGTCACTGCGTTCGAGATTCTCTTTTGATACTCTTGGCTCGCAAAAGCTTTCATTGTCACTGCGTTCGAAATTTATTTTGACATTTAGGCTACCCTGGTAGAAAATTGAGCATATTAGATGGTCGGTTCACGATTGGGCAGATCCGTTTCCTAATAGTTCGCCAGAAATAAACCAGCATCTGACCAGAAATTTATAGAAAATCTAAATAGCTTACATAACCCTAAAAAATTATTGAAAATGTAAATCCCATTATAGTACTTCTGTGTTAAAACAGCATGCAAATTTTTATTCGATTATTTATTTGATTTTTTTATGTTTTATTTAATTATAAAACTCTAACCTTAAAAAAACTTTTAATGAAATAAGTTTTTAGTTTTTATTTCGAATCTATCCCAAATATATCTTAGCATTCTATTAACAATAAGCTATTAAATCCATGACATAATAATCATTATTAACTTATAAAAATTCGTTAAACGTTATTTTTTATTTATTTATTCATTAACCATAAGTTGGTCAGGTTTCTGACGAGAAAACGTCGACAGGTAGCGGGGTTTCTGGCCAGACTTTTAAGCAGAAATTGGCCATTCCCTATAAAATAGAGTACAATCTGGCGATCATATGGGGAACGTTTCTACCAGGGTAGCTAACCTTTGAAGTATCGCTGCATTCAATATTTCTTTTTGACACACCTGGCTCTTAAATACCTGTGGCTCTCTGGCTCTTTCATTTCTCATTACTCACTCTTTCACCTGCGCTACCTGGCATCTCAGGGTACTCAAACCCCTTCGACTGTTGCGACTGCGGATTTTGAGATTCTTCTGTCACTTTATCAACTTTTCTCTAGATATAAACCTGCATCTTGAGTACTTTATATATATCATTTTATTCACGTATATTTCATATGACTATAATTTGCCGTTTCATGCAGTGTTAGTGGTTTTTGAGAAATGGAATTTGGAGTTGATAAGGTATTATTATTTTTTGATTCTGTAACTGATGGGGAGTCTGCAGACAGCCATCCTTTACAGATCCAATAGAGTGTTAATTGTTTATAGGATATTTCAAGGGATTACTTCATAAATAATCAGCATCTAAATTCACTTGACAAGCCTATTAATAGTCACTTTCAAAATGTATAATTCTTTATGTCTTTCAAAAATATATAATTCTTTATGTCTTTCAAAAATGTATAATTCTTTATGTCTTTCAAAAATGTATAATTCTTTATGTCTTTCAAAAATGTATAATTCTCTATGTCTATCATAAATAAGCAGTTGACATGATAAGTAAGTAAAATTTACTTTGCGTATTATATTTTTCTTGTAAATTAACTTTCAATTAATTGTATCTATTTCTTTTTATAAAAACTCAAAACTCATTTACAGAAATGACTTTTGGATTACTACATATTGCTTGGTATTTTAATGTGAAACCTTTTAGCATTAATCACACGTAGCGCCTCGAGAGCTTACTTCGCATGAATGCATAATCCATGTATATTTCAATCAAATCAAATGATTTTATAAAAATTGTATGCATAATAAGAATCATAGTTTTTCAAAAATTTATTGTACATAATTGGTATACATATCGCGTCACATTGAACTATTGTAATAATATTCCTAATAAAATGATATTCTGTCGGAAGCCTAATGAATATTATTTTTCAAACTTACTGCTTGTTTGAAGAACTAATTTATATAATCACAAATTTTGCGTAGCGCTTTTAAGCTTACCATGCAACGTGAAAAGATAAAATATTATTTTATATATGTACTTAAGCATAAATGAGTAGGATATGTGATATAATATTAGACTATTTCATATAATTCAGTAGTTTTCTGATTGCACGTTGATTTTAATTTTAATTTTATCCTACAATTGCATATTCCATCTGGTTTTATATCTAAATAAAATAAACCCCCCTATTTATTTTATCAATTTGCTCATTCTTTTTTAAAACGTTAATTGCTTTTGCATATACGTACTTTCTTGTATCAAGAAGGTTATGAACGCAAGTTCTTTTCAAACTTTTGAACTCAATTTATGTATTTTAAATACATGATAAAATAATGTTACTAAACTGAAAAATTATATATCACTGATCAAAAAATTATATATCACTTTTAGATATTAAAATAAAGAAATGTATGTATTCGTATTAAACGTTCGTAAAATATCAACAAGGAGTTGCTATATGCTTCAGTGGAATGCATGTGAAAATCGCAAACCAAAAATAAACCTAAAGTAATAAAATAATGCATTGTAGATGCGAGATTTATAGAATAATCAATTTCCTTTCACTAAACTTTTGAAATAAATAAATAATCATTAAGTACTTTTATTTAAAAATGATGAATTCAACAGAATATATCACATGTTATATTAATATTTGTCAAATAACTGTTTATTATACAAATTTTACTGACTTATGATTAACTTGCTGCTCATATCTCTTTGAAACAATAGGTTGAAGTATGAAAAGCATATTAAAATTTAAATTCATTGTAATTCCTCGTGTGTACTTTAAATTTAAATCATAGAAAATTTCCTACTTGATAAAGTATATACATTATATTTAACTATATAAAAACGTTTAATCCAATTTGATATAGCAATTTATTTTATTAGCGAAAATATAAATTTAACATTTTTTTCGATAAGTCTAAAACAACTAATGCACGAGCTTAGTTTTTGAATATGATGCCTTTTAATTTACTATAGAAAATATAATTCTAATAAATTTACCTATTCTCTAATTTTACATTACTGTTCAGCAGAGGCGCACTTTAAATTCGTTATCTAATATCTACTAAATAATTGCTAAAATCAAATATAAAAATTACTAAATGTTACCTTAACATGTCTACACAGAATAAAAAAAAGTATATAGATTTAATAAATCTAAAATAAGGATTGATTCAATAATAAAAGAAATTTGCGCACCACATTTTCCGTCTATGCACTAGCTTACTAAGTAGGTGATTTCTTTAAGTAAACCATACAATTTAAAAACTAAAACCATAGTAATATTTAAAAAATAGTATGAATTATGTAAAATCTGTATATAATCAAATAATATTAGTTTGATGCATTTAATTTGAAGATATATATTTAAAACAAAGATGCGCCAATCAACCCGACGCGCTATATTAGAAGCTTCTTCCTATTATGCCTATTCTAATTCTAACTATTGATATTTTATAAATTTTATTGATTTGAATACTATTCGCTATTTATCACTCGATTACTCATTAATGGCTAGAGACATACAGTTTTGAAAATTTTGCCGTGCCCTCTTGATGACTTTGATAAAAAACTCGATTGAGAGAAGTGTCGCGTTCCAAATTCAGTTTTTAATACATTGTTTGAAAGCATTACGTTTACACTTTTGGATTCTACTTTTCTTAAAATTTTAAATCACAATAATTTTGGCACTTCGGAGGTTATTTTAAAAATTTACACAATTATTAATTTTTTGTGTAATTTAATTGTGAGTCGAAGAATATCACACCGCTCGACACCACTGTGATGACCCAGGTCGGGTTAGGTTAGGTAGCGCGTGACCCGAGAGCGGTTTATTTAAATAATAAATAAATAAATGAATGAAATAAAATATAATCAAAAGATAATAAATGCGGATTGAAACAAGAATATTTTAATCGAGCACGACACTTTCTCTCTGCGTCTAATCCGGGCTTGAGACCGGCTACGGCCGCATTAAAAGTGTTTCAAGCAAGAAATCACGAGGAGAATAAAATATATGAATATATCGCGAGAAAACCCGTGTGTCCTTTAGCACGCCTAGACTCTGACTGACTTTACTCGTGGTCTAGAAATTCGTTGTAGTCCGGTTAGCTCCTCTCCTCCTCCAGTCCCTTTTTTTTTGTATGCAGTCTAGACGCTGTTGCCAGCCACATGTTGTTGTCGTGCAAGCGACACGCTTTTCTTCCCGGAAAAGCACTTGAACTCGGACCCCCCAATATCGCGTCGAACAGAGGTTCTCTGTTTTTTTATTGAGCGTGTTTTCTTTGCCATTCATACACAGTTTCTAAAATTGAATATTTGTGCTTGAGCCTGTTCGAGAATCGAGTGATTATATATATTTTGTATATTTTCTAAATGAATACGTATTATTTTATTTGAATATTTGCGTGTATAAATGGCGCATAACACGTGACGTATTATTATGTCACACCGCCGATTCTTTATATGAAAGTACCTATAAAAAGAACCACTAAAGAAAGTTGTTAGCCTAAAGTCCCCTAAGATACTGGTGTGGACCAGTAGAGTATTCTGAATTTCCAGACATGTCCAAAAAGAAATTTGAGAAAAACCTACAAAGCTCCCATTTTGATCAATTTGAACGTACCAAAAAAGTATTTCTTCGCTTTTTTACAAACTTTAAGAAAAAAAATATTAAACCTCCGTTGCATCTCAATGAGTCACCTTTACACAGATGAATGTAAACCTAAATTTTGTGTTTTACGTAATCGACATAGATTTAGGTCTACCATCTCTCAAATTTTTCGTCTTAAAAACACCTTTAATTCCTTTCTTCGTACGTTTAAAACCATTACGTATTACCAAAGCTGCAGTCTCTGGAGGATAGCTACATTTTCGGAAAACGTCAAAGTTGGCACCCCTGTAACGTTTTTCTATTATAATCCTATTCTCTTCTTTTGAACATATAGCATGACTATGAATTTCTTTTTTAGTTTGCTATTTCCACCTAAAGTAAACGATATACTATTAAAGATTGACGTAATTTGTGGGAGGTATTATACATTACGGTAAATTCTATCTATATCCAAAAGAAAGCTTTTCTATAATGCGAATTAACTTTTAGCTTTCATTCAAGTTATTAATTTGGATTTCATTATTAGAATAATTTCAAAATTCATAACCTTTTCTATAATGCGAATTAACTTTTAGTTTTCTCTCATTTATTCATTCGCATTTGATTATTTGAATCATTTCTAGATCCATAATCTTTTCTATACTGCGAATTAACTTTTAGTTTTCTCTCCATTTATTTATTTGCATTTGATTATTTGAATCATTTCTAGATTCATAATCTTATCTATAATGCGAATAAACTTTTAGTTTTCTCTCAATGTATTAATTTGCATTTGATTATGTGAATCATTTCTAGATTCATAATCTTTTCTATAATGCGAATGAACTTTTAGTTTTCTCTCATTTATTCATTCACATTTGATTACTCGAATCATTTCTAGATTCATAAGCTTTTCTATAATGCGAATCAACTTTTAGTTTTCTATCAATTTATTCATTCGCATTTGATTATTTGAATCATTACTAGATTCATAATCTCTCTATAATGTGAATTACCTTTTAGGTTTTCATTCCACTTATTCATTCGAGTTTGATAATCTCAATTTATTAATTTGATTATCTGAATCATTTCTAGATTCATAACCTCCCTATAATGCGATTTAACTTTTAGTTTTCTCTCAATTTATTCATTTGGATTTCATTATTTGAATCGCTTCTAGACTCATGATCTTTTCTGTAATGCGAATTAACTTTTAGTTTTCTCTCATTTATTTATTCACATTTGATTACTTTAAACATTTCTAAATTCATAATCTCTCTATAATGGGAATTAACTTTTAGTATTCTCTCGATTTTTTCATTTGCATTTGATTATTTGAATCATTTCTAGATTCATAATCTTTCTATAATGCGAATCAACTTTTAGTTTTCTCTCAATTTATTCATTCGCATTTGATTATTTGAATCATTTCTAGATTCATAATCTCTCTATAATGTGAATTACCTTTTAGGTTTTCTCTCAATTCATTAATTTGCATTTGATTATCTGAATCATTTCTAGATTCATAACCTCCGTATAATGCGATTGAACTTTTATTTTTCTCTCAATTTATTCATTTGGATTTCATTATTTGAATCGCTTCTAGACTCATAAACTTTTCTATAATGCGAATTAACTTTTAGTTTTCTCTCATTTACTCATTTGCATTTGATTATTTGAATCATTTCTAGATTCATAATCTTATCTATAATGTGAATTACGTTTTATATTTTCAGTCCAGTTATTCATTCACATTTGATTATCTGAATCATTTCAAGATTCATAATCTTTTCTATACTGCGAATTAACTTTTAGTATTCTCTCGATTTTTTCATTTGCATTTGATTATTTGAATCGCTTCTAGATTCATAAGCTTTTCTGTAATGTGAATTACCTTTTAGGTTTTCATTCCACTTATTCATTCGCGTTTGATTATCTGAATCATTTCTAGATTCATAATCTTTTTTAATGCGTATCAACTTTTAGTTTTCTCTCATTTATTCATTCGCATTTGATTATTTGAATCATTTCTAGATTCATAATCTTTTCTATAATGCGAATGAACTTTTAATTTTCTCTCATTTATTCATTCACATTTGATTACTCGAATCATTTCTAGATTCATAAGCTTTTCCGTAATGTGAATTACGTTTTAGGTTTTCATTCCACTTATTCATTCGCGTTTGATTACTCGAATCATTTCTAGATTCTTACGCTTTTCTGTAATGTGAATTATCTTTTAGGTTTTCATTCCACTTATTCATTCGCGTTTGATTATCTGAATCATTTCTAGATTCATCATTCTTTCTATAATGCGAATTAACTTTTAGATTTCTCTCAATTTATTAATTTGCATTTGATTATCTGAATCATTTCTAGATTCATAACCTCCCTATAATGCGAATTAACTTTTAGTATTCTCTCGATTTTTTCATTTGCAGTTGATTATTTGAATCATTTCTAGATTCATAATCTTTTCTATAATGCGAATCAACTTTTAGTTTTCTCTCATTTACTCATTTGCATTTGATTATTTGAATCATTTCTAGATTCATAATCTTTTCTATAATGTCAATTACGTTTTATGTTTTCAGTCCAGTTATTCATTCACATTTGATTATCTGAATCATTACTAGATTCATAATCTTTTCTATACTGTGAATTAACTTTTAGTTTTCACTCAATTCATTAATTTTGATTTCATTATTTGAACCATCTCTAGATTCATAATCTTTTCTATAATGCGAATGAACTTTTAGTTTTCTCTCATTTATTCATTCGCATTTGATTATTTGAATCATTTCTAAATTCATAATCATTTCTATAATGTGAATTACCTGTTAGGTTTTCATTCCAGTTATTCATTAAACAGTTGACTATTGGAATCATTTCTAGATTCATAATCTCTCTATAATGCGAATTAACTTTTAGTATTCTCTCGATTTTTTCATATGCATTTGATTATTTGAATCATTTCTAGATTCATAAGCTTTTCTGTAATGTGAATTACCTTTTAGTTTTCTCTCAATTTATTCATTCGCATTTGATTATTTGAATCATTTCTAGATTCATAATCTTTTCTATAATGCGTATGAACTTTTAGTTTTCTCTCATTTATTCATTCACATTTGATTACTCGAATCATTTCTAGATTCATAAGCTTTTCTGTAATGTGAATTACCTTTTAGGTTTTCATTCCACTTATTCATTCGCGTTTGATTACTCGAATCATTTCTAGATTCATAAGCTTTTCTGTAATGTGAATTACCTTTTACGTTTTCATTCCACTTATTCATTCGCGTTTGATTATCTGAATCATTTCTAGATTCATAATCTTTTCTATAATGCGTATCAACTTTTAGTTTTCTCTCAATTTATTCATTCGCATTTGATTATTTGAATCATTTCTAGATTCACAATCTATCCATAATGTGAATTACCTTTTAGGTTTTCATTCCACTTATTCATTCGCGTTTGATTATCTGAATCATTTATAGATTCCTAATTTTTTGTATGAAGCAAATTAACTTTTAATTTTATCTGAATTTATTCATTCGCATTTGATTATTTGAATCATTTCTTTATTCATAATCTCTTTATAATGCGAATTAACTTTTAGTATTCTCTCGATTTCTTCATTTGCAGTTGATTATTTGAATCATTTCTAGATTCATCATCATTTCTATAATGCGAAATAACTTTTAATTTTCTCTCAATTTATTAATTTGCATATGATTATCTGAATCATTTCTAGATTCATAACCTCCCTATAATGCGATTGAACTTTTACTTTTCTCTCAATTTATTCATTTGGATTTCATTATTTGAATCGCTTCTAGACTCATAATCTTTTCTATACTGCGAATTAACTTTTAGTTTTCTCTCATTTATTTATTCACATTTGATTACTTCAAACATTTCTAGATTCATAATCTTTTCTATAATGCAAATTACGTTGTATGTTTTCCGTCCAGTTATTCATTCACATTTGATTATCTGAATCATTTCTAGATTCATAATCTTTTCTATACTGCGAATTAACTTTTAGTTTTCACTCAATTCATTAATTTTGATTTCATTATTTGAACCATCTCTAGATTCATAATCTTTTCTATAATGCAAATGAACTTTTAGTTTTCTCTCATTTATTCATTCGCATTTGATTATTTGAATCATTTCTAAATTCATAATCATTTCTATAATGTGAATTACCTGTTAGGTTTTCATTCCAGTTATTCATTTACAGTTGATTATTTGAATCATTTCTAGATTCATAATCTCTCTATAATGCGAATTAACTTTTAGTTTACTCTCATTTATTCATTCGCATTTGATTATTTGAATCATTTCTAGATTCATAATTTTTGTATTAAGCGAATTAACTTTTAATTTTCTCTCAATTTATTCATTCGCATTTGATTATTTGAATCATTTCTAGATTCATAATCTCTCTATAATGCGAATTAACTTTTAGTATTCTCTCGTTTTTTTTTTACATTTGATTATTTGAATCGCTTCTAGACTCATAAACTTTTCTATAATGCGAATTAACTTTTAGTTTTCTCTCATTTACTCATTTGCATTTGATTATTTGAATCATTTCTAGATTCATAATCTTTTCTATAATGTGAATTACGTTTTATGTTTTCAGTCCAGTTATTCATTCACATTTGATTATCTGAATCATTTCTAGGTTCATAATCTTTTCTATACTGCGAATTAACTTTTAGTATTCTCTCGATTTTTTCATTTGCATTTGATTATTTTAATCATTTCTAGATTCATAATCATTTCTATAATGCGTATGAACTTTTAGTTTTCTCTCATTTATTCATTCACATTTGATTACTCGAATCATTTCTAGATTCATAAGCTTTTCTGTAATGTGAATTACCTTTTAGGTTTTCATTCCACTTATTCATTCGCGTTTGATTACTCGAATCATTTCTAGATTCATAAGCTTTTCTGTAATGTGAATTACCTTTTACGTTTTCATTCCACTTATTCATTCGCGTTTGATTATCTGAATCATTTCTAGATTCATAATCTTTTCTATAATGCGTATCAACTTTTAGTTTTCTCTCAATTTATTCATTCGCATTTGATTATTTGAATCATTTCTAGATTCACAATCTATCCATAATGTGAATTACCTTTTAGGTTTTCATTCCACTTATTCATTCGCGTTTGATTATCTGAATCATTTATAGATTCCTAATTTTTTGTATGAAGCAAATTAACTTTTAATTTTATCTGAATTTATTCATTCGCATTTGATTATTTGAATCATTTCTTTATTCATAATCTCTTTATAATGCGATTGAACTTTTAGTATTCTCTCGATTTCTTCATTTGCAGTTGATTATTTGAATCATTTCTAGATTCATCATCTTTTCTATAATGCGAAATAACTTTTAATTTTCTCTCAATTTATTAATTTGCATATGATTATCTGAATCATTTCTAGATTCATAACCTCCCTATAATGCGATTGAACTTTTATTTTTCTCTCAATTCATTAATTTGGATTTCATTATTTGAATCGCTTCTAGACTCATAAGCTTTTCTATACTGCGAATTAACTTTTAGTTTTCTCTCATTTATTTATTCTCATTTGATTACTTCAAACATTTCTAGATTCATAATCATTTCTATAATGTGAATTACCTGTTAGGTTTTCATTCCAGTTATTCATTTACAGTTGATTATTTGAATCATTTCCAGATTCATAATCTCTCTATAATGCGAATTAACTTTTAGTTTACTCTCATTTATTCATTCGCATTTGATTATTTGAATCATTTCTAGATTCATAATCTCTCTATAATGCGAATTACCTTTTAGGTTTTCATTCCACTTATTCATTCGCATTTGATTATCTGAATCATTTCTAGATTCATAATCTTTTCTATAATGCGAATTAATTTTAGTTTTCTCTCAATTTATTCATTCGTATTTGATTATTTGAATCATTTCTAGATTAATAATCTCTCTATAATGCGGATTAACTTTTAATTTTCTCTCAATTTATTCATTCGCCTTTGATTATTTGAATCATTTCTATATTCATAATGTCTCTATAATGCGAATTAACTTTTAGTATTCTCTCTATTTTTTCATTTGCATTTGATTATTTGTATAATTTCTAGATTCATAGTCTTTTCTCTAATGTGAATCAACTTTTAGTTTTCTCTCATTTATTCATTCACATATGATTACTCCAATCATTTCTAGATTCATAAGCTTTTCTCTAATGTGAATTACCTTTTAGGTTTTCATTCCACTTATTCATTCGCGTTTGATTATCTGAATCATTTCTAGATTCATCATCTTTTCTATAATGCGAATGAACTTTTCGGTTTCTCTCAATTTATTAATTTGGATTTCATTATTTGAATGATTTCTAGATTCATAATCTATTCTATAAGGCGAATTAACTTTTAGTTTTCTCTTAATTTATGCATTCGCATTTTATTATTTGAATCATTTCGAGATTCATAATCTTTTCTATAATGCGAATTAACTTTTAGTGTTCTCTCAATTTATTCATTTGCATTTGATTATTTGAATCATTTCTGGATTCATAATCTCTCTATAATGCGAATTAACTTTTAATTTTCTCTGATTTATTCATTCACATTTGATTACTTGAAACATTTCTAGATTCATAATCTTTTCTATAATGTGAATTACCTTAGGTTTTCGGTCCACTTATTCATTCGCGTTTGATTATCTGAATCATTTGTAGATTCATCATGTTTCTATAATGCGAATTAACTTTTAGTTTTCTCTCATTTACTCATTTGCATTTGATTATTTGTATAATTTCTAGATTCATAATCTTTTCTATAATGTGAATTACGTTTTATGTTTTCAGTCCAATTATTCATTCACATTTGATTCTCTGAATCATTTCTAGACTCATAATCTCTCTATAATGCAAATTGACTTTTATGTTTTCAGTCCAGTTATTCATTCACATTTGATTATCTGAATCATTTCTAGATTCATAATCTTTTCTATACTGCGAATTAACTTTTAGTATTCTCTCGATTTTTTCATTTGCATTTGATTATTTGAATCATTTCTAGATTCATAAGCTTTTCTGTAATGTGAATACCTTTTAGGTTTTCATTCCACTTATTCATTCGCGTTTGATTATCTGAATCATTTCTAGATTCATAATCTTTTCTATACTGCGAATTAACTTTTAGTATTCTCTCGATTTTTTCATTTGCATTTGATTATTTGAATCATTTCTAGATTCATAAGCTTTTCTGTAATGTGAATACCTTTTAGGTTTTCATTCCACTTATTCATTCGCGTTTGATTATCTGAATCATTTCTAGATTCATAATCTTTTCTAAAATGCGAATCAACTTTTAGATTTCTCTCATTTATTCATGCGCATATGATTATTTGTATCATTTCTAAATTCATAATCATTTCTATAATGTTAATTACCTTTTAGGTTTTCATTCCAGTTATTCATTCGCATTTGATTATTTGAATCATTTCTAGATTCTTAACCTCCCTATAATGCGAATTAACTTTTAGTTTTCTGTCAATTTATTAATTTGGATTTCATTATCTGAACCATCTCAAGATTCATAATCTTTTCTATAATGCGAATGAACTTTTAGTTTTCTCTGATTTATTCATTCACATTTGATTATTTGAATCATTTCTGGATTCATAATCTCTCTATAATGCGAATTAACTTTTAGATTTCTCTCATGTATTCATTTTGATTTCAATATTTGAATCACTTCTAGATTCATAATCTTTTCTATAATGTGAACTAAGTTTTAGATTTCTCTTATTTACTCATTCGCATTTGATTATTTGAATCATTTCTAGATTCATAATCTTTTCTATAATGTGAATTACCATTTACGTTTTCATTCCACTTATTCATTCGCATTTCATCATCTGAATCATTTCTAGATTCATAATCTTTTCTATATTGCGAATTAACTTTTACTTTTCTCTCAATTTATTCATTCGTATTTGATTATTTCAATCATTTCTAGATTCATAATCTCTCTATAATGCGATTTAACTTTTAGTTTTCTCTCATTTATTCATTCGCATTTGATTATTTGAATCATTTCTAGATTCATATTCAGAGATATAATGCGAATTAACTTTTAGTTTTCTATCAATTTATTAATTTGGATTTCATTATTTGAGCCATCTCTAGATTCATGATCTTTTCTATAATGCGAATTAACTTTTAGGTTTTCATTCCAGTTATTCATTTGCAGTTGATTATTTGAATCATTTCTAGATTCATAATCTCTCTATAATGCGAATTAACTTTTAGTTTTCTCTCAATATAGTCATTTGGATATTATTATTTGAATCATTTCAAGAATCATAATCTTTTCTATAGTGCGAATTAACTTTTAATTTTCTCTGAATTTATGCATTCGCATTTGATTATTTGAATCATTTCTAGATTCACAATCTATCCATAATGTGAATTACCTTTTAGGTTTTCATTCCACTTATTCATTCGCGTTTGATTATCTGAATCATTTATAGATTCCTAATTTTTTGTATGAAGCAAATTAACTTTTAATTTTATCTGAATTTATTCATTCGCATTTGATTATTTGAATCATTTCTTTATTCATAATCTCTTTATAATGCGAATTAACTTTTAGTATTCTCTCGATTTCTTCATTTGCAGTTGATTATTTGAATCATTTCTAGATTCATCATCATTTCTATAATGCGAAATAACTTTTAATTTTCTCTCAATTTATTAATTTGCATATGATTATCTGAATCATTTCTAGATTCATAACCTCCCTATAATGCGATTGAACTTTTATTTTTCTCTCAATTCATTAATTTGGATTTCATTATTTGAATCGCTTCTAGACTCATAAGCTTTTCTATACTGCGAATTAACTTTTAGTTTTCTCTCATTTATTTATTCTCATTTGATTACTTCAAACATTTCTAGATTCATAATCATTTCTATAATGTGAATTACCTGTTAGGTTTTCATTCCAGTTATTCATTTACAGTTGATTATTTGAATCATTTCCAGATTCATAATCTCTCTATAATGCGAATTAACTTTTAGTTTACTCTCATTTATTCATTCGCATTTGATTATTTGAATCATTTCTAGATTCATAATCTCTCTATAATGCGAATTACCTTTTAGGTTTTCATTCCACTTATTCATTCGCATTTGATTATCTGAATCATTTCTAGATTCATAATCTTTTCTATAATGCGAATTAATTTTAGTTTTCTCTCAATTTATTCATTCGTATTTGATTATTTGAATCATTTCTAGATTAATAATCTCTCTATAATGCGGATTAACTTTTAATTTTCTCTCAATTTATTCATTCGCCTTTGATTATTTGAATCATTTCTATATTCATAATGTCTCTATAATGCGAATTAACTTTTAGTATTCTCTCTATTTTTTCATTTGCAGTTGATTATTTGTATCATTTCTAGATTCATAGTCTTTTCTCTAATGTGAATCAACTTTTAGTTTTCTCTCATTTATTCATTCACATATGATTACTCCAATCATTTCTAGATTCATAAGCTTTTCTCTAATGTGAATTACCTTTTAGGTTTTCATTCCACTTATTCATTCGCGTTTGATTATCTGAATCATTTCTAGATTCATCATCTTTTCTATAATGCGAATGAACTTTTCGGTTTCTCTCAATTTATTAATTTGGATTTCATTATTTGAATGATTTCTAGATTCATAATCTATTCTATAAGGCGAATTAACTTTTAGTTTTCTCTTAATTTATGCATTCGCATTTTATTATTTGAATCATTTCGAGATTCATAATCTTTTCTATAATGCGAATTAACTTTTAGTGTTCTCTCAATTTATTCATTTGCATTTGATTATTTGAATCATTTCTGGATTCATAATCTCTCTATAATGCGAATTAACTTTTAATTTTCTCTGATTTATTCATTCACATTTGATTACTTGAAACATTTCTAGATTCATAATCTTTTCTATAATGTGAATTACCTTAGGTTTTCGGTCCACTTATTCATTCGCGTTTGATTATCTGAATCATTTGTAGATTCATCATGTTTCTATAATGCGAATTAACTTTTAGTTTTCTCTCATTTACTCATTTGCATTTGATTATTTGTATAATTTCTAGATTCATAATCTTTTCTATAATGTGAATTACGTTTTATGTTTTCAGTCCAATTATTCATTCACATTTGATTCTCTGAATCATTTCTAGACTCATAATCTCTCTATAATGCAAATTGACTTTTATGTTTTCAGTCCAGTTATTCATTCACATTTGATTATCTGAATCATTTCTAGATTCATAATCTTTTCTATACTGCGAATTAACTTTTAGTATTCTCTCGATTTTTTCATTTGCATTTGATTATTTGAATCATTTCTAGATTCATAAGCTTTTCTGTAATGTGAATACCTTTTAGGTTTTCATTCCACTTATTCATTCGCGTTTGATTATCTGAATCATTTCTAGATTCATAATCTTTTCTAAAATGCGAATCAACTTTTAGATTTCTCTCATTTATTCATGCGCATATGATTATTTGTATCATTTCTAAATTCATAATCATTTCTATAATGTTAATTACCTTTTAGGTTTTCATTCCAGTTATTCATTCGCATTTGATTATTTGAATCATTTCTAGATTCTTAACCTCCCTATAATGCGAATTAACTTTTAGTTTTCTGTCAATTTATTAATTTGGATTTCATTATCTGAACCATCTCAAGATTCATAATCTTTTCTATAATGCGAATGAACTTTTAGTTTTCTCTGATTTATTCATTCACATTTGATTATTTGAATCATTTCTGGATTCATAATCTCTCTATAATGCGAATTAACTTTTAGATTTCTCTCATGTATTCATTTTGATTTCAATATTTGAATCACTTCTAGATTCATAATCTTTTCTATAATGTGAACTAAGTTTTAGATTTCTCTTATTTACTCATTCGCATTTGATTGTTTGAATCATTTCTAGATTCATAATCTTTTCTATAATGTGAATTACCATTTACGTTTTCATTCCACTTATTCATTCGCATTTCATCATCTGAATCATTTCTAGATTCATAATCTTTTCTATATTGCGAATTAACTTTTACTTTTCTCTCAATTTATTCATTCGTATTTGATTATTTCAATCATTTCTAGATTCATAATCTCTCTATAATGCGATTTAACTTTTAGTTTTCTCTCATTTATTCATTCGCATTTGATTATTTGAATCATTTCTAGATTCATATTCAGAGATATAATGCGAATTAACTTTTAGTTTTCTATCAATTTATTAATTTGGATTTCATTATTTGAGCCATCTCTAGATTCATGATCTTTTCTATAATGCGAATTAACTTTTAGGTTTTCATTCCAGTTATTCATTTGCAGTTGATTATTTGAATCATTTCTAGATTCATAATCTCTCTATAATGCGAATTAACTTTTAGTTTTCTCTCAATATAGTCATTTGGATATTATTATTTGAATCATTTCAAGAATCATAATCTTTTCTATAGTGCGAATTAACTTTTAATTTTCTCTGAATTTATGCATTCGCATTTGATTATTTGAATCATTTCTAGATTCATAATCTCTCTATAATCCGAATTAACTTTTAGTTTACTCTCAATTTATTCATTTGGATTTCATTTTTTGAATCATTTCTATATTCATAATCTCTTTTATAATGCGAATTAACTTTTATTTTTGTCTCATTTATTCATTAGCATTTGATTGTTTGATTCATTTCTAGATTCATAGTCTTTTCTATAATGCGAATTAACATTTAGGTTGCTCTCAATTTACTCATTCGTATTTAATTATTTGAACCATATCTAAATTCATAATCATTTCTATAATGTGAATTACCTTTTAGGTTTTCATTCCAGTTATTCATTTGCAGTGGATTATTTGAATCATTTCTAGATTCATAATCTCTCTATAATGCGAATTAACTTTTAGTTTTCTCTCAATATAGTCATTTGGATATTATTATTTGAATCATTTCTAGATTCATAATCTTTTATATAGTGCGAATTAACTTTTAAATTTCTCTGAATTGATGCATTCGCATTTGATTATTTAAATCATTTCTAGATTCATAATCTCTCTATAATCCGAATTTACTTTTAGTTTACTCTCAATTTATTCATTTGGATTTCATTTTTTGAATCATTTTAAAATTAATAATCTTTTTTATAATGCGAATTAACCTTTATATTTGTCTCATTTATTGATTAGCATTTGATTGTTTGATTCATTTCTAGATTCATAATCTTTTCTATAATGCGAATTAACTTTTAGGTTTTCATTCCAGTTATGCATTCGTATTTGATTATTTGAATCATTTCTAGATTCATAGTCTTTTCTATAATGCGAATTAACTTTTTGGTTTCTCTCAATTTATTAATTTGGATTTCATTATTTGAATGATTTCTAGATTCATAATCTATTCTATAAGGCGAATTAACTTTTAGTTTTCTCTTAATTTATGCATTCGCATTTGATTATTTGAATCATTTCTATATTCATAATCTTTTCTATAATGCGAATTAACTTTTAATTTTCTCTCAATTTATTAATTTGTATTTCATTATTTGAACCATCTCTAGATTCATAATCATTTCTATAATGTGAATTACCTTGTAGGTTTTCATTCCAGTTATTCATTTGCAGTTGATTATTTGAATCATTTCTAGATGCATAATCTCGCTATATTGCGAATTAACTTTTAATTTTCTCTGAATATAGTCATTTGGATATTATTTTTTGAATCATTTCTAGATTCTTAATCTTTTCTATAATGGGAATTAACCTTAAGTTTTCTCTCAATTTATTCATATGCATTTGATTATTTGAATCATTATTTGAATCTTTACTACAATGCGAATTAACTTTTAGGTTTTCATTCCAGTTATTCTTTGGCATTGGATTATTTGAATCATTTCTAGATTTATAAGTTTTTCATAATGCGAATTAACTTATAGTTATTTTTCAAGTTATTCAGTTGCATTTTTGATTATTTGAATTACTGCTAAATTCGTAATCTTTTTCCATAATGCAAATTAACTTGATAGATATTTCTCAATTGAATCATTCGCTTCAATTATTTGAATGACATCTAGGTTCATAAAATTAGTTGTTCATTTCAATAAATTTCATAATTCTCCTTTAGAATTGAATCTTCGTATTGGTTATTCGAATGAAATCTACGTTCATAACCTCATCTTATACAAATTAATTTTTCACTCTCATTAGTTTATCGAATCACTTTGAGCTTCATAAACTCATCCACGTAAGTGATTCAATTCTTAAGTTTTTCTCTAATTTAATTCACTCTCTTTAGTTTTTTGATCACATCTGGATTCAGTATCAGCATTTGAGTTAAACGAATCACAATGGAAAAGCTGTATGAATCTAAATTATCTATTCAAGAGAAAATTGTTTACTCTTGGCAAATAATGACAAAAGGCAATGCTCGAGCTCGTCTGGAAGCTCTAAGCTGAACCTTCAAAACTTTTCTGTCAAACCATGATAATATCATGGATTTGACGGTTCTAGACAAGAATCACATGACGGTTCTAGACAAGAAATAAGATATGGGCCTACTTGCAATAGGTCATTGAGAGAAAGCTCTGACTTAAAAGTCTTTATCACCATTGCACTCTTGCTGATCTGCAGTGAGCAGATCTTGACTTAGAGATTTCTCCTGTTTCAAAAAATTCGGCATAATTTCTGCTGACTGTGGTTCATCTGAGCGATGAGATGACGAATATGAGATCGATAGTGGATAGTTATCTACTCGTACGCCCAATAATGGGATATTCAAATATGTATATATCAAATATTCATCGAATAGAGTTCGTGACAGCCCTGGCTTGTCGGCTGTCGACCATTTATAATTAAACAGTAAACTATTGTCTCAGGCCTGGTCGAGATCTCTAATGCAACGCTTTTATGGTCGGGCCAACATTAAAAGCTGAGCCTGGATCGTGCCTTAGACGACGGTCTACCGACTCTCGATAAAACATCGTCTGAGCGTTGAGCCAGACTCTACTCAGATCTCTGCAAAAGACATTCGAGTATCGGCAAAGTAATGGCTAGAGCTTGGGTCAAGCCCGGTTGCCATTAGATTAAGAAAGAATGTTATTTTTGTTAATAATACAACAATTGAAAGAATTAATTTACTGCTATTCTTAAGTTATTGCTTATGGTAGAAATACAAATATTTGTATATATTTACACATTATTATGTTATATATTATTTAACTTACAACTATACTTATAATAAACACTGTTACATACTACATATTACGCTTGTGATCGCACGCTTTGGACCGAATACGCTTGAACGCTACATGTCACGCTGATTTACATTTCTTATTTTTCTTATAGGTAGCCATCTAGCGGATTCAATTGGAAATGAATAGGGTCATCTGTCGTCTAGCGCATGGCGGCGCAATTGAATTTCAAAAAGAATGATATTATGAAATCATAAAAATTTATTTTAATCTATACACAATGTCATTTTTTATGTTTTACAGCAATGTTAGAATAAAGTTTATTTTATTTATCAAAGTATAAAATACTTTTTACATATTTTCATACTAATAAGAATACATGAACAGTTTAACGGTAAAATTAATTTAAAAGTAAAAAAATTTCTATTTTTAATATTATACATTAAAAATAAAGATTAATATTCAGTTTTACAATATAATTATAAAATAATATAATAATAATATTAATAATCTACTATCATTTAATATTATATTTTAAAAAATATTTTTAATATTGTACATTCAATTATTAAACGCTTTTATTCAATATATCTTATATCGTGCATTTAAGTGGGATAAAATCTATTTAAAGAAAAGTCTGACTTGCGAACTCCTCGAGATAACTCTATAGTGGCTATAGGAGGCTTCCATCGTTTGGTTGTCAGGAGGGTTATTCTCAAAGTGATAAACCATACATTACAAGATTTGTCCAAAAAATAATTACATACGTTTTTCATACGTAAATATTTGTTGACAAATATTGTGATATACGGTTTATCACTTTTAGAATAACACACAGGTAACTCTCTCTCTCTCTCTCTCTCTCTCTCTCTCTCTCTCTCTCTCTCTCTCTCTCTCTCTCTCTCTCTCTCTCTCTCTCTCTCTCTCTCTCTCCCTCTCTCTGTGTCTCATTCTCTCTGTCACCTGCCCGCCCGCATCTTTCTAGTGGCGATGGTACACCGGGTATGCAGATAGAATTTTTTCATAAAAATTACCGTAAAAATCAGTGTAGTCGTGGGACATCTTGACTTCAGGGAAAAAATTACCCTGATGAATGGTGAAAACAGTTCATTATAATTTTTACCATTCAGTGAGGTCAATTTTAAGGTGAATCAGTGCAATTTTTATCGTTCCTTAGAGTAATTTTGCCCTTGAAATCAGAATGTCCCATGTTTACAATGATTTTTACCGTAATTTTTATCAGAAAATTCTCTCTGTGTAGGTAAGTATTCGCTATACCGAATATCTTGGATCTGTGGCATCTGTGCGCGAATCTATGTGTGATGTGCGCGTAACTATGTGTGATGTGCGCGTATCTATGTGTGTCTGTGTGCAGGTCTGTGTGCGCAGGTTTGTTTGAAGAACGAGGATGGTAAAAACTGCAGCCAATTCATTGGCACTTAGCTTCCTCAACCTTTAATATATAATATTAAAGTTATTAATAATATATAATTTAATATGTCGATATATATATATATATAAGCCAATTTCTTGTATGTTTTTTTCTCGTAACTGAGTTATAGTAGTACCATTCTAAATCTTATTTTATCTTAAAATATACATCTAAAACTATTATTGAAATTTTTTTCAAAAAATATACTCATATTGGTGATATTCAAATAAATGTGATTCTTATCTCCTCTTCAAATTATGTAGAGATATACGCAGACTTTTTTCTGTGTGAATCCGAAAATCATGTTGAGTTTTATTTGGTACATTCTATAAATATAGGTAAATCAAACTATTTCATACTTTTGAGAGTGAAATGTACGAAAAATGTCAGTCCACGGCCTAACCAAGTCAACGGTACTGACATTTACTAAACATTTCACTCTCCAAAACTATGAAATCACCTTATATCCATATAACTATTTTGTGCATTAAGTAAAACTAAAACTGTTCTTTTGATTTGCACAGAAAAAAATTGGGTTCAGTAAATTTTTAATTATAATTGTAATATTTGATGTCAGCACAGTTTTAGAAAGTAAAATGTCTACAAAATGTCAGTTTCGTAGACTTGGATAGGTCACGGAACTTACATTTTTCGTACATTTCACTATCTAAAACTATTAAGGAGGGTCTTTCGCTGGATATAGGGCATCAAACAAAAACATTATATCAGAGTTTATGACGGTTCTATGATATAACTTGTGAAATATACTTAATAATAGTTCACAGGGAAGAACGGGGTAATGCCGGTCACTAGCTAATTCCGGTCACCCTTATTTTAAATAATCTAAACATTTTTAGGTAATAATTCGTATCATATATCAAACGCAACATAAAATACAATTAATATGATGTCCAAATAACCTTCTATTCTGTTTTATTATGGAGTTATACACAATCAAAGTTTTGGTCTACATTTCGTATAAGAAATTTGTTCTATAAAATAAGCTTTTATGCATATTATTTGTTAATTTATGCAGTTATTTCTTTATACTTTATTAATTTGAAAATCTAACGATACGAAGTAGTGAACAACAAAGAGTATACACCTATTGTTTTCTTGTCATTCCAATTTAAATTACTAAGAAGAATTGGGGTAATCCCAGTCACAATGTTATTTATATGATGCTCCCGAAGGTGAAGCTAAGAAAACGTTGCGCTGCGTATGTGTTACATATTTCACTGTGTAAGTTCAAATAATAATGTGACTGATCATATGAAGGTTCATGTAATTGATTTATAGAAATTTTTCACCTATACAAGTAACTTTTTAATAGTGGCCGGAATTGTACCAAGACTGACCTGTATTACCCATTGATGTGGGGTAAATCCGGTCAAAATGCTTTTTTTTTATTTAGGCTTATAGCTTCGGTATCTTAAATTTGTATATGAAACCAATAAGAAATATTTAAAGCAAATGGGTTGAACTAACATAATAACCATTTCAAATTAAAAAAAAACAATTTGGAAGTGGAAATAGCAAGCACGTTTGCTTAGGTGACCGGCAATACCGTTCTGCCCTAACTATATAAAAGAAAATCGTAACATCACAAGCGTAAATATTGTGAATTTTAAAAATATTTAGTTAAATCCCAATTTTATTTGTAATTTCTTAACCAATTTTAATGTTTCAGGGCTTAGTTTTTTTAAACATTTCTATATAATGTTAACGGAAGAAAATCATAAAATAATATACCTGTAATAACAGAAAGCTAATTATTTATAACGCGTACAATTTTATAAACAATTTGCTATCTATTATCACAGATATATTATTTTATAAATTTCTTTTGTTAACTTTGTAGATAAATGTACTACCAAAAAATTCATGGAGATGCCTTTTTTAGTACAAAAGTACCTGTACAAGACCCAGAATGGTAATAGAGCTGCATTTCTTGCTAAAAATAAAAATAGCAGTCAAATTATGCTAAAATATGATTAAAATGCCTATTTAGCACCATTAATAATGGATTCGTTAATTCGGCTCGACACCAAAACATTCATGGAGATCCCTTTTTAGTACAAAAATAACTGCATAACTCCCAGAATGATAATCAAGCTGTATTTCTTGCTAAAAATATAAATAACAGTCTAATTATGCTAAATTTTAATTAAAATGCCTATTATGCACCTATAATAATGGGTTCGACTACATGGATCATCACTAAAAAATTATGAAGGTAGCATATATTAGTACAAAAGAAACTGATATAGTCTCAACACCGTAATAAAGCTGCATTTCTTGCTAAAATAGAGATAATGGTCAAATTATCCTAAAGAATTATTAAGGTGTACGCATTAGCATAATTTGACTGCTATTTTTATTTGTAGCCAGAAATGCAGCTCGATTGTCATTCTGGGACTTGTACAGGTACTTTTGTACTCTTTTTTTCAACTTTTGACTTTTGAAATGGATTAAATTCATGTAATGAAGGGTCATATGACCTTAAAAATGTTTTTTTTTTAATTCAGAAAATTTGCATAAAAAAGTACAGATTCCATTTTTGCGTAAATGTACTCCTATTGACGTAAAAATCATTTAAAACAGGTCCAAAATGCAAAAATTGCTAAAATTACCGTCTTTGACCAACTGTATCTCGAACATACGTCGTCAGAAACATCTGAAAAAATTCACAGACACTTATAAGAACCCTATATACATGTTAAAATTGGTTAGAGAAAAAAGTAGTTTTTTTGTCTTGGTTTTCACAGAAAATCGTTCATATATATATATATATATATATATATATATATATATATATATATATATATATATATATATATATATATATATATATATATATATATATATATATATAGGTCAATCCAGCGGATTTAAAAAAAAAACTGCAGCAGCGGGTTCACATAAATTTTCGTCAATTTTGTGTTATGTCCTGAACTTCTACAATATGAGAAGTGGCAGGCTCTACCATGAAATCTGATCGGATTAATTACTTTATTTCCTTCGGTACTTATTGCCTTTGTCCTTAACTGACTGTAGATTGAAGAATAGTTTCTTTAATGTCCTTGAGATTATTTTAGATTTTTTCTTTAATATTCTGATTTTATGAAATGGGCTATCCGTAGTTTTATAAAATATTTTTGTCTTTGTGAATATTTTTGTGTTAATTATATAAACTGGTAGAGTGCTGTAGTCTCTACCAAAGGTGAATAATCCGCGATACAGCCTTCTGTTGACCTTACAAACGGACGTTTCGTTAAGTACCAATTGTCGACTCGGTATAGACGGAGCCCGATACTGTATTTGAACTGATACTTGAGACGTGCAGACTGAATATATCGACGCTCCGTACGAAGACTAGCACAGCTCAGAATTCTCAAAAACAGCTAGATCTTTTCCAAGACCTCTTATAAAACTAGCACTTTTTAGATCCTCTAATAAATACTAATATTTTCTCAGAACCCTTGAAAAGGTGATAGTTTTTGTCTGAGAACCTGAAAACTCCTAATTTCGTAGGAGGATTTTGATTAAAACTGTTGTTTTTTGAGAATTCTGAGTTGTGCTAGTCTTCGTACGGAGCGTCGATATATGCTTGCCGAATTACATAAATTTTATAATATTTACCAAATGTTCATAAACATAATTTTTTAAACGCACTTAACAACTGTGTTAGTTACAAAATCTTATAAAATGCTTTCGCGAGCATTTTTTATTCATTCGATTAATAACTGATGCGTAGGTATTTCGCAAGTGTATTTTTGCTGCCGCGGTGTGACTCGAATTTGTTTATTTTTTACGTGTACAATCAAAAGATACGTCACACGACGTAACATTTGTATATGAAAGTACATGTCGAAAGAAGCCCCCAAAAAGATTTTCAGCCTTTTTTATTCATTGTGGTAAGCCCTAGAATTTTTAAAATTTTTTAAATTGACTAAAAACATGACTTTTTCAAAAAGTTCCACAGAGCTCCAATCTTAACTATTTTCAATTATTCAAAAACGATTTCTTCGTCTTTTGCCCAACTTTCAGGCAAAAATTTGATCGGCCCGTAAATACTTTAAAGCTCATTTTGGTAAGCACCAATGTACATACGTATTTTTCTAATCTTTAGATTATGTTCAAACTTTTTCCATTTCTAAAAATTTCAGTCTTATCAATCCTACTACGCCTCATTATCTTCGTCTTGAAAACCCCTTTAATTCCTTTTTTGACAATTTCAAGAAAGTTGATTTTGACCAGAGTTACAGCAGTTCGAAGTTAAGGCTTTTTTATAAATTCACCAAGTTGGCACCACTGTAACTCCGGTCTACCAGCATTTTTTTACGAAACTTGCAAAAAAAGATGACATTTTTGTAGTAGAAAATAGTGCAAGAGGATCCAGGCCGAATATCTACCTGTCTATTGAGACTACGAATGATGCAATGCAGGCTATTTTTAATTGAATCCTAGTTGCATCTTCAGTAAATTTTATTTTCTTTACTATATTCTTCAGGGTAAGGTTGTAGATCTCAGAAAAGGACAATGTTTTTGTATTTAACATTTTTTACGAAAACGTCATTTAAACAAAGTTTGCCGAGAAAAACGAAAAATAAACAGCTTAACAGGCGTAAAAATCGATATTTAGGTCACAATTTGACTATATAAGACTATACGCAAAAAATTTCCACAGTAAATTTGTAGATCTCGAAAAAACTACAACTTTTTTATTTAACAGTTTTTACGAAACCGGCTTTAAAGTAAAGTTTATCCAGAAAAACAAAAAATAAAGTGCAAATCGGCATAAAAAATCGATTTTTACAATTTTTAAAATTTTTTAAATTGACCAAAAACATGACATTATCATAAAATTTTAGAGCTCCAAGCTTAACCATTTTGAATGAAAATATAATGGTTTTTCCTCCAAACGGTTCAGGACTTTTACTTAAATCTTTAAATCATCTGTCAACAGTATCAAAAGCATACTTCGAGACCATTAATCTTTCATCCCAAATTAATACTTTTATTCCATTAATATATCTCCCATAATCAGAATTTGGTGTAACATTACTCGATGATATTACTGTTAAAATTAATGGTAATTTAAACGCAGTATGGACTGTCTTACTATCATTTAAAATATTTGCTGCAATACCAGACCAGTACAGATAGTACACAAATATTTCAATATTATAAATATGAAATTAATATGTTGTGTATCAAAATAAAATAATTTTTTTCTTTTTATATCATTAACAGTGTCAATAATACTATTAAAATGCTTCGTTGATTTTCAGTTAAATATATTCCAATTTCAATAAAAATTATAAACATAATATATTTTGCGTGATCGTAATATTCAAATCTGTTTTTATCGACCCCTACCTATTTCATCATGAAGTATAAATATTACGGTAGGACTATGGTGAAAAGTCATACTTTCTTTATTCTTAGTCTAATGAGATAAACTATTAAAGGCTTATGTAGGATTGGTAATACGTTCTATATTGATTTTTAGCTCAAGATATTGATTATTTTCAAAGTTATTGATAAAATATGATTTTTTAGACGAAAATGACCAGTTTTCAAAATGTTACTTGCGCATAGCATTTTGAGAAAAAGCTAAAAAAAATGAAGTCATTTCCTTGTTTGGCCAACGAAACTGCTGACAATTTCAAAAATAGTCTTCTACTTCCTTAAAACAATTTAGTTTTCATTTCATTTATGAAAATGCTTAAAAAATCACGTTTTTTAATAATGGATAAAATGATAGATAAAATGAGATAAGAAGAAAAAAATTTAAATGTAATCAACAGTTTATGTTCTTATATTTTAGAAACGCTTCAAAAAGATTCATTAATACCTCATACACAAGTCACTATTTACAATCAGTAAAATTAGTTACGAGAAGAACGCGTTTAAAATTTCAATTTTGTACGTTATATAATGAAAACTATTTTACTTAAATGCGTATAACTTTGTTAAAACATCAAATTTTAACTTTTGATACGTTTTAAAACCTTTCTACAATAAAACGTGTTATTCTTCCAAACACTCAGCCCCGCTGGAAAATGATCATTCCAATGAGAAAATGATACCAGAATTTTTCAGATATTTAATGAACTTTAAAGGTTACGATTTAGCGTTAAAGGTCAAATTTTGTGATTTCCGCTTTTTATATTTTTATCATAAAAATAATAACGCTTTCATACGAATTTATTAGTAGGGAATACAAAAGCTACAATAATTTTTTTTTGGAATATTATGAGTACATTTTAACCAATTTTTAAATACAGTTTTGTCTAAGTTTAAATATTTTTATTTTCAAATATTGCCTTAACCTTGAGAGTACCGGGAAGCCATATAATGGCTCCGAAAAGAGTTTTTCAGTTTTTTCAATCTAGAATTGTTGTTTCTAGAATCGCTGATTACGTGAATCTTAAGTCGGATAAGAAATTTTGTTCAAAATAGGAAAATTTAACATTAGTATTACCATTTTAAACTGGAAAGCTACTACAGTGGCTCGACCCAGGATCGACACTTCACACATATTCAATCCATGATATACGATACCTTTTTTATGCATTTTCTTAGAGGAATCACGTACCCCAAATGCCGATACTCAAAAGGTTAAAAAATGTATTGAACCATAATATTTTTTAGGTTTTCGACTTTTCCCTGGCTTGCATCCCGACCGAAATTTGACAATTATGATCGGCTAACAGTTGACGTCGGCAAATGAATTTTGAATTTAATAAGAAACATTAAAAAATATCGGCAGTGACTTCGACCAATGTTTGAGCTAGGCCTGTTCCAAGGCTGTTTTAATAATCATTTTTTATAATTTGTAATATTTGCATCACATTGTCAGATGTTCGAAAAAAGGTTGCCCCAATAGTTGTCTGAGCACCGGGACAGCCTTGGGATAAGCTCGTCAGAAGTAAGCCTCAAGGTAGTTGGTATTTGTCAAAAAAATAAGTTTCCTGCAAACTGGATACGGCCAGGGTAGGGTTTTGCACTTTCGAAAAATCGATTTCTTTTTTTTTGCTTTTTCTTGTAGTATAACATCTTAAGAATGTTGTCCCAAAATAAGGAGAAGCAGTTGAAGCCTTATATACATGCTATATACGTGTTTATATTTCGAAAAGAAAGAGAAGCGTCAGTTGACCGTTGAACCTTCATTCGATCGCGTGCCACGCAGTGACTTTATAATAGTGCTCGTGAAATTGTTTCTTTAATTATAAAATACCGAGAAATTCAAAAGCTTCACGAGAGGAGCGGAGTAGCTCAAGAATTTATTTGAGTAGACCGAGAAAAAGGCCTAACCTAATGGACAAATCCGACGATACAGTTACGACTAAGAGCGCGTCATCTAAAAAAATTAACTTGAATACGAGTGAATGTGTAGCAGAAGATACTGAAAAACATTTCAGAATTATTGATTTTTTACAAGTATTTTCTTCAATTTCAAGTGTAGTTAAGTGTGCTGAATGCGATGGAAAAGTTGTGTTTCAATGTTGTAAAAAAGAAGGTCTTGCTTTTGAGATATAAGTGAAGTGCTCCAATTGCAATCCACGCTACATACCGTCGAGTGAAAAAATTGGTCACCGCTACGAGATTGACACTCGATTTGCCTTTACAATGCGTGCATTAGGTTTAGGCCTAGCAGGGTGTAATAAATTCTGTGGCTTAATGGACATTTCAAGTCATTTTTTATCCAAAACATCTTACTTAAGTAATATATCCATGATCGCAACTTCTGTACAAACTACTGCTGAAAAGTTTCTCCTTTCCGCTGCGCAAGAAGAAATAAAAATAACGAAGGAAAATTCAGAATCTGATGTTTTGACCGTTTCGGGAGATGGGACCTGGCAGAAACAAGGTTTCAGCTCTTTATATGGTGTAATTTCGTTGATAGGCTACTGGACTGTCAAGGTAATTGATATTCAAACTAGCAGTTTATATTGTCAATAGTGCAAATTATGGGAAAAAAAGTTAAATACGGCTGAGTTTGAAGAATGGCATGAAGAGCATGTAAATAATGGTGAATGTCAAGCCAATCACGCGGGTCCATCAGGAAATATGGAAGTGGGAGCAGTAATAGACATGTTCAGCCGCTCCGAAGAGAAGTATGGAGCAAAGATTGGTAATTATGTTGGAGACGGAGATAGTAAGACGTTCGGTAATTTAGTCAAAGCACAGCCATATGGTAAAGATTTTGTCATTAGTAAAAAGGACTGCATCGGACACGTGCAAAAAAGAATGGGGAAACGTTTGCGTGACCTTGTTAAAAATACTGTTGAAGAAACAGTCGTAAAAACAGGAAAAAACGCTGGTAAAAAACGTAGGAGTAAAGTCCTTGGCGGTAAGGGAAAACTCACCGGAAAAATGATCGACAATTTAAGTAGATACGAGTACTATGGAGCAGCTATAAGACACAATTGCGATTCGGTGCAAAAAATGAAAGATGACATCTGGGCTACCTACTACCATCAGCAGTCGATAGACGAAAATCCTCATCATGAAAAGTGTCCAAGCGGCGAGACTTCGTGGTGTCCTTATAAAAAGCTTTGGCCACAACAGGGGTAGAAAACTTTAAGCATGCATACTCTCCACTTCCACAAGACGTTATTGAAGCTCTAAAACCAATCTACGAAGAGTTGAGCAAGGACGAACTCTTAGAAAGATGTGTCGGAGGTTTTACTCAAAACGCCAATGAGAGTCTTAACCAGTTGATTTGGAAAGTTGCACCGAAAATGTTACCTGGTAGCAAACAACTTGTAGAACTGGCATCGTATATAGCTGCAAGTACGTTTAATGAAGGCGCAGGTGCTTTACTTACCTTTTTGTCCGATATGGGTATCAGCGTTAGACCAAGCGCGCACGGTTATGCAAGATTGGAAGATAACTGTCGGATAAGTAAGGCAGAGTTTCAAGCTGAACAGCAGACTAAAGAGGCCAGGATTTTGCATAGATTGCAAAAAAAAGAAGCTGAGGATAAAAATGTTGCAGCAGGAAATGTCCTTTATGGAGCTGGAATCAATGACTTGGTGTAAGTTAAAAAAAAAGATTTTTTCTTAACTTTTTCATACTTAAAAACTTTAAACGCGTTTTTCTCGAAACCACTTACAGTTTCTAGGTATAATAAACCTCCCCCCAACGGTTCGTATGAAATTTTTTTTGTACATTAAGGGTGTTTTTCACCCCCAAATGACGAAAATTTTAGTTAAAAATCGCAACTTTTGATTCAAACTGCTATAAAACGTATAAAAATGAAAAAAAAATACATTTGGAAACCGTTGGGGAGAGGATTTAGTGATGTTTTAATTAAATTTTACCGAAATTTTGGTTACAGGTAATTTTGGCCGAGATACAGTGATCACCGCATATCATCTTTTTCAAAAGGCGTTTTGGGAAATGCTCCGTCACCGGCTTATGCCGACATAATTGCATGAAAAAATTTGAGAATGTTGTTGAAATGATGCTTAAAAGTGTACAAAAGGTTTGAATAAATTTGGTCAACCCAGTTCTCTAAAAAAAATTCGCAAAAAAAGTGTTTTTTTTTAGCATGAAAACCGTACCCTCCCCTTAACGTTAACATTTAAAGCTGGCTACCTCGAATTTAAGATGTTTTATAGAGCACTTATGCAATTTTTTCATCAAATTGCGAATTTAATAACTAAAACTTAATTATTCCTGCTAAAAGAAGTTTTGGCAATTGATTATACTGCTAGAATTGAGAATCAGTTGCGTTCTAACCGGCAAAAATGTTTTTTTTTCGAGATAACAGTCGTATAAGTCAAAATTACTTGTGTATATATATACTTATATAAACATTTTTTTTCATGATAATTTATAATGTAAATGTTTATATATATATATATATTTATATATAAATATATTTACATTTTGGCATTTTTTGCTCTTTTTCTAATTTAAAAAGATATAAAAATTATTATAAAAGGAGCCTTTGGACAGGCTTGGTGCGAGTAATGACAGAAGTTGATGCCGATTATTTAAAAGATATGTAATCGCGAAGTGAGGTATAGCATGACAATTTTTTTCCGGAGTCTGCCAGCGCTGAGCCGCGCATCGGGCGGACCAATTATCGAGCATTTTTCGCTCTGTCGTTAATTTAAGAAAATATAAAGATTATACAGACATTATGAATGGAGTTTTGGGGCAGGCTTGGCGAGAGTAACGACAGAACGAGTCATTAATTGAACAGTTTTCGCACTTTTGCTAATTTTTAAGAATATGAAAAGTATTATAATAGCAGTCTTGAGGCAGTAGGGTGGTTTAAATTCCCAAAAGTGTTCAAATATCAAAAGTAAGCCTTTAAAAAGTTGGTATTTGTCAAAAAAATAAATTTTCTGCAAACTGGGTGCTTAACGTTAACATTTAAAGGTCGCTACATCGAATTTAAGGTTTTTTAAGGAGCACTTATGCAATTTTTCCGTAAAATCGCGAATTCAATAACTAAAACTTAATTATTCATTCTAAAAGAAGTTTTGGCAATTGATTATACTACTAGAATTGGGAATCCGTTGCGTCCTAACCGGCAAAAAATGTTTTTCTTCGAGTTAATAGTCACATAAGTCGAAATTGTTACTTAAAACCAGCTACATTTGGACATTTTTAATAACTTTAATCTTTGATGATTGTTCAAATACCAACATTTTTTTAAATTTTGTTCCAAATAGTATCTGAAGGTCTTCGTGTCAGTTTTCACACAAAATTGCATACAAGTACCTCTAATGTATATTACCTAAAGTAAATTACATCAAACTATAAGAGATCCCATTTAAAATGTTAGTAAAGCGATGCATTACAGGCACTGCTACAGCTACTGCTATAACTTCCATATTTTGATATCTTATGGTATGTCAATTTTTCTGTTGACACTATTTGGAACAAAGAATCAAAATCATTTTGGGTTTTGAACAAACATCAAAGATTCAGGTTATTAAAAATGTCCAAAAATAGCCGGTTTTAAGTCGTTATTTTGACTTATACAACTGTTATCTCGAAAAAAATTTTTTTTTGCCGGTTAGGACGTAACTGACTCTCAATTCTAGCAGTATAATCAATTACCAAAACTTCTTTTAGCATGAATAATTAAGTTTTAGTTATTAAATTCGCAATTTGGCGAAAAAAATGCATAAATGCTCTATAAAACATCTTAAATTCGAGGTAGCCAGCTTTAAATGTTAACGTTAAGTACCCAGTTTGCAGAAAACTTATTTTTTTTTACAAATATCAACTTTCTTGAGGCTTACTTTTGATATTCGAGAACTGTTGGGAATTTTGAACCACCCTATTGAGGCAGGCTTGGCACTAGCAAATGGAGAAGTTGATGCCGATCAGTTAAAAGCTATATTGACGAGAGACATAAGAAAATCTGACGAGCTTATCCCAAGGCTGGCCCGGTGCTCAGACGACCATTGGGGCAACCTTTTTTCGAACATCTGACAAAGTGGCAAATATTACGAATTATAAAAAATTATTATTAAAACAGCCTTGGAACAGGCCTAGTTCAAACATTGCTAGAAGTCACTGCCGATATTTGTTAATATGTTACTTTTTAAATTCAAAATTCATTTGTCGACGTCAACCGTTAGCCGATCATAATTGTCGAATTTCGGTCGGCATGCAAGCCAGGGAAAAGTCGAAAACCTAAAAAATATTATGGTTAAATACATTTTTTAACCTTTTGAGTATCGGCATTTGGGGTACGTGATTCCTCTAAGAAAATGCATAAAAAAGGTATCGTATATCATGGATTGAATATGTGTGAAGTGTCGATCCTGGGTCGAGCCACTGTAGTGGCTTTCCAGTTTAAAATGGTAATACTAATGTTAAATTTTCCTATTTATAAAATAATATATCTGTATGATTTTCTTCCGTTAACATTATACAGTTAGGGCAGAACGGGGTATTGCCGGTCACCTAAGTAAACGTGCTTGCTATTTCCACTTCCAAATTGTTTTTTTTTTTAATTTTAAATGGTTATTATGTTAGTTCAATACATTGGCTTTAAATATTTCTTATTGGTTTCACATACAAATTTAAGATACCGAAGCTATAAGCCCAAATAAAAAAAAGTAATTTGACCGGATTTACCCCACATCAATGGGTAATACAGGTCAGCCTTGGTGCAATTCCGGCCACTATTAAAAAGTTACTTTTATGGGTGAAAAATTTCTATAAATCAATTACATGAACCTTCATATGATCAGTCACATTATTATTTGAACTTACACAGTGAAATATGTAACACATACGCAGCGCAACGTTTTCTTAGCCTCACTTTTGGGATCATATAAATAACATTGTGTCTGGGATTACCCCAATTCTGCTTAGTAATTTAAATTGGAATGACAAGAAAACAATAGGTTTATACTCTTTTTTCTTCACTACTTCGTATTGTTAGATTTTCAAATTAATAAAGTAGAAAAAAATAACTGCATAAATTAACAAATAATATGCATAAAAGCTTATTTTATAGAACAAATTTCTTATACGAAACTTAGGTCAGAACTTTGATTGTGTATAACTCCATAATAAAACAGAATAGAAGGTTACTTGGACATTTTATTAATTGTATCTTATGTTGCGTTTGATATATGATACGCGTTCGCACGCTAGCCGGCAAAACGCAAGAATTTAAAATAAGATTTAATTTGCTTATAAGCGCGGTAATAGCCTCGTGCGAAAGTGCAGCATTAGGACACTTAAAATAGATAGCCCGGAACACGTGTGGCGGGTGAAGGGATGCGGAGTCGTTAGGAGAGTAATTAGGTTTTACACTGATTTTAGGTACTAAATCAATATAATACGATGAGCATTTATTGCTCTTAATAGTAACTATTGACATGTTGCCTTAATATGTACTTGTTAGTGTATAAGTAAAAGAAAGTAGACTTTACACGCGGTCGCGAAAACAAGCGCTGCGATGCGCGTGAAGGTTCCGAACTTCCACGGTCAAGCCGGAAGAGAGCGAGCTCAGCGAGAACAATTAGTCTTTGCTCTCGCTTCGCCGAAATGAGGAAGGAAGAAGAGTGGGAGATAGGGCGTACCTGTGTCCTTTCTCGCAAGAAATCGTGCGAGCGAGCGCTTCGGATCTTGCGAGAGAGATAGGCCAAGCAACAGAGATCAGAAAGTACATGTTTCATGACAAAATTAATAGCAGGATCGGACCAATGTCATTATGTCTGGGAATAGTTGCTGATAGTGGGTGCATAGTTTGATACTCCAATTTTCAATTCGTTTTTTTTGTAATTAGCGATTATTTATGAAAAAAAGCCACTTTTCGCGTTTTTTGCATATAACTTCGAAACTATTTATCTGGTCGTAATACTGCCTACAGACGATTTGTAGAGAATAAAAAGACGAATAAAATGCGACCTCGAACGTCTCGATCGGATAAATAGATTCCGAGAAAATAAAAAAAAAACTATAAAAAATGACGATTTTTCAAAAATCCATAACTTTGTTAATTTTTAATATGTAGCGCTGTTCTTCTGGATTTAAGTGGGTATTAACATGTTCTTTGATAGTGCAAAACCTGGACTATGTCCGACGAATACTTTCGGAGTTATATTGAAATTTTTAACCCTTTTTTGCGGAGGGCTGTATGCTCGCGTATTTATCCGATTCTCCCGTTCTTTAAAAATTTGGAAAATATAGATAAAATACTTGAACACCTCATCTCGCTTTTTTTAAAAAAGATGATTGCTAACGGTCGAAAAATCGATGCGAACTTGTGCTGAAGCCGTTGTCCGCGAGCGAGTAGTCGAGTAGTGGGGGAAGAGGGGAAACGATATCTATAGATATAGTAGCGCGCCTGGCGCGCGCTGCTAATCTTTTCACTCGTTTATCTCGGTTATGAATTAAGTATTTGGATGTTTTTTTTTTCCATATTCCGGGGTAATTTCGTCTGGAGAATCTATTTTTGTCATCCGATTTTACAAAAAATTACTGTAACAGCTAGAAATTATCAACTTTTCTCAATAGTTGTTAACTTTTCACAGTTACGATGGTTTGTTATACGGGAAAATTGCTTTCTTTCATGATTTTACATTTCCGAAGTTATTCACGTTCTTCGTGTATTTTCGTAAGTATTTTCCCCGCCGACTGGAATTATAATGCATATTTAAAGTGCAATACGCCCATAAACCCAGCCAGTAATAAGCAAATGGTCACCATTTTACAATGCAGTTCAAAAGGTTACTTCTTCGAACTTGAACTTTGATTTCCCAGAGAATCACCCATATATATATATATATATATATATATATATATATATATATATATATATATATATATATATATATATATATATATATATATATATATATATATATAACAAAAAACAATGAATACATAAATAAACGAACGAACCAGCAAATGATTGAACATAAATTAATTAAATAAATACGTATATAAATACATAAATAAATATATAAATAAACAAAATAATAAATAGTATTTTTTCGTCCTCCTAAATGTATCTTCTTTTCCTTCGATAGTCCTTTTCCTGTTCGTACCATCTGTACCACATATTTTCAACTTTGAGTTTCATGAATTTCATTGCAATCTCTTTCTCCCGTTCATTTTCCATTTTATCCATGTTCACTATTTCTTTTTCAATATCTCTTGCCAGTTTTTACCTGTCGTTATCAATATATATCCTTTCTTTCCGTAGTGTACTTTTTCATTTCTTTACGTTTTCTTTCTCTTCCCACGTATTCGTTTTTAACCATATAATTATCGTTTCTTTTTTTACTTTGTTATTCTCTTGTACTTTTATGTATACTTTGAGTTTTTCTTTTAAGAACTTGTTCTTTTTTTCTCTTTTCATTCCTTCTTTTTTTTTCCTTTTATTACTACACATCTTCTCCTTTCTTTTGCTTCCCTATTTGTTTCCTCCTTCTGTTTGTCCTTCTCTTGTTGCTTTAAAGCTGGTACTTCTACCTTTTATTTTACCATTACAAATTCCTTCTTTACCATATCTTCCTTCAAAAGTGTGACTTTATGCTCAAGTGTGCATTAGTCTGCATTGTTTCTTAATGAAGTTAGTTCTGCTTTTCCTTCTGTTTTTGATTTGTTCCAGTTTAATGTTATTTCTTTCTGTTTATTTTCTTCATCACTTTCGCTATTTAGTGCATTCTCTTTGTTGTGAGCTTTCTCCGCTCTCTCTTTCTGTATATCTACCCCCTCCTGTATTTTTCCCATATTTCTCTGCCTTTCGAACAACAATTAATAGTAATAGTTTTTAGTAATGTTAATAGTTTAGTAATGTTAATTCCTTTCATTCATAAGATTACACATTTATCCATTATTCAATCCTGAGATATCACTCTTCGCTAATTATGTGCGCGCTGTTACTTGTCTATATTCTTTTCTTATCTTATCTGCTTTTCCTAACCTCACTTTTTTTAAAGAAACAATTTCACTGCGTCCTTCACTGTTTGTTTGCACTTCACTTTTACTTTACCTTGTATCTTTAGCACACTATATTGTCTATTTTGCTTTGCCTTATTATCCTTTTCCATCTGCATTTTGATAATCCCAATGCTCTATCTAACGGCACATTTATGATACGTGCGTCTACATTGAGCGATCGACACGATCCCCGTTATAATTATATAATAAATAAATGAAAGCTATGCTTTAAAGTGCCGAAATAATGGGTTATATTCTCCTTTTGACAGAGAATATTTTTTAATAATATCTATTTTAATTGATGTATAATCATGATATAATCATTGCAGGATAAAAAGAAAATGTCCATAGAGAAAGAAGAACTAAAAGAATTAAAAGAGGAAATGGCCGAATATCAAGAAGATATTCAGGAACTCCATCAACTAAAAGCTGACGCTAAAGGACTGGCAGATATAGAAAACATCAAAGTTTCAAAAGGCGCCAAACGACTTTTTAATAAAGTTAATAAGATGATCAGTAAAATGGATGCTGTTTTATCAGAATTAGAGCAATCTGAAAAAAGAATGAAAGAAGAAATGAATACGCTTCCTAATGAAAAAAAAAAAAAATCCCAAGTTGCTGCTGAGTTAGTTAAAATCGATGAGCTTATTGCAGCAATTAAGCAAATACAGAATGTCCCAGATGAACATCGTTTAACTCGAATAACAGAAATTCTGGGGAAAATCGACGATGATAGAGATGGAGCAATAAAAATTGAAGACGTGCTAAAGGTAATTATAAAGAGTTATAGTTTGAATCATACACGAAAATCAGTAGAATTAACATGCAAGCTGCAGTTCTGATCTTAACCCCTAAAGGTGAACGTAAGTCTGAGCAATATAAGTATAGATCCACATTAGTTACATAAAAATAAATCCAAGGTAAAATCACGTAAAATGTGATCATTAGCAATAGCCACTATGCAGTATTGTTAAAGTAGGGAAGTATATAAAAGTAGGCCCAAGTTAAAACAAAAGTTAAAAGTTAAAAGTTAACAACTAAAATTTGTTATTAATTGTTGGTTTGCCATTTATATTTTGAATTTTAATTGGTTAACTTAATTTTTTTAATTCTTTAAGTTATTTCCAGTGGTACATCCATTCCAATTCGGTTCTCACAATTTTACAATTGGTTGTCATTATTTATTTTTTCTAGTTTTGGAACCCTAGAAATTTTGTTGTTTTTTAAGAACATTTTCTGCTATTTTATTTCTTTATTTGACTTGATATTTTTAATCAAGGCTTATGTCATTAACTAAATGTACCTCTCTAATTTTATGATCCTAGATCCAGAGGTGTAGAATCGGCGTTTTTCGAGTCACTTAGAACACTCTTTCGTGTATATTGTAACGTACGCACACTAACGTACGTTGTCACACAAACATGAGGATCTCATGTCTGCTGAGAGCAGTGCAAAGCGCTGACACTGACAATCCTTATCTCGCGCAACTTCTCGCGCGAGAGATGAGCGCATCTCTGGACAGACGCGCACAGGCAGTTGGAGAGGACCCGCGAACCTGTAAGCACACGAGCAGATCGCGACAGACACCTCTCTCTCCGAGTCGACTAATAAACGAATATCAACCCTATCCTTAGTCTTTTCTCTCGAACGTCCCAACCTCATCGAGACACGACACTTAACTGTGCCGAGTAAGACACGCGATGAACCCCACGCACCGCGTCTATTTCTCTCCGTTACACTGGCATCCCTGGTGTGTTTCGCGTGTGAGGCACACGGACTGTTCGCTGAGTGGAAAGTGATTCAAGTTATTCATCGGTGGTTAAAAACCGCCGAGCGATTCGAGAGACAGGAAGGAAGGAAGGACGTGCAGAAGGTTGTTTTTCTTCCCTCAGTCCAAGGAGAGACAGGAAGGATGTCTAGTTGCCGGCTTGCCATCCTTTTCACGATCGCCTTAATGTAAGTACCTGTGCATACTAAGTTATATATTGTACCGCGTTTGGTTGTTCGCGCCCAGAAATTTTTATTTACGGAAAAATTATCAGTGTAGTAACTGAACCTCCTAGTGCGATTGTTCGGATTGTTTGAATTCTTTCTGTCGTAAAATATCTTCTCGTATTTTTAATTTTTCTCATCCTCTCGCAAAATTAGTATATCGTTCTGCAAGCAATATGTCCCTGTCAAACCTTTTCGGGCGTAAAACTGACAAGAATAAGCAACCGTCATCAGAAGTGCCGAGCAGAAGCTCGAGTGAATATAATTTAAGGGAAAATTTAGATCAGATCTGGACCCTCGATCCTGCATTACGTGAAGCGAATCTATCGCAGGCTAGTTTAAGCTCGCCTCCACAAATGCGATCCTCAGACGCGCTGCAGGCGGATATTCACTTACCCAGCGCGACACGCGAACATCTTACTAGCCACCAAATATCTGCAACACTCTTTTTGCACCAGTATGAACAAGACCGGGCCACGAAAAATATAAAATCTGTGAATACGACTAATCCGCGCATAACACATCACGCACAGCGGCTGTGTTAGACAGTTTTCGTGACACCGAGTCAGTTCGCCCTAGTTTAAATAACACAACGAACAACATGCTCTACAGAACACCACAGTCCACCCACACCTTTCCAGAATATAACCCCCCATACACACACATACCTCTCAAGACGCACACACTCTTCGAACCAACCGACCATGTCCAAAACAATATTATGACACTGCACACAAAAATCACGTAACTTGGGACACGAACGCTACACAACGCACATTTTATACACCGCAACAATCACCTGACTCGGCAGAAGACCCTCAGACTGATAGAACTATTTCGGCTGTTGTGCGAAACGGCGCGCAGCACGGCCGCGCTCCGGTGCTTTTTGATTCACCTACTTCCGAGCCGCGCGTTAAGGGGCTTACTTTTTCACAGGCTCTGAACCTGATTCCAAGTTTTGACGGGAACCCGGAGAAAATAAATTTATTCTGCTTAGCTGCACGCCAAATCAGGGCAAATTTCGGGCCTGATTTCGAGTCTTACATTCTCTTAACATTAGCAGGCAAACTGTCGGGCCGCGCGGGAGATGCATTTTCGGCTCAATTATTGAATTATGACACAGTAGAAAAATTATTAGCCGATTTAATTTTGCAATACAGTAACGTGACGTTAGCGGATGACATTTTAACTCAAATTAAAATAATAAATCAGCGGCCAGGCGAAAAAGCGGATGATTATGAGCTTATAGTGCAAAGGCTTTTAAATCAATTAAACACTATTTTGGACTCGGCACCAGATCTTGAATGTGGCGATCGTGAATTACGGAAACGAGGAGCGAGCCTTGATGCTCTTCAAAATTTTATGTTTGGTCTCACACATTCTTTAGACCATCAAGTACGCAGCGAACGCCCGTAGAACTTAAATGAGGTTATCAGGATGGCAATTAATTTCGAATGCAAACAGAGCACTCGTTTGGGCATTGCGCAAATCGCGGCACAACCTCGCATGTCCGCCCCCAAAGTTAATTTTTTGGCGACTCAGCACCCTCCTGACGTACACGTATCTCACATGTCCGACTTCGAGGACAGACTCATTGAAAGAATCGCGGCGAGTATTAAATTAGCGTCAGCGACGCCCGCGGCTGTAAAGTGTAGTCACTGCGGCTCAGCGGCGCACAGTGTAGATAATTGCGAAAAGAAAAAGCGCGACGCGTTAAAATGCAGCTACTGCGATAAATCGGAGCACGAATACACGAGCTGCTTTGATCTGGAGGGAGATATAAGAACCAAGCGCCAGCGCTCAAAGAATACAGATTATCGTAATGATAACAGGAACAATCGTGGCGGCTCCAATAATTATACTAGGGGGCGCAATAATTATAATAACAAAAGTAATTATAACAATGGCAACCAAGAGTATAACCGGCGCTCAGATTATCATGATCGCGACCGCGACTATTTCGACAGAAATAAAGACACGAGAAGATCAGATGACGCTGCTCAATACGGTGCAAACGCAGGAGAAGATAAAAACGTGCAGCATTTAAACTCATAGCGTGCTCGGTGCAGTCCTCAGGCGCCGAGCAGACTGGCTCGCCTGATAAGGGCGAACCAGTGCCGTTCCGTACAGTTTGTATAAGATTTGCGAGCACTGGGCGTAAGCCGCCTGTTGTGATTTCAAAAAGTGCAGACTTAAAAAATGCAGAAGCCAGCTTTCATGTTGACACGGGTGCAGAAATATCCATAATTAAATTGAATTCATTAAACGCGAATAAACATATAAGGAAGGATAATATTCTTGCAATTACAGGAGTCGTTCCCGGCGAATGCCGGACGTTAGGGAAAGTTTTTGTGGTCGTTTATGGCCGTTTGTGCGAAATGCACGTTGACCCCGACAGTTTTCCCATTGATACAGAGGGACTGATCGGTTGGGACATTATTAAAAAGCACGGAGGCCGTATTGATGCGTAATCTTAGAAGTGCGTAATCTTAGATTTTATCACGATTTCATTTATGCAAGACGAATCCTTTTTTATACCTGCGAAATCGCGTTGCATTATTTATGCAAAAGTGAAAAATATTGACATGGAAGTTGGATGGGTCCCATTACAGGATATTGGGCCAGATTTATTGTTTGGCAATTTTGTAGCACAAAATCACAGCGGCGTATTATATGCTGAATGTATAAACATTGGTAATGAGCCGGCTACAGTACAGGTGCCGCAAGTCGAACTAATACCATTCGAGACTACTAAGCTACATGATTTCCTTGATATCGGTGAGGACGACAATATAGAGATAAAAAATCGGGTAAAAATCATGCGAGTAAAAGGGCAAGATAAATGCCATAAGCCAATTCACGTGGCAGAAAAAAATAAATTGCTCGAAAACAATCCAGACCTGCGCGAAGAGCGCGTCAACACAATCATGAACTTAGTAGATACGGAGGGGTGTGTAGAGCACGAGATAGTGCATGTTCGCGAATTAATTACGGAATTCGCTAGGGTTTTCGGGCTTGAAGGAGAACCGCTGCCAGCCACGAATTTACTCACATTTGAAATCAAGCTCACGACTGATAAGCCGTTGCTAGCCAAGCGATTTAGATATCCACCGGCGCTGAGCGAGCAGATTCAAAAAGAGGTTAAAATTAATTTAACAGGGAATTGTTGAACCCTCTGACTCTCCGTACTCTAGCAACCTCTGGGTGGTGCCCAAAAAACCAGATGCACAGGGCAATAAAAAATGGCGGCTTATCACTGATTTTCGGCCTTTAAATGAGATCACGGTGGGCACTTGCTTTCCCCTTCCATTTACGAGCGATATACTTGAAACGCTCGCCTCAGCCGACATAATCACGACGATGGATTTAAAACAGGGTTTTCACCAAATATCCATCCATCCAAATTCGGCTCAATATACTGTATTTGATGCACCACTTGGGCAAAATTCATTTGAACATCTGCAGTATCGGAGAGTATCGGAGTTGGCATAGAACTAAAAGGCGCAACTGACGTCTTTACAAAAGCAATGGCAATGGCCAAGGCAGGATTGCAGGGTAAAGAAGTCGCCATATATTTGGATGATTTCATGATCCCCGCGAAAAATCTTGAAGAGCATGGCATTCGCTTCAGGCGAGTCATGAGAAGATTTTTAGACGCCAATCTCACGGTCGAACCCAAGAAGTGTCAGTTTTTGAAACGTGAGGCTTCTGTCCTAGGGCACATAGTGGGGGAGGCAAGATACGGACAGATCCTAAGAAGCTTGAGGCAGTGGAAAAATACCCGGTGCCGACGAATGCAAAAAAAGTCAAACAATGGCTTGGCTTTGTTGGGTATTACAGAAAGTTTATACCCAAGTTCGCAGGAATCGCGCGGCCACTGGCAACACTGCTGCGCAAAGGCGTCAAGTTTGAATGGGGAGAGGCACAGCAGTCAGCTTTTGATGAACTGAAAAGAATCTTGTACAGCGAGCCAGTTCTAGCTGCACCAGATTTTTCCAAGCCATTTATTGTCACGTGTGACAATCTTGCCAGATATAGTAAAGAAATTACGTGCAAGGCTATTTGTCGATATACAAGAGCACGACATTAAAGGGAGAAATGGCGTGCAGATAAATGTATGGGAAGCCGACACAGAGCCCGGCAACACACCCGACTTCAATCGTCTTGAACGCAAGAGCTCTGGTGGCAAAACGCCAGATACACAGCGAGCACGGTGCGAGTCGCCGACGCTTGACGAGAAGAATTCTGATACTGATATCAGTATGCAGATAATACCTCAGCCGGGAAGAACGTCACCGCTAGATCAAACTAGCGAAGCTGCGAGCCATCTCCCACATGAAATAAATGCACCCGCATCAATACCAATAATAGATTTAAGAGAGACACAGGGAGTTTTCTCTAGAAAAATCATTACGGAAAAGCATGAAAATGCTCTAAGAATAGCAAGGGAAATCGAGAATAAAAGTAAGGCAAAACTTACTCGTACCGCAGATATGGAGAGGGAAGAGCAATCGGAAGAAAATGAATTTCCCGACATAGGGCCGTATGAACAAGGAAATACATAGGATTTTTATGGTCCACTTAAAGACTCGGAAGAAGGTTACAAATACATTCTTACATTACAGGATTGCCTACCAAATAAACCATCCTAATTCCAGTTATGCGTGCGAGCGCGGAAGAAGTCGCACGCGCATTCACAGAGCAAGTCATTTGCTATTTTGGCCCACCCGCGGTCCTGCTAACAGACCAGGGCACGCACTTCCAATATAGGCTGCTGAATGAGTTTTGTCATATCTTTAGGATAGACAAATACTGCAAATACTACAAATACATACACTGACGGAATATTTAAAGAAATACACGGAAAATCGCAAGGACTGGAGCAAATGGGTGCCTATTTGTCAGCACGCCTATAATTGCACAACGCACGATTCTTCAGATTTTGCTCCACACGAACTCGTATTTGGGCAAAAACCACGCACACCTTCAAGCTTTCCACCAAAAGAAAATTTTCTTATGAAGATTATATGGTTGACCTAATTAACAACCTCTCCGAAATACAAACACTGGCTGCCATGAATTTGGTCCAGGCCAAATTTAGATCTAAATATTATTATGACAGAAATAATAATCAGAAAACTGAATGTGCAGTATTTTAGAGAAGGCGAGATGGTTTATAGGCTTAAAGAGCCATAGGCAAATACGACCGTGACTGAGGGCCACTATAAAACTATTAGCATTGACTATACTTATAAAAAGGCAAAAATGAGAAATGACAACATTACTAGAATTATCAGTTTAGATAAACTTAAAAGAGCCACAACGATAAAAGATCCGCCACAACAGGTAGCTATTCAAGAAGTTGAGAGTGACAGTGAGAATGAACCATAGTCCTTTTTTCTTATTTTTGTGGCCCCCCAGAACGTAATACGTTCAGGCGTCGCAAAGGAAAATCTCGAAAAACTTATTCAAATGCTCAAGATTACACCAACATAAAGAAGAAGTCAAATTTTTTTTAACTCAAGTGCAGAAGCACCCTTTCAAAGGAAACCAAACGACAAAAAAAATCAATTAAGTTAAAAAGGCAAAATTATTTAAACGCCAGCAATATAGATGGAAAAAGCCAAATTGGTTATTAGAAATGTCAAAAAAAATTCGAATGAAAAAAGCAAAATCAATTAAAAAAAAAAAAAAAAAATCAGTCCATAAGGACAGAAAAAAAGGAAAAACCAAAAAGAGACTTCAGGGAGCCTAGCAGTCAATCTGCAGAAAATGTAGAGAAACGAGATCGCACAGCAGCGTCCAAGCTGCCGCAGTGTCTCGTGGCTTATCGGTGCTGACGTCACTGCGCAAACTACAGCGAAAGCGCGCAAGCCGCGTCGTAGCTTTGAGGCTTGCAATGCCAGTGTGAATGCGGCCGTGAAAATTTACCAGACTCATAAGTACTGACGTCACTGTATGAGCTGCAGGGAGATCAGAAACCGGTCTGCGTAATGGCCCGGCATTAACAAATGCCATGGTAACGCACAAGTGCATCCTCGCAACAAAAAAAAAAAGAGGGAAAACATACAAGCACATAAAAGATTTAAGATAACGAGTGTGCTTCCGAAGTCACATTCAAGCAAAAAAAAACGAGTATCGAGAACACTAGATTTCGATCATTCTGATCATTATTAACAAATATTCCATCATGATGTTGACGGGCCCTTGCAAAGGGTAACGTACGCATATTTTCTATGTCTCTCCGTTACAAAAGAAACAATAACGTAAATACACGACCATAATCGCTCAATTGAATCGCACGGGTACAAAAACGTGCCCCATTTGCTGTATTGCCGAATTAAAAATACACGTAGGGAAATAACAAGTTAAATAAATTATTCGTGAGTCTATAGAGCTCATGTAAAGGCGGAATTTTTCTGGGTTATCCGGCTCCCGCTTAACTCCGTCAAGTTCTCACCTGGAGCTTTTATTTATATGCTTAATGCCCAATTATTACAAATAACTAGGAAGAACCGAGAGCTGCGCGGCGTGCCGCTTAAGTAAGAAAATCACAAACAATTTTTGATTAAATACTCTAAACAATCAGATTTGTCACACGTACACGGAATAATAGAATCATTTCTTTTGACGACATTCCATACAATTAAGTCAAATTTTAGAAACACACATAACACTATACTTTTTCATTACAATACACAAAATAATTTATTGAAAACAACAATAATCAAATTTTTGAAGCTATCGGTATAGGGAATTAGGCAACAGTACACAATAAACTTTTTCAAAACATTAACGCGAAACTAACACCAAAATCTAACTATCCCAAATTAACAATGACACCGGTCATGACCTTATATTTCTTGCGACTTCTAACATACACTTTATTTTCAACACGAAGAGCATTCAAATTAAAAGTACCTAGCCATGAATACAACGACACTAGGCAGACGCGTTGCGCATTGTACCGGGGCGACGATTTGAGGGCCGGTACAGTATAGTGTTCACGGCACGACTGGCTAGTCGCAGCCGCAACGCAATCCACACCACACATCGAACAGTTTTGCTATTAATTCTGCAACCGAGGAAAAACTAAAAGAGTAACAGCGTTCTGTCCTGTGTTACAGGGCTGCAGGGGGCACACAGGCAGACAACTCGTCCTTCACCCAGCTGCTAAACCATAATCCGGGCCTATTATCAGAGGAAATAGCCCCGCTGGCCTCGACCAGCACTGATTGGAAGATCGTGCAAAGGGGGGACCTAGGCCCTTATTTCTTCACGTGTGACAAACTAATTAAGATATGGAGGGAACTGACTAATCAGTGCTCAAGTGTACTAAGAGGCGGCCCCCACAAAAATATACTAGACTACGCCTTCGAACAAATATACGACACGCTACAGCAAACCGAGAGAATTGTTGACCTTATCTCGGAGCAGAAGGTACCATTATAGGGAAAATAAGCCGCTTTCTGTTCGGCACGCTCGACGAGAGCGCAGAAAATGAAATAAAATATTTGATAGACCTTACGGCCAACGACACTAGGCAGACGGCGAAATTACTGGCCAACCTCACTGAACTCACCCAAACACAATTCGATAGCACAAACAATAAAATTGTGGGTCTGGAAACAATCATCAAGAACATTTCAGACTCGCAAAACTACATTGAACAAAGTTATATGATAAGCTCAGCCACGGAGTTACTAAATGAAGGCGTCCTGCAGTATAAATTGGAAACGGAAATAATCACAGACATGATCCTATTCGCTTCTCAAGGGGTGATTCATCCACGGTTCATACCCCTCGATTTAATTCAAAAGTCAGCGATGTTGGTGAAGGAAACGGTGCTAGATGCATCTTTTCCAGCATCGGGAAAAGCCGACTCTATTCTGAAGATTGCCAAAATCTCAGACCTTTCGATATTTTTCTCTAAGTATCAACTGATATACTACTTAACTATACCACTATTAGATCTGCAAAAATACATTCTATACAAAGCCTCAGCTGTGCCAATATTGCAGAACGTGATGAACGCTACAAACACCTTTGCATATATCTGGCCGGAATCGCACTATTTTGCGATCAGCAAGGACGATAAGACTTATATGCCTATATCACTCGAGAAGCTAAATAAGTTTAAACGCCTAGACGAACTCTACATTTGCAGGGACACAGAACCAGTAAGAGAAATAAAAGACAACGCAGCATGTGAGATAAAGTTCACGCTACGGCGCGACTCTGTAGATCTAGCCGACTGCAACATAAAAATCTCGCAGTTACACGACACCTACTGGATGCGGCTGCACAGAGCGAACACGTGGGTATTCTCCGCATTAGACGCTGAAGCCATCTTTATTCAGTGCAGAAGGGCAGTTCACACTGCACTCGAAATCAAAGGAACGGGCATACTGAGACTGCAACCTGGGTGCACGGCACATACAGCTAACGCGCGCTTAACCGCGTCGCGCGAGTTCAGAATACACTCTGCGGGAGTTGCTTTTCAACCGACCGACTTAGACATACAATCGATCTTAAAAAACAGCAACAACACACACAATTTCTCAAAATATATAGACGAGGTAATTGAACGCAACATCAATCAGAAAGCAAAAAACCTGCATGGTATACATTCAGATGTGCTCAAAACAGGCACAAACTTTCATGAGATAATCGAAAAAGCCAAAGAACTCGCAGAATACAAATCTGCGAATCGTAAAGTGCAGAATCTTCAGAACACAGCCTCAACGGTAGGCTACTCAATTTTGGGGGCGATCGTAGCCGCATTTATAGCTTGGAAATGCGTCCCTCTCAAATCAATGTGTTGAAAAATATGTTCAATCAAGATATGCTGCGAAACATCGCCAGGTCCGGCACAAGAAAGCATGGAAATGACACAGCCAATGCAACTACAACCACAAATATCACTACCCCCGCGAACCGCTCCTATTATACACCCGCTAATACTACAAGATTCAGCTGCTTCAATGCGCAGTGCGCTCCTCTTAATGTATAGGAATGACAACCTAATTCAGTACCTACCCAATGCACACGCAGAGGACCAAACGTTTAGAGCACAATAACCAACACTAGCAAGCGGCAAATCAACTACCTTCAAATTTAGTTAATATATGTTACTTATATAAATAATACCATTTTTGGACGTACTCTTAAATCAGTTTTTACGTTATATTATTGCAAAAAATTTAAAATATTGTAAAAACGTCTCAAAAGATGTCTAGGTCCTCTAAACTTGGGGTATCATCCAGATGGTTAATCCAATAATGGCATTATTCACACGAATATCGAATATTTACAAAATTTTAATAATTATCAGAAATTTAATCATTGTGCCTTACGTAAGATCTAACATAAAATCGTACGTCAGAACTTATGCCAGTTCTGGTTCGAATTTCGCTTATACGATCTTACATAAGATCTTACATAAGGTCTTATATAAAATCTTGTACAAGATAACATAGAAGATCTTATGAAAGGTCTTATAAAAAAAATTCCCTATGGCTATAAATCAAAGCACAAACAAAATATAAACTAGAAACAATCAATCTAAGCAGCCTGTACATCATTAACTCCTTCAAATTTTATAGCTTTATTTAATCATGATAAATCCAAGAAAAATTTATTCTTAATGTAGATGTACTAGTAACTGGCCCTTGCCTATTACATAGTCACTAATGCGATTTAATTTTTTAATAAGCTTTATAGATAAAATTAGTAATATATATCTATTAATTACTGTTATTTGGCCGGCTAGTGCGCGAACTTTTGGTCCTTTGAGCCGGATTTGTAGGTGTTTTGCAGAAAATAGAAGTGTGTTCGCGCTTTAAAAACTTTAAATAAAAAACAGTGCTGTGCAGTAACATTTTTATTTAAAAAAAAGAAAAAAAAATGATTCATCCTGAAATTGAACTCGATTCTCACGCCGAGAGTCGCTCGTCGACTTTGTGGTAAAGTGACATTCTCGGGTAGTGTATGTGCAGTGTAAACGGATAATAAAAAGGGGACAATTCGGAATTGTAATTCATTTCGCATAAGGAAGAGAAAATCTATTACTCTCCTCTGCGAATTTGAATTTGAAAAAGCCCGCGGCATGACGTCAACATCACGCCATTGTGCGAAGCTACATTCTCCGCCAATCAAGCGCCTGCGGTCGCTCGCACACTTGTGCCACGAGGAGATAACTTGAGCGCACGAGAGGGCGTGCGCGCTACCTTGCCAAGTTGCTGCACGTTGCGCTGCGCCCACATGCTCGGCGCTCCTAACCTCGAAACGGGACGCCTGTTGCGCTGGGTCGACGAAATTGCTGCTGCTGGAAGTCCTGTCCGTCGACCGCCACAACGCGATTCTTAAGGCCACGGCTACATCAAGGAACTAGAATAAGTATCACTCCGATATAGCTTCTGCCTTCTTGTTTTCTGAAACACTTGCTAGCCTCTGCTTGCTGCTTCTGATTTTGCTAACTGGAGCTACCAGCATTTCCTCTATTCTACCTTGCTTTGCCTGCTTCTGCTAAAATTGCTAGATCTCCAAAATCAATTCTCTCTGATCAGCTAGCCGAGGGAGAATTGATTGAAAGATTTTCTATTAACATTCAGAAGATTGGTGTCCTCAATCTGATAGTGTCCGCTTTAAACAGTAGATTTGATTTATTGGAAACTTACTGACTTTCTCTTTTCAGTCGTCACAAAATAGTGTGCAAATCGAAGGAAGCCCGCAAGGATGAGGTGTACTTCACGGTCTTCAAGTTTAAAGAATGGGAAGACCAATACATAGTTCATAAGGGCGACCTCCTGGATCGATTGGCTGCGTTGCAACTAGAGCCAATAGCACCGCCAGTTCGATCAGTGTTTGTCAAGACTGCCAGGCCTATACAAGTTACCTCAGTCTCTTCGTCACTTCCGAAGCTAACTCTGTCCAAATTCAGTGGCCGTAAGATTAATTGGGAAGCCTTCAAGGAGCTATTTTGCTCTATGGTTAAGGACCAAGAGTCGCTCTCAGCTGCCGCCAAGCTCCAGCATCTGCTCTTCTGTCTGGAAGGAGACGCAGCTCGACGACTTAAGAGTCTGCAAGTCATCGAGGTCAATTTTGACGTAATTTGGGACACCTTAGTCCGGCGCTACGACACACATGCGTAGACTGATGTCAATGCGTCTAGCCTCTCATAAATCCTTGAGTGAGATCACTCGCCTGCTGGATGGAGTCGAAGAAGGCATCCGGACCATGGGGACATTGGAAAGACCAGTCGATCATTGGGACAACTGGTTCTTGGAGGTCGTCGTGTCCAGGCTTGACTCAGGTACCACAGAGGATTAGGAGAAGTCGCTAGAAGGCACTGCGAACTTTCCCACCTACGTGCAGCTGCTCGACTTCTTAGAGAACCGCACTAGGTCTTTGGACGCAGCACGCAGCAGTGATTGTTTTGGTTCCAGAGGCTTTTCAAAACCAAAACTAGTGCAGAAGCCAGCCAAATTAGTGTCAGTGCATGTGTCGCCTACCACAGCGTCCAGCGTCCAGCTTTCAGGGCACTCGTCCAGCGTGTATACTCTGCAAGTCGAAATTTTGTGGGATACTGTTCCACATATCTCAACTACAGTCGAGAGAAGAAACTGGAATTTGTCAAGTAGCACAACCTGTGTTCCAATTGTCTACGACGGAGACACCAAGCAGCTGGATGTCCTTTCAAGGGGAGATACAGGACTCCTAACTGCAACGAGATGCATCATACAAGTCTTCATGCAGACAGACCACCTGAGGTAAGGGAGAGGAACCAAGAGCAGATTTTATGTCACATGCAGGCACATGCTTCGGCTTCACTGCACAAGTAAGTGACATCGGTGCTATGCCTACTACTCATGGGTTCTCCACCAATCTGGACGGAGTCATCCTTCTAGCCACAGCTTCCGTAGTACTATAGTCTCCCTCCGGGGCAAAATTGACTGTACGTGCCTTACTGGACCCTGGATCCGAAGGCAACTTTGTGTCAGAGTTTATTGTACAAGCTGTCTCACTGAGCAGACGAAAGGTTCAAGTCTCTATAAGTGGTGTAAGAGGAGAGGTTAACATAACCTCAAAATTCACCACCGACTTGCTTGTCCGCCCAGTGCACAAGTTTAATTTTCTTCTGAAATTTTCGGCAATGGTTCTCACAAAGCTAACCTCGATTCTACCGAAGAGGAAGAGCGGCACAGGCATATGGGCTCATCTATGCAACCTGAAGCTTGCGAATCCAACCTTCGCTCAGCCAGTTGGAGTCGACTGCATCCTTGGGGGAGACCTGTACCTAGCGTTCTTCCTTCCTGGCCTTCGACAAGGAAAGTTAGGCGAGCCAGCTGCTCAAAAGACTGTCTTCGGCTGGATAATTACTGGTCTAGCCTCTACGAGCAGTCATCAACCCTCATTAATTTGTTCTCACACAATAACTGTGTCTACAGACACAATGCCACTGTGTGACCAGATCCGTTGTCTCTGGGAGCTTGAGGAGGTGGTCAAAAAGCCCCGCTGCCTGCTGAAAATGAAGAGTGCGAGGCCCACTTTCTTCGAACTCATCGAAGAGAAGCCAATGGAAGGTTTGTGCTACGATCGCCTTTCTATCGCACCCCAGACTTTCCAGACTCACTCCAGAGGGCATCTGCAATGTTTCACCAGACTGAACGACGTTTGCAAGATAGGCATGCCCTCAAATTGGCGTATTCAAAATTTATGGAGCATTTCCAGAGTCTGGGCCATAGGGAACTTATGCCAGCAGCAGAACGAACCACAACAAGTACGTATTATATGCCACATCATGGTGTATTCCAGCAAGATGGTTCCGTCAAAATACGAGTTGTATTTAATGCCTCTCAGGCAGCTTCTAGCGGAATCTCGCTCAATGACTGCCTACATGCGGGGCCGAAACTGCAGGTAGACATAATAGGAGTCTTGCTGCTGTGACGCTTCTATGCAATAGTATTCACTGCAGATATAGTGAAAATGTTTCGCCAGTTTCAGATACTGACTGGCTGCGCATCGTCTGCCAAGATTCACCGGACCACGAACTCCAGCATTTCAGAATGCGCACGGTCGTCTACGGCACTGCATGTGCGCCATATCAAGCCATACGATCTTTGAGACAGCTGGCCCAGGACTCACGCACTGCCTTTCCTCGGGGAGTGGATATTCTCGAGAGGAATGTCTACGTCCATGACGCATTCACAGGAGGCGATATACTATCAGAAGCATTGGAGGCACGTTATCAGCTGATCGTTATCCTTCAGTCGGCTAAGATGCAGTTGGATAAGTGTTCTTCCAATCATCTCATTTTGCTGGACTCTCTCTTATCGACCTACAATTCTACACGCCCACTGAGTGAAGAAGACGGAGTTTAAACGCTCGGACTTCAGTGGAATCCTGCTTCTGATTCTTTCTGTTTCAGAGTAGCCTTCAGACCAGCAGCTGCAGTTGTCACTAAGACGACCATCGCCTCGAAGGTCGCTCGACTCTTCAACCCTCTGAGATGGCCAGATCCGGTCATCGACATGGTCAAACTCATAATACAGTCTCTCTGGATCAACGGGTTCAACTGGGACGATGTCGTGGACGAGACTACATTATCTACGTGGATGTCATTGAGGAGCCAACTGCCGGAGCTCGAGGCTCTGCGTATACCTCGGTGGCTAGAAACTGGCCAAAGCATCACGTGGCATCTCCACGGATTCACACACGCCTCGCTCCGGGCTTATGCTGCTACTATATATCTGGTCACACAGAAGAATGCGCAGATACTCGTCTCTACCCTGCGGATGGCTAAATCCAGGGTAGCGCCGATAAAAACTGTCAGTGTGCCGAGACTGGAGATGTGCGGCGCACTGTTGCTTGCACGTCTCGTCGACACGATCCTGCCGCAACTGAGGTCCAAGACAGTTCGGATATTCTGTTAGTCCGACTCACAGGTGACACTCACGTCGCTACGAAGCCACCCATCGAAGTGGAACGTCTTCATAGGGAATCGGGTAAGCGAAATCCCCTCGACACTGCCTAAAGCCACGTGGAAACACGTCAAGTCGGCCGAGAACCCTGCAGACCTTGCAACCAGGGGGATACTTCCCAGCCAACTGGCACAAGAGACACGGTAGTGGTCTGGAGTGTCCTGGCTCGTAGACAACTGGGAACAGTGGACCACACCCGAGGAGCTCTACGTTACGCCGCAGGAGGAGAAGAAGAGCGTCAAGCTTCTGGCCACCCAGACCAATTCCCAAAAAAAAAACCTGTGGAGAATCTCATCTCCAGGTTTTTTTCATTAATGCAACTCAATAGAGTCATTGCCTCTATATTTAGATGGCACCGCAGAGTCAGCAAGTAGCAGAACGAGAAGCTGATGTCGACCCTCAGCCTTGAGGAAGTTGCAGTAGCTCGCTGTGCTGTGATTCGAGCGGTGCAGCATGAACATTACACCTTGGAACGGCGCAGCATAGAGACCGGCCAAACGCTGCCAGCCAACAGTTCTCTGCAGTGCTTCCTGCCATTCATCGATGCAGTTGGCCAAGTACACATTGGAGGGCGACTACACAATGCATTTCTTTCTGAGGAGGGGAAGCACTCGACCATAATTCCACCAGAGAGCCGTCTTGCAGAGCTTCTTATATGTGACGCTCATCTGCGCACGTTGCACGTAGGGCCGCAGCTGATAGCAAATCATCTAGCCCGCGCCTACTGGATCGCATGGGCTAGAAATCGCATCCGACGTCTCACGGCACAGTGCGTAAAATGCATATGCTTTCGAGGGTAGCTGCAGGTCCAGCAAATGGCGACGCTTCCGTGCGCCCGTGTAACTCCAAAACGGCCATTTGCAACCAGCGGACTGGACTATGCTGGGTCATTCCATCTTCGAACAACCAAGGGACGAGGCTACAAGGCGTACAAAGGATACGTCGCCATCTTTGTGTGCTTAGTCACCCGAGCCGTGCACATCGCACCCACTACAGCACTCAAGCCTTTCTTTTAGCCTTCCGTCGCTTTATATCGCGACGAGGTCTGCCACACACGCTATTCAGCGACAACAGAACCGTATTTCAGGGTGCCAGCGTCAAGTTGCAACGGCTCTTCACCCGGTCGTCGGACTTCGGCCAGACCATCAAAGATGCCGTAGCCACGGATGGAGTGGCATGGCGTTTTATTTCTCCACGCGCCCCTCACTTTGGTGGACTGTGAGAAGCCGCTGTCAAGGCCTTTAAGCACCACCTCCGCCGAGTGCTAGGCGATCATATGCTCACTTTCAAGGAGTTTTTTGCAGCTCAAATCGAGGCTTGCCTTAACTCAAGGCCCCTCAGCTCGATGAGCAGCAGCCCGGACAATGTAGTAGCCCTCACACAAGGCCACTTCCTCGTCGGCTCTTCACTGACGGTTCTACCAGAGGCCTATGACTTTTATTACCCTGTTTCAGTGGTAAACTGTTATCGAATCATCACTTAAATTCGCAATCATTTCTGGAAGCACTGGCAGGCGGAGGTTCTTAGCACCTGCAGCGTTGCTCGAAATGGCTCGAGCCCAACACCACCATTCAGGAAGAAAACCTGCATTGCTGGCGGACAAGCTACTGCCATCTGCTAAGTGGCCATTGGCGCGTGTCCAGCGCTGTCACCCTGGGCCGGACGGACTTACGCGAGTCCTTACCCTAAAGACGACTAACACCACGCTGCAGCGGCCCTTGGCGATAATTATTCGCCTGTCTATCGACGAACAGCCCGATCTGCCCAGTGCCGCGGATCCAGCCAACGACCGGAAGCATGCCACGGCGGGCGGTGCCGATTACATACGTCCTGTCACTAATGCCCGGAATCGAACCACGGCGGGCGGCACCCACGCAACCAATTAAGTCAAGACTTTCCACAGCAAGATGGATACCTACATTCCTACACACGACTACTCTATTTAACGTTCTATCTATTTTTCAATTTAAATCTGTTTATTTCTCATATTACAATTATTTCTCTAACGTCAAAATTTCAAACATTAATTGCAGCTACCCTTTTCAGGTCTTTCTTTTCCCAGTTTTTTTCACGTTGAAATCTCGTTGCCACCTGTCAACGAGGCGGATGGTATGTTAAAGCCGCATTCAAATATGCGCGCCACTCTTGCAGTGACTCCTCCCAGGAACAACGGATTTTTTTCCTTTTCTCCGATATTACACGGCGTTGCAGCTGAAACAAAACTACGATCGCCGTGAAATTTCGGCCTCTTTCTGCTCTGACCGCGGCTCCAATAATAACCAGTAAGATATCTGCTGTGCGCCTTCGCAGAGTCCATCACCACGTGCAAGGCGGCACACACCCGGTCGATTCATTTTTATTAAATTCACACACATACGCACACACACGCAAGTTATTAATGTACATAGTTTTATTGGTTTTTAGAGTGAATAAATACTCGATTATTGTTAATAAATACAGCGTTTAAACCCTATTACTCTCCTTCACGATTCTATTGCCTGTTCTACGAGCATGTGCTCCAGGATATCTTACTGCCCCGCTGCACTCGCTCAACACTAAAACCGCTTCAATTATTTTAAGGATACCTAAAACGACCTTTTATAATAAATACTAGTTTGGCCGGCTAGTGCGCGAACATTAATTTTACAATAACGGAATTTCGATAAAAAGATTTTTTTTAAATTGTTATTTCATAGTATATTGACTTTCATATCATTGTGTGAGATTAAATTGTAGTAAAAAATGTTTGTACATATGACATATAACTAAGCATACAACCTTCTTAATGTAGTTATTTCTCGCTAATCTTTTCATCGCCCGCCGGTCGAAAAATGGCCACTTTACTCCCTCTATAAAATAATGAAATAACGCGTTTTCGTGCAAATCTGATAACAAAACTGCTACCAATTCATTGGCAATTATCTTCCTCAAACTAAATTAATTTTTTCAATATGAAATTCTTTGTTGTTATAATGTAATTTTAAACTAGTTGTTTAAACTAAAAACTACATTTTCGTGTATAACATATTAAAGAAAACTGCCTATCCAAAATGTGTTGCTATAAAAGATAGGTAATATGCTCCTCTTAATGCATTTACAGTAATTTGATCATAATATTTCTAGCTTGCCAAAAAAAACGAAAATCTAAAACTCAAAAATCGAAAAATCGAAAAATCTTTATAAAACAATACCAAGTCAATCAATCTTATAATTTATTTTCAATTTTGAATCTTTATTATAATTAAAAAAATTAACCCTGTTTGGTAAAAAGTGACCGCGCCATTCTCGAGATATAATCAATCAAAACAAAATTTCAAAAAACACATAATCTCAAATACTTAGAAAATAAAAGATTTTTTGATCTGCAAAAGCGTACAGGTCATGAGGTAATAAAAAGCTACTATTTTGTAAAATTTCAGACAAAATGCTGCCGATTTACTTCAGTTTTTCTTACAAAATTATTTCTTTCTCGACAAAAGAAAAAATTCAAATCTCGGAATTTTCTTGAATATTCTTCTCCATATTCCTAATCAGGTAAAATTTTTTCAAAAATTTTCCGTCATATGGTTCCGCGATATAACGGTTTAAACAAAAAATTACCTTTCCGTGTATAACAAAAGAAGGGAATGACTTTATCGAAATTTTCTGGTCGGAAAAGTTATGTATTTCACGGTGGTCCTCGGCAAAATTCAACCGAAACGTGTTTGTACTTTGGATTTTCCTTTTGCATATGATTTGAGGTCCTTTCAGGAGACATTTCAATAGAAACTAAAATCGAGGAATGAGCCCTTTTTTAATTCAATTTTGAAAATTTTTTATAGGTAGTCAATACGAAAATATTTTTTCATGGGTAATCTAGAAAATTTATTTTTATTATAGTGTTTAACACTTAAATTATACATTAATTACATATTTACAGTACACTTTCTCGCAAATATGTACAGAAGTGTATGTTACATTATAAATATAAATTTAAAATAATGTTTTTTTTCTGTAGAAAATATTATCGAGGTAAAAGTTAATATAAATTATATACTTTCAAAGTATTTTAAAAAATTAATTGAAACTGAATACTACTGGGCACTAATACATTCTATAAGTACCTTGTAAGGATGAAAATGTGTATAGCAATATACCTTCAGTCAAGATCAAAACCATTTGTAAACAAAGCGTATATATGTGTCGCGTATATTCGTGAGTGAGTTGTCGAGCATGTGTTTGTATAACTGAAAATTCCAACGATCTTAGTGTACAATAATCAGTCATTCCTTTTGTAGCAGTCTATTTAACACCATGCCGCCGATTATTATAAAAATCACGCACGTACTCATGAGGAAAATCGCTCTGTTATTTGCTTACTTTGATGGGATAAAAGTAAACGGATTATTGACATAACATCAGCTTTGAGAGATAAAATATGTAAACTGTTTAAAAGTTATGACGAAAAAATGAGTGCTTTCCAAAAGTAGTGTATGCATCTTGCAAGTCCAATTTATACCGTAAAAATCTCGACGAAAAAAAGATCTCGCCAATAGATTTTTCGCAATATAGGTTGAAGAAAGATACTAGATCAAATGCAAGGGCAAAGTGTAATTGTTTCTTTTTGTGAACTAGCAAGAAAGAATGACAAGGACAAAGTTATTCCCAATAATATTTTGGAACTCAACGTAAGTCTCAGCTGAATGAAGAAAAAAAAGAAAACCTCCAGTTATGAAATGCTGCTCAAGATGTTTTTCTAAAATACATGCAGGTAAAAGTCATATTCGTAGAAAAGCTACTGTAGTACGCAAAATTTCAAGCTGTGTTACTTCACTAGATTTGAAATCTAAAGAACAGATAGCTTCTAATTTGTTAAAAAAGGTTCTTAAAGAGAAAGGTGAGTCAAAGTCAGTGAAATTATTGCAACAGCAAGGGGGGCAGCATCTTCAAGTGACAATAGGAAAAGTAAAAAAACCGAAAGAAACTTTATTTACTGTACAAGACTTTCAAAATATTAGAAATACATTTAATTTGAGTTACAAAGTTACTAGTGGCATTGCAACAGCTATTCGCGTGGCAGCGAAAAATTCTAAAATTATTGAATCTGATCTAAAGAGAAAATTATTAGATAATAATCACATTTTGGATCACCTATTCGATCGTAAAACTTTTGATTTTACTCATGTAAAAGGGGTTGATGTTTCTAATAACTCGGTGCATGTAGTGTATTGTACTAATTTAAAAGAACTGATTGAATTTGTAACGGAGTCACGTGGTATTGAGGCAAAGCATTTAAAATTTGGTATTGATGGTGGAGGCGGTTTTTTTAAAGTTTGCTTGAGTATACAATCGACGCTTAATAGTTTACCACAAGAGAATGCAAAAAAACGCACTCGACAATTGTACAGTGATGGTGTAGCAGCAAAAAAATTAGAAAATTGTAGTATAAAAAAATTGTTTATTATAGGTTTAGCTCCATGCATTCAAGAAAATTATGAAAATGTCACACAACTATGGTCGGAATTAGGGATTAATGATTTTGAAGGAACCGTTGCTACAGATTTAAAACTCGCGAATATTATTGTTGGTATAGTGTCTCACTCGAGTATGTATCCATGTTGTTGGTGCTATGCAAACAAAAACAGTCTCCACGTCATTGGCGAATACCGTACTGTAGGTAACGCGCTCAAATATTACATTGAATGGTGTGATGCAGGTAAACAGAGACATAATGCTAAAAACTTCATAAATTGTATACACCCACCCATTATCGAAACAAATAAGGATAGATTAATTTTAGATGTAATTCCTCCGCCAGAACTCCATTTGTTACTAGGGATTGTCAATACATTGTATTCACACATGTTTAAAGAATTTGAAAAGGAAGCCAATGATTGGGCAGAGCACTGCAGTATTCCGCATGAAATGACTCGCGGAAGTCCTTCCTTTAAAGGAAACAGTTGTAAGATATTGTTAAATAATATCGATTTCTTGCGATCCAACCGTAATCTGGGTTGTTTGAAATATGTGGATGTATTTGAAAAGTTCAAAACCGTTGTTGACTCTTGCTTTACTGTTTCTTTAAATCGGAAATTTGTTGAATATATAGATGCGTTCAAAGATGCGTATCTATCTTTAGGTATATCTGTAACACCAAAAGTCCACGCAGTTTTTTTCATGTAAAAGAATTTTGTGTTGAACATAATCTCGGTCTCGGCTTTTATAGTGAGCAAGCTATGGAAGCAGTGCATTATGATTTTCCCAAAACATGGGCTAAGTATAAAGTATCAAAAAAACATCCAGTTTATGCAAATAAATTATTAAGAGAAGTCTGCGAATATAATTCACAACACATTTGAAATGTTCTTATACTTATTAATCTTATTATGCTTTCATTGCAGCATAAATTGTGATTATTTCTGTATATATTTGCGAGAAAGTGTACTGTACATATGTAATTAATGTATAATTCAATTGTTAAACACTATAATAAAAATAAATTTTCTAGATTACCCATGAAAAAAAAAATTCGTCATTGACTACCCATAAAAAATTTTCAAAATTGAATTAAAAAAAAGTGCTCATTCCTCGATTTTAGTTTCTATTGAAATGTGGTCCTGAAAGGGCCTCAAATCATATGCAAAAGGAAAATCCAAAGTGCAAACACGTTTCGGTTGAATTTTGCCAAGGACCACCGTAATTTGTATGCTTTTTCATATGCCTTTTCGCTAGTTTGATGATATTATTTATAGTGCACCAAAAAACTCGAAAAACTAAAACCAAAAAATTGAAAAACCTCTATAAAAACAAAAAAAAATATTCTTGTTCCCAATCCTCTAAAGAAAACAGCTTCTAATTGCTTTAGCAGAATGCTTCCTCAAAGAGAGATCCTAATAAATCTATCTTTGAACAAAAAATTTTATTTGGCACCTTTAGTTTTCGAGAAAAAAAGACCTAAAGTTGATAAAAGATTGAAAAAATGAAACTTAAAAAAATCATAACTTTTTAAATAAGCATTTGGAAAAAAAGTCTACAAACATTTCTTGCTCAAAATGACCCATATTTTCATAAAAAAAGCAAAGCAAGCAAAAAGCAAATAAAAATTTTTCTTAAGGGCAAAATGATTTTTTAACGGTAACTTTAAGATCGTTGAAGCTTCTGTTATAAATGTATTAACCTTACTTTTCGCGCTACCCAGAAACAACGACGTGGACGTAGTAAGGATTGTTTCCTTTGGGGTGCTTGATTAAAGTGAGTCCCCTTGCCTCTCACTGTTCGGGTTGCTTGATTATAGTGAGTCCCCTCGCCTCTCACTAATGTAAATACATTTTTATTTAACCTCGAAGCAAGTGTTTGAAATGACGACCATTTGCTTCAAAACACATAGTCAAACGCCTTTGAAAATGGCGAACGGTGTTCTGCAAAGTTTGTTTCGGAATGGCAGCGCATGCTCGACGAATCCTATCCTGCATATCTGCTCTTGTAGTGGGTTGTTGCTCAAAAACAGCATTTTTTAAATACCCCCATAAATAGAAATCTGGTGATGTAAGATCGGGTGAGCAAGCAGGCCAGTTAACCGGACCTCCTCGACCAATCCATCTGTTACCATAGTGCTCATTCAAAAAAGCTCTTACAATTCGAACGAAATATGGTGGTGCGCCGCACACTGTACCCTATAGACATTTGTTGTTTCAAAATTCTCTACAGACCATGGTTTTCGTCCAATCACAATAATTTGTGATTATAGAAAATTAAAAGAAAGCCCACCTTGGAGTAGTGAATTTCAAAAAAAAATTGTTTATGCTTTGAACATGATTGGTTATAGTAATTATGCCCGTAAAATTAAAAACTAAAGTCGTTTTGAATAAAAAGATAATTTTGCAAAAAATTGTTTAAACAAATTGTTTAAACAAATCAATTTTGCAAAACTAATGCCAGATTCATAATCAGCGACCCCAAAAACCACTTACAAATATATATAGCTTCCTTCAGTAGTCGCCCATTTGCTTATGGCCATTAACGCCTTAAGTTTATGGGTTTATTGTTTAACTTAGATTTTTAATTAATTATTATAACATTTTTTAAAAAATCTGGCCTTATGGATCGTTTAGAATTTTAATAAACTTCAATTTAAAAAAAAATTATTGTGATTGGTTGAAAACCATGGTCTGTAGAGAATTTTGAAACAACAAATGTCTATAGACACTTTTCTTTTAATTTTCTATAATTGCAAATTGCTCACCTTGGAGTAGTGAATTTCCAAAAAAAATTGTTTATGCTTTGAACATGATTGGTTATAGTAATTATGCCCGTAAAATTGAAAACTAAAGTCGCTTTGAATAAAAAGATAATTTTGCAATAAATTGTTTAAACAAATTGTTTAAACAAATCAATTTTGCAAAACTAATGCCAGATTCATAATCAGGGACCCCAAGAACCACTTACAAATATATATAGCTTCCTTCAGTAGTCGCCCATTTGCTTATGGCCATTCATGCCTTAAGGTTTATGGGTTTATTGTTTAACTTAGATTTTTAATTAATTATTATAACATTTTTTCAAAAATCTGGCCTTATGGGTCTTTTAGAATTTTAATAAATTTCAATTTAAAAAAAAAATTATTGTGATTGGTCAAAAACCATGGTCTGTAGAGAATTTTGAAACAACAAATGTCTATAGGGCCCAGTGTGCGCTGTCCTGCTGGAGCAATATTCTTCGTCGAGTTTCTAAATCAACATCTTCCATCAATCCAGGTAGTTCATCTCTTATTAGCGTCAAATAGGTATGTTGATTTACATTTTCTTCAAAAAAATAAGGACCAATCAAATATCCATTGATAATTCCGCACCATACCATAATACTCCATACGTCTTTGATGGTTTACAGTTCTGAGCCAATGAGGATTCACATCAGACCAATAATGGCAATTATGCCTATTCAGTTCCCCATCACTTTGAAATTTTGCCTCATCGGAAAAAAGAACAAAGTTAAAAATGTCTGGATCATTTTTTATCATTCGTAAAGCCCATTGACAAAACACAATACGCTGTTGGAAATGCTCAAATTGTAGCTCTTGAACCAAAGTAATATGATACGCGTGATATTGAAGCCCCTTCATAATTCTTAAAAAAGTATTTCTTGGAATACCAATTTCCCTTTCGACTCGACGAGCGCTAATGTGTGGGTCAAGATGAATTATTGCAAGGATAGTTACAACTCGATTATCATTTTCAGCATACTCATGGCGCCTACGTTGGCGAACCATGTGTCCACCACGAGCTCTTTGAGTTAAACGTCTGATAGTTCTATCGTCAGGGTGTCGTCTGTCAGGATAGCGTTCAGCATAAAGTCTTGCCGCACCACGATAATTATTTTGGCTTGCTCCTAAAATCAAAATCATATGAACGATCTCGTTGGGCGGATAGTCAGCCATTTCAGAGCCAGCTATTATTTACTATTAAATTTAAATAGTAAAATGGTATAAAAAATATTAATAATTATAAGGCTCGCCCGTATACGGTCGCGCCTAAAAAGGAAAAACGTTGGAAAATTACGGTAACTTTATTTAGCTAACTGTATTTGCCATAAATACTTCGTTTGTAACACTTTTTTAATTTTAAATTTTAAATTAAAATAATCGTCAAAACATTAAAGGTATTCAATAAAGCATTATTTCTTATTTTGATTGCAAATAAAACTAAAACTTCCTTTTATTTTTTTGTTTTATGTAAATAATGTGAATTAGTAGCGTTCGAATTTCAGAAATACTAATTTTGATAATGTAATCATTAAAAACACATCTACGAAGAAAATAGGTTCCGTCAATGGTTCTTTTAATTAAATTTGAACTGCTCACCGATTTTAAGATTTTCCGCCCATTTTTAATATTAAGTTTTTTTTTAATAGTTCGATTCTAAAAAAAATAGCTACGATGCTTTTTGTACAAAACAGAAATGTTGTATCTTTATTTTTTAGGAAGTTATGAGTTCTTTGTGTAAAAAGAATCACATTTCTTGACAGCTCATAATTCAAAAAAGATAATTGTAGAAGAAAAAAAAATAATAATTAATAAAAAATGCAAATACAAAGTAAAAATTTAAATTAAAGAAAAAAATAGGATATGTGAGTTTGGGGTGTGTGGGTTTAGGGTGTGTGAGGTAGGAAAATGTTGGTTAAGGATGCGTGAGTTTAAAGTTTGCGGATCGAATGTTTTTGGTTTTGAGATTTGTGGGGTTAGGATTTGTGAGTTGGAATTTGTGGGTTTCCATTTTAATCTCAAGGTCAAATTGACTTCACTTCGGATTGTTTTTTCCTAGAAATCATAAAAAAATAAACAATTTTAAAAATTTATTTACCGCCTACGATCAATTTGAATCAGCTTAGCCTGTGGTTCATGGAAAAAAACGATTTTAAACGGACTTTTCAGAGTTTGACCTTGATTTGACCTTGAAATGACCTTAAAAAAATTTTTCTCAATATGATTTTAAACGTAAAATTTCCCGCTCTTTCCGAATCCGTGGTCAAAACTAGGTGTTCCCATATGAAAAAACCTCTTTGATCTTGAAATAACCTTAAAGGTCAAGTTCAAGGTCAAAGGCGTTAGCGCCATTGTGTGGCCCCCTTTGTCCCCTACAACTTTTGTCTGAACCGTTTTTCCCTATCTAGCTTAGGTTCCGAGAAATCCGGGTGCGGCGATAAAAAAAAGTCACCGTGTATATATATATATATATATATATATATATATATATATATATATATATATATATATATATGAATACAAATTTTTAATTAAATTAAAAGTATATATATATACTTTTAATTGAATTAAAAATTTGTATTCATACATATTTTTTCTAGATTCTGGTAAAAAGTTTTGAAGTTCAGAACGAACATTTGTTTTAAAGAGTATTTTCATAAAATATCTGAGAAGAATCAAAAACAACTCTACACATCGTTTTGTAAATTTTCTGGTAAGAAAAAGCAAGATTTGTTTTTAACCAAATTTGTAGAAAATCTTCCCCTGAAATCGAAGCTTTTAAATGTAAAAACAAAAAATAGAGACTATGCGTGGGCTTACAGCGTCAAAATAGGTAGAACAAATATTTCTGTATATAAAACTTTTACATTACATTTATTTAAAATTACGGTGAGGCTTATAACGTTTGTAACGTCAAGATTAAATGAACCGATTCTGGATATAACAGATTATCCTAAAAAAATTTCAATCACGGATAGGAATTAGCTTTAAGACATTTAGCTTAAATCCCGAATAGTGAGTCCCATTATACGGATTGTAAACGATTGTATTTTGATAATCCTGACTTGACAGTTAAAGATATTTACAGAAGTTTTCAAGAGTTTTTTTTTCTTAAACTGACACTGATTTAAGAATGGAATATAGTACGTACAATCAATGGTTTAGAGAACATAGTATTTACTCTATAAAGGCACCTCGCACTGATACATGTGTTTTTTGTACTGAATGGAGTCAGAAGTTAGCTAAGGATCCAAATGATCCTTGCAAAGATGAGTTCAAATTCTATAAAGGAAACGGTGAAATACATTTAAAGAGTAAAAAAGATATAGTGAAAAAATGTAAGAAAGATAACATGGTATTAGTTTTTGAATTTGATTATGGTCAAAATCTACCTTTACCAAAATTAACTCTTACATCTCAATTTTACAAACGCTTACTATGAATATACGTATTTAATACTCATTGTCACAATGATCAGAATAGTGCGTTTTATTAGTTCCCATTTGTTCATAATTTTATAAAACTGTATCTTCCTTCCAATACTCTAAAAAAGATTATTTTACTGATTCCTGTGGTGGTCAAAACAAAAACCATTCAATGGTTATGTTTTTTTCATGGCTCAGCAAAATGAACAATATTTCCGTTGAACACATATTTCCCGTACGAGGTCACTGATGCAATCAATGTGATCGAAACTTTAGTTTATACGCCGTACTCAAAATGCGCAAACATACGATTGAAACTGCTTGTGAATATGTAAAGCTTTTCGAGTTATGCAGAAAACAACTACAGCCATTTCACGTGATTCATGATACATCATTAATAAAAGACTGGTACTCTACATCATTAATAAAAGACTGGTACTCTACATCAATAGAATATGCATTTTCAAAACCATACGAAAATAATCAAACCTTCAAAATTCAATCGTATGATCGCCTTCGTTTGTCAAACGATGGAAAGATTAAACTGAGATTTACGGAAGAGCACTCGAAGGAAGAGACATTTAGAATCTGGAAGTCAATTTTTGATGTACCATCAATCACAGAAATAATTACGAACGTTTCTTCGGCTGGTTTAACAGATGATTAAGTGATAGATATAACATTACTAGTGAAATTTGTTACGACTGATGCGCAATTATGGTATACAAGTATTCTTGAAAATGTAACATCTAAAGTCTCTAAAAAATCTAAGAAAAAAAATTTAAAACGTCTTCAAAAATGCAAAACATTGAGACGGAGAAGAAAAATACTAAAATTAAGGCAAAATAATCGATAAAGCTTTAAAAAATAAGAAACAAAAATCAAAAAAATAAAAAACAAGTATCTATGTTTCATGAACAATCAATATCATATGTACAGATAATTTTTTTGTTGAATAAAATTTTTTTACTATAAAGAAAAGACTCGATATTTAAAGAAACAGTATAAATCGAACATTTCATTTTTTAATATACAGTTGGTTTTTTAATTTATTTCATATTTTTGATATTCCATAGGTGTGCAATTACGTTCTTGAAGTTCCTACCGAAGTATTTTGATGCAACTCTCTATTTACTTGGTATCCCGCGTTTTTCTCGTTTTTCTCAAAATTCCATTTTTTGAGTTATACCCTTATTCGGCCCATCCCTTCAATTACAGTGTTGCAAAATTTATTATTGTCAATTGAGACAAAATATAACTTCATATGCAAAAGCTTTTTAAATTACTTTTTAAGTGCTTTACTTTGGCATAGGTTTTTGTTATAGTTGAAAATTTTTTTGAATTTTATAAAATAAATTTTGTCTAATAGGTGTGCGTAAAAATTATTGTTTTTTTAACCTCATGTTTATATATATATATATATATATATATATATATATATATATATATATATATATATATATATATATATATATATATATATATATATGTGTGTGTGTGTGTGTGTGGCTCTTTGGCTAATAATATAGTGCAGATATAACAATCAAAAGAGTAACAAAGATAACAAAAGTAATACAAAGAGTAACTTAAACTAAGGTATAATATAAGAAATAGGTCGATTTGTGCTATGACATATACGGAATAATAATAATAACAATGGCTTATCACAAATTTTGCGAAGGGTCAGACTCGACATCACGGTTTGTGAGGTGATTGAGTAGGAGGGACTTTACGGTTTGAAGGGATGTGGTGGCATAAGGAAGGGAGGTAATATTGTTAGGTAAACTGTTCCAGAAATAAGAGGCAGCTATTGCGAAGGAGTTGGCATACAGGGTGGTTGAGTAAGGACGGATTAGAAGAGGTTGAGGTAGCTAGGACAAACCGTTTTGAGTATCGAAAATGTCAAGGCACCCATGAAGTACTCACGACGGGCCTTTACCGTGAGCCACCGTAATCGTTTACCAAAGACAAAGCGAGTGCACGCATTCTGTGATACGCTGAAGTCTCAGGTCCTGTTCACCTGTCAGGCCATGGTAAACAAGGCAGGCATAGTCAAAGTGGGGGAGAATGAGCGAATGGACTAATTATTTGCGGATGCTAAATGATAGGGCACGCTTGTGGGGGCGTAAGCTCCTTAAAGTGCGGAATACTTGCTGGCAGATGTGGGATACTTGCCTGCCCCAGTTAAGATCAGGAGTCAACCAAACGCCTAAGTTTTTTACTTCTTTTACGAAAGGAATTATCATGCCATTGACGGAGATTGTTGGCAGGAGATCAAGGTTCACCAAAGAATGATTCAGAGTGCTATCAAGAAGCATGGCTTTAGTTTTTGCTAAATTTAATGTGAGCCCATTCCTAGCCACCCAATCTGCGATGGCCGCACAGTCAATCACAATTTTATTAATCGCATCAGCTAGTTCGTGACGAGTGCAGCTTCTATATATTTGAGTGTCATCCACGTAGATCATATGTTTGGTGAACCTGAGTACTCTGGGGAGGTCGTTGATGAAAATGGCGAACAGCAGCGGACCGAGAACAGAGCCTTGAGGCACTCCAGCCCACGTGGCAATCCAGTCAGAGATGCTGCCACCCTCATCAACAACAGCCTGGCATCTGTCAGCAAGATATGAGATGAACCACTGTAATGAATGATCACTAATTCTAAATGAGCGCAACTTATGGATTAATATGTAGTGAGGAATCCTATCAAACGCCTTGGAGAAGTCAAAAAGAATTAATATGGTAAATCGAGAGTTATTCATCGCCAATATGACGTCATCAAGAACCCCGAGCAATGCTGTCTGAGTGCTGTGACCTATTCTAAAGCCTGCTTGACGCGGAATGAAAAGATTATATAAGATTATACTTTTCGATGTGAGATATTAGCTGTTTTGACAAAATCTTTTCTAGGAGCTTGGAGCACTCCGGCAGCCACGCAATGGGTCGGAGGTCTGACACGTCAGAAGGGGATGGAACTTTAAGGATTGGAGTGATTAGTGTCTGGCGCCAAAGCGTTGGATAGGATGCCCTAGATATGGATGAGTTGAAAATGGTACTCGTAGTTAGTGGTTCAAGGATAGATGGACAAGAAGTTAAGGGATGCTTAATTAATGGTGATGCCGTCAAGTCCAAAAGTCTTGGATTTAGCTGATGATAGTGCTTCCATGACATCACTGGAGGTGATGGTAGCGAATGTAAGTAGTGGAATGTCAGGTGAGGCCAGAGGAATGATTGGCAAAGGTAGTTGAGGGGATGAATTGGATGCATTCGATATAGATGCAAAGTGTGCGTTGATGCTGGCATGAGAAAAGAGCGAAAAGGGTGAGATAGATCGAGAAGAGACTATACCAAGCCTGTTGAGAGAGTGCCTTTGTTATTTCTCTCGCATAGTATTCGTTTTTTGAGTTTCGCAACATAGTTAGTACTCTGGCCCGTAGAGCTCGATTCTCAGTGAGTGGAAAACCATTATCACGTGCTCTCTTATATATTCTGTCGCGCTTTTTTATGGTTGCGAATCTCTGGTGAGATCCATGGCTTACGGCAGCTACTGATAGTTACGGAGCGAAGTGGTGCAAATCTATCGAGAGAGCTCGTGACAACCATATTGAAGTGACTTACCATGTCACTAAGATCAGTTATAGAAGAGAAATTATAAAACCACGGAAGTCACGACTAATTACATTTCGAGTAATGTTTTGTGATACGCTTAAATGAATGGTTAAGTCTATTCGATCGTGACCATATGTAAAGGGGGCTTCTGATTTAGAATAATTCACAACAGCTGAGAGTGAATGGACAATGAATAAATCCAGCCATGTGTGAGACTCGAGTCGATCCTTGTTTATCGTGTGATGAGTCGCCTCAGAAGCAACCAAGTGTAGCGCATTAGACCGAATGATATCCCGCATATAATTGGCTTCGAACGATAAAGGTAACATATTACAGTTGAAATCACCTGTGATGACCAACCCTTTGTAACGCGGGGAGAAGATAGAGAGCTTATTGAAAAATTCAGGCGGCAATTCCGTTTTTGGAGGACGATAGACCACTGCAAACAGAAGTGAGTCTTGACCATGGGTGATTTCAACTATAATATACTCCGGTACAGTACCATTTCGCAAATCGGATGTGGACAATATCTTAAAATTTAATGTTTGTTTTATATAAATAGCAACACTTCCTCCTGTATGCCCCACGCGGTCATGTCGAATCAAATTATACCCATCTATGGCTACCGAGGTATCATCAACATCATCATCACCACATGATAATTTAGTTTCAGTTATTGCTACAATGTGTTTTGGGTGAAGATGAAGGTATGACTCAACCTCAACAAAGTGCGTTTCTAGGCCGTTAACATTGGCATGCATAATTTGAACATGCTAAGTGTGCTATATCTCCATGAGATCGCGATGAAAAGACGCTTGCTCGTTGCTTGTATCAGCCGGCTGATTGTGCGCCACAGGTATGGCGTTATCACTACCACGGTCTAAATATTGTGCCATATTCGATGGCAGGTGAGATGCTAGCTGCTGTGAATTACCAGCACTGTTATTTAAGTGGCGTTGAATCGGTCTACACTCGAGTAGGTCCTGTTCACTGTAGACAGGAAGAGGCGAGGAGTGAGAGGCGAAGAGACAGAGAGAGAGAGAGAGAGAGAGAGAGAGAGAGAGAGCGAGAGAGAGAATTTCGAAATATCTCAATCTAGTAGTTCTTTATTAATATTGGCAGTATGTATAAAACTTCCGGTGAAATCCATTCTGTAATTTATAAAAAAAGATTTTTGCAATATATCCAAAATATTTAAAAAAATAATTATTTTATATTTTGGGCACTCTAATAATTACGTCCGAGGTGACTAGAAATTTATGTTCTAAAATGAGTAAAATAATATCAAGGATTAATTTACTTAATACTCTTTTTAAGTCTGTGAGATGATTTATTGGTAAACACTTTTTATTGAACCCCTTATCTGTATATGGGCAACTCCGCCGAACATTTAACTGTCTGTATAAAAAAAGTTGAAATAGAAATTGTAGGCACACAATTGAAAATTTGTAAGCACACTTTTAAAGTCATTTATGAGAATAATTTTGCCAATAAGAATAGCTTTGTATTTATATATATACTACATTGGTTATTTTTGAGTTATTATACATTTTTAAACGAGCTAAATATTTAAAATTTATAAATCATGCAAACGCCGCTTAGTTTTTATGTTTACGTAGAATAATAAGATGTGATCACAAGTGAAGCCCAATGATTTTAGATGAAATTATAGATGTATCATAGTAAAAACACAATTTTTCAATGCTTCACGTTTTTAAAAATTGTCTATTACCCATTCTAATTTTAGTATATCATGGTGCACATAAATGCTACACGGATCATTTTCTTTATTTTTTAGTCAACAATAAATATTGAATTTAAAATCGATTATTTACAGCACAGCGTAATTTATTGATAAATTAATAATGATAAATAAATTAATAACTGCTTTAATTAGAAGATTTAATTCAAACTGACTTATTACAGAATCTCTTGTATGGATGTGATTTAGAATTTATACTTGATTAGGTCTGAACACATATACTTATAATACTTATAAGTCAGACCACCATAATTCGGTGAAATTCGGTGCCGACTTCAAAAAGGTTTTTATCTATTATTTCAAACTTTTTAGTGTGATTGTTTCAAAGTCGGTTTTGTTTTAAATAAAAGGTACATTTCATTTTGAGAAGTATTTCACATTGTACAAGTTTCACATAGTTATACGATGAAAAATATTTCAGATAGTACAAGTTTCAAACTTTTCAGCAATGGATGCATTCGAAATTCTGATTTTTAGTAAAAGTAGTTCTTCGCAGACAATATTGATGTAATTTATTGAAAGTGAATTTAAAGATTCATCGTAATATTATTAAAAATTAAATTAGCTTTTAATTGTGTATACATTTTGAAAAGTATTTCACATGATACAAGTTTCACACAATTATCCGATGAAAAATATTTCACATAGTACAACTGTCAAACTGTTCAGCAATGTATTTAAACAATATATCTTATGATACGATGAAAAGTATTTCACATAGTACAAGTTTCAAAGTGTTCAACAATGGATGCTTTCAAAACCTTGATTTTTACACAACAGTATTGATTAAACTTATTACAAGTAAATTCAAAGATTCATTCGTATTAAAAAATATACATTTTGTTTTTTATTTTCAGTTGAACTTTTGGGACTTCTACTATATTAAATACTTTTCAAGTAACTGTAAGAAACTGTCAGATATAAGACTGTGGTTCTAACATATTCTGACAGATTTAGACGTTTCCCAATATTTTCTAATATTTCTAACACTTTTTAACATTTAATAATAATGTATACAACTGACTGAACCAGCTATCTGTATGTGCTACTTAAAATATAAACATTAATGAGCCCAGATTGTCTCGAATGCTTTATCAAGTATAAAACATTTATTAAACTGCAAAAATTTGTTATTTATTCCTTTTTGTCAAAAATGTTGTATAACTTTGAGAGGATGAATAAGTACCAAGCAAAGGTTTTGATTAGACACTTGGCGGATGCTATACAGTATTTATTTAATATTTTTGTAGAAAACAAAGTTTTAATGCAAGCTTTTTCCACCTACTTTCATTATATTTTGGGTAATATTTGTAGTCTAAAAACTTGCAGAGTTACAGGCAGAAATAAAGATATTGTTTTTCATTAAAATAATACACATTTAGTGTAGAATAACTGCTGTCTAAGAGAAGGAACCCATTAGATTAAACTACGGGCATAAAACATTTTTTGAGTACCATAAGCCACCTCTTAAAGTTCCATCAAAATTTGTAATCTCGAGGATGTGACATATGCTAGCAAATATCAATGTACTAACAGCAGTCTTTTTATTTACACGTAAATATTTGTTTTTCAGGTTGTAGAGCTAATTGGAAAAGAAGATATTAAATTAAACAAAAAGCAATTGAATGAGCTAATTGAACTAATGGCAAAAGAAGAGGTTCTTGAAGTAGAAGATCAAATTCAAAAAGCATTAAAAAAAGAAAGTAAAGAATTTGAAGAAGATAAGCTGGAAGAAATATTTGAAACAGCGAAAAATACTTCAAATAGTACAGTTCCTATTGCAACTATTACGAGCGAAGCGGCTATAAATAACGAGGTACTTATAGATGAAGCGAAACAAAATAAAAACACTGTACAGCCCACGGTTCTGAAACACGCAAAATCAGTTCATAAGACCCCTATAACGTCTAATATATCATCGACGTCAAAAAAAGCTGAAGGCTCAAAACAGTTGTGATCGTTCTATCATGATTGTTCTATCACGAAAATACAGAGTCATTTCGTTAGATTATATCGCGGTTCGCATGCAAGCCATTAATACTATGTCCAGTAAAAATGGCGAGGAAGTGTTGTGTATTGATTATTCTTTAAACAAATTCATTATATTTCAAGTGTACATTACGTGTAATATGACATAAGTTTTATACAATAAGTAATCGATGTGTTAATCAAACAAAAAAAAATGTTTTTAAATAAGAAATCAACTATGAATTTTTTTTAAAGTTATTTCAATGATATATCTTGGTAACGTTTTATTTTATAAAATCATACATTTTTATTAAGGAAAGCACATTATGTAAAATGTGTTTTTGTTTTTCGTTTTTTTAAAGAAATCAATAGTTTATATGTGTAGAATATGTTTCCAAAGTTTATACGTATCCGTCGTGCAGATAACGATAAAGTCAATAGGCAATCCAATTTAAGTCTCTTATTAATGAATATGAGAAGAAGTTATGATATGTGTTTAAGTCGATGGTCAGCCTATAGTAGTATCCAATAGTTTAAGCCCCCCCCCCCCCCTAAAAAACCCTGATATGTGCAGATCTTCTCTGAAAGTTTTCTTTTATGTAATTTCCCGTGAATCTTGAAATAAGGAAGTAAAACCATCGATTTTATGCTTGATTAGACCTTCATAAGTCTAAAGGCATGGATATTATTAAATCCTTTCGATTTTTCTATTATATCTTCAATTTATACACAGTAAAAGATAGAATACTAGGTACCATGGTGGAAAGGTAGGCTTTTTCACCCACCTGTGAGGATTGCAAGACGAGTCGAAGGCGAGTACGTATATTGCAAACACTGAGACTGTTTGTTTTCTGAGAAAAATAAATAAAAATTAAAAAAAATGCATTTTCTTGGACAACGATAACTGGAGTACTGCCTTGAAAATTTCACCGAATATTTGCTAGGTGTCAGTTTATTGGCTGAATACTTTTGAACTGATTTGGTTTATAGTCTTCTGAGATATTAGAGATTATTCAATTTAAATAATACTTTTTCTTCATATTTTTAGAAAATGTCCGTATGGGTGTGTGAGTATGTGTGTGTGCGTACGTGCGTGCGTACGTGCATATGTATGTGGGTGGGTGCGCGCGCGAGCGTATGTGTCGCTCTATATGTAGCGTAATCAACGTTAAATTTAATTATCATTCTTTTGTTTTTTTAAGGAAGGGAGCTCAAATATAATTTTCTTTTGTTTTTTATTGAGTCTTTGTTTTTTTATAGGTTTTTCGATTTGAGAGTTTTAGTTTTCAGTTTTCTAAGTATCTTAGAAATAATATCATCGATTTAGTGATAATGCATTTGTAAAAGCTTAAAATTACATATATTTTCTTACAGGACATTTTTGATAAGGTATATCCCTTTTTCTGTTATACATGGAAACATTTTTTTAATGGTTATATCTAGGAAATATATCATAGAAATGTATTGAATAAAATTTAGATGATCAATAACATGTTCCTCTTGCCGAGAAAAAAGTAATTTTGTAAAAAGAATCGATTTTCTATGTCGTACGACAACTTGAGTAAAACGATATTATTCCGTTTGAAAATTTCCGGAAAGGTAGCTTTTAACTATACCTTGTCTGGATTATTTGTCCAGATCATGAGGACTTTTATTTTTCAAGATTTTTGAAGATATGTATTTTTTTCTTCAAATTCTTTTGATCGATTATATCACGAGAACAGCACGGTTATTTTTAGCCAACTGGGTCTCATTTCTTTCGCTTCTTAATGAGGTTGCGGAATTCAAAAGAAATGTTAAGATTCGTCTACCCGTTTTGGTTTTATAACGATTTTTATATTTTACGTTATTCTGAAATCAATAATGTAAATTATTTTGTTATGTTAGAAATAATATGATTGCTTCAGTGTAAATGCATTTGAAAGAGATTGTTTTTTTTTATAATGATTTTTCATTTTTATGCTCTTTTTTAATTTGGTCGCTTATTTCTTGGGTATTAAGCGATAATTTTTGTTATTTTATATTTCATTAATTCGTTTTGGTTTTATAACGATTAATTAACTCTTCATAAACTTAAATGTTTTACTAAATATAATGATTTGATGGTATTTATGATATTTATTGTAACAGTTCTAGTTATTGGTAAAGAAAGAAAATTATCGCCGAGGTCGGGGATCGTGATCGCGAATTTTGTGTTAAAAATACAAAATTCAAAATGGCGGATTCAATATGGCGGATATATTTTTTAAAATCATCTGTATTCGATTGAATCGATTGCATCTTGCTAGTTAAGTTTTTTCGGGATCGTTTATCACGAATCCATTTAAAGTATAACTTAATATTATGATATCGATTCCACGCTACCATGAGGTAGATATCTCAGCGCGTTTTTCTTAAGAAACGTAAAACGTATATTTTATGTAATTTTTGCAAAAATTAAAAGAATTTAATAAAATATTTTTTTATAAATTGATTTTATATATTTTACATTTCTTGAAAGCAAGGTTTATTCACATTTAATTGTTAAATAGATTAGATTTTATTATGAGATATATACATATTTGGATGTTACATGATTGAATAAAATATTGTTTTAAGTGGTATCCCCATCCACAGAATACTAAATTTAAAAATTATAACAATTTCTCTCTCTCTCTCTCTCTCTCTCTCTCTCTCTTACTCACTCACTCACTCACTCACTCACTCACTGACTCACTCTTTTATGTAATTCAGTATCTAATTCGCGCTGAAATTTTCTCAACATATATTATACGCGGACGATACTCAAACGTGGAGGTCATGCTTCCCTCATGAGCTCGCTGACGGCATTACTGCCATAAACTGTGACGTAGCAGCTGTATATAATTAGGATATATCTAACGGACTCCAAATTAATCATAATAAGACTAAAGTCATGATTCTCGGCAGCCTTCATTTCATTTTTCAAATTGATTTTAATAAGCTCCCTAAGATCTCGTTAAACTCGGAGGAACTGCCTTATGTTTTAGAAGTCAAAGATTTGGAATTTGGCTGTAGCCTACCCTGAACTGGGAAAAGCAAGTCGACCAAGCTGAAGCACTTTCGATATGCAGTAACACGCGATATGAAAAATGACTTAGTTCAAAGTTTGATACTTCCGCAATTCGATTATACATGTACAGCCTACCACAATTTAGATAGCACTCTTAACCTTAAATTACAATGCACTCTTAAAGTCTGCGTTCGTTTTGTATATGGAAATATCCCTCAACATGGGCACGTCACTTCGCATACGCTTGATCTCGGATGACTCTCAACTCACCAGCGATGCGAATACTTCACAGGTGTATAAGCGTTCACTGCACTTGCGTGATAGATATCCAAATACATTTCGTCTAAATTTAATATATTAAAAAATACCATAATCAGAGAGAGAGATTTTTTTGTTAATGAAGGATTTTGAATACAGTATCATGTAAATAGAACAAACTTTAAAAAGAATCATTCTAAAAAGTGAAAAATAATACGTGTACTAATAACGGGATTAAGAAAATAATAGGCTTAAAATCAAATGCTTATTATCTTAATTTAATAATAAGTCAATCATTTGGTCATTTAAATTTAAAATGCAACTTTTTGGAGTTTGGTGATAAAATTTTTAGCATACTACTAAATGTTTACTATATGACTAATAAATTATATATATATCATGAAACATTATATTAAATTATAAACTGTTGGGATTGAACGTGATTGTTGATTTTAGCGCCGATTCCAAAAAGGTGCAGTTTATATTAAGATGATAAAATTATTAACTCATTATTAAATCAAGGTTGTTCCCACGCTACCCGGTCAAAATACTAGAATTTAAAATAAGCTTTAAATTTGTTAATTAACAGGCGCGATTGTAGCGTCGAGCAAATGTAACGGATGAACGGATGCGGAGTCTTGAAGGATAGTAAATCGGTGTTACATTGATTTAATATAACCACCTTAAGGGTGTTCTTTACCCAAAAAGTCAAAATCTACCAGCTTCCGAAACAACGCTCCAAATTTCAAGTATGTTAAATATAAGCATATCAGAAAGTTATTCCTGCATTTTTAACTTTAATTGATCAATATAATGTGGTTTTATTAACAGATAACCTTTCAAATTGTGACAAATTGACGAAATAGACGTTTTTCATTGCGTTCCATGTGCATACAATTTTCTTAAAGGCTTTTCTATCAAGTTTTTTTTATATTTTTGACACAAAAATAAAAACATTAGTAGTATATATACGCGCCGGGCTAGACGTTGTGACGTCATCACCCATCGCGTATATGGGAGGGGGGGGGTCGTGTAAACAATTAATTAATGTGACGTTAATAGTTTTTTAATTGTTTGTTTACATAAAGATTCAATTCAATTTAAAAACCGTAAAAATTACCCACCGACACATAATAATATTAATTGTACTTATTGGTAGATAATCAATACAATGTTTTTATTGTTTATTTACATAAACATAACGCGCATCTCAATTCGCAATGCTCGAGTAGCGAGACGGCTACTATATATATATATATATATATATATATATATATATATATATATATAAGCCAGGCACCAGTCGGCGCTCTCCTCTACCTAGTCCCGACTGCTGTAGCGAGACGAGATTCTTGAGTGTAGGTGGGAGCAGCGAGGAAGACGAAGAGAGAGAGAGAGAGAGAGAGAGAGACAGACAGAGAAAGACCGAGAGAGACAGAGAGAGAGACAGAGAGAGCATATCGCGCGCGGGGCCCCCCGTCTGTCCGAGGGAGCTGAGGCCGGTGGCTTCGTACAGCGAGGAATAAGAAGAAGAAGAAGAAGAAGAAGAAAGAGAGAGCGTGCACAGCGGCTGGCAGCGACGGAGCTTCGTAGGTAGGAGAGCGGGAGAGAGAAAGAGAGAGAGAGAGAGCTCCTACAACACGTTACCGCGAAGCTTACTCTAAATTTCAGTTTCGGGGTTTAATTACGGCACGAGTGTGTGAGAAAGAGAGAGAAGATAAAACTATGTACTTACGTTGACCTGTAAAGGATTGAACCACAATAACATTTTAACATTTTTATATTGTAATAAAAATTAATTAATTAATTATTTTATTATTGTAAAAACTTAAAAATTATTACAAACACTATTTTATATTAGAATTTTTAAAAATTTATATTTTATAAAAATACACTTTTTTATGACACTTTTTTTAATATCAGCTTCTTCCAGGATAGCCCTCAGCGGCGCAGGAGGCACGCGCGCTGGAATTCACTTATAAAATTCCATGATGAATCGGGCAGTCATACTCATCTTTCTCTTCTGTTAAAGATATTTCTTTAACGTCAATTGTCCGCGCCAATGATATCAAAAATCTGAATGGCACTTTGATTGTGTATCTTCTTTGATTGTGTTTGTACTTAAATCTTACTTGAGCCCCAACCAAACCATCGGTATTAGGGATACTATCCAAATATTCGTTGAGTATCCTATTGTGCCTCATCTTTATAGTTTCGATTGCTCGAAAATATACACGAGCATATCTGTATAGGACCGTGTCAGTAACAAAATATCATGTGCTATATACGCAAGCACTATTTAACCCTTTGCGGGGCGAATTTAATCTAAAAAATCGAAGTTTTTCATCTTAAATTGTTTATAACTAATTATATAAACAAACATTTGTAAATTTAAGCTCAGGATTTTATTCCTTAGGTATCTAGGATTATATAGAAAAACATTTGAGCGATATTGAGCTCAAACTATCTAAGTTATGCACAAAAAACTGAACAAAAATAGGGTGCCTAACTATGGTGGCACCCGCCCCGCAAAGGGTTAAACACCCGTAATTCATGGTTTGCCCCGAGATGTGAAATATCTCGCAGGGTGGGTGATGTGGATACTCGATCTATTCACACGCTTCCACAAGATAACTCGGTACTACGTTTTTCAAGTATTTCAGCGTAGTTTTTCTCTCTTCTCGATGCACATTGTTGACGTTTTTAATTATTTGGATCCATGAGAATCCTTCTAGTTTGTCTTTTAAACGTAGATCAGCTAGTACACACTCTTCGTTAGCGCAGCGAGACATATTTTTTTAAAGCTTCCGAAATATAAAGTGACCAAAGCTAAACTGAAACGAGTGCTTCGTCAACGAGCCCTCCAGCCCTACTAAATTTTTCTACATCTCACATTTATGAGTTTTCTTGAAAGAATAGTAATCTAGTATACCGTGAATGAATGTTCTCATAGTGCGTACGCGAACAGAGAAAACACACACACCTTGAATGTGTGTGTGTATGTATTATTAATTTTATAAAAGTATATGTAAATGTGTTAAAAATAAGGGGAAAAATTAAAAGGTTATGGTTGAGGTAAAATGAGTTGTTTTCTTGTTTTACAAATTTAGCTTTTATTTTATTTTTATAGTGTGCAAGTTCTTTTTATAAAGATATTTTATGTAGAAAACATAATTTCGGATAAATTTGTTGCAATTAAAGGTAGACAATAAGCAAATAATTACATTAATACAACATTCAGTGTGTCGAGATTAAAAATTACCATTTCCATACTCGTTTTTACTCTACTTTCAATTTCGACTTTGCGAATAGCGTAATATTTCGCGAAAGCATTCAATTCTTTGAGAATATTTTTAGCATTCGTCTCATCTTCTTTTTTTAATTCATTCTTCAAAAAATATAAAATGTATTCGACAGCACGATTAACAAAAGTAGCAAAGTCTTCTACATGTTTAAGGGTTTACTCCTGTGTAAACGCCTAAATTTTAATTATTTTTGTGCCATTTGTTTTTACAAGGTAATAAAAAGCAATCGTTCCAATTTTTTTATAGGTTTTCAAAAACCGTCTTATAGTGTACAAAAAAAATTTTTTTATTAAAATTAACATAATAGCGCCTTTATGAAAAAAATTTTTTCGCTTTTTATTATCTTGTAAAAGAAATTGCACAAAAATAGTTAAAATTTAGGCGTTTACACAGGACTAACCCCTTAAGGCGGGCACTAATACATTCACGCACCTGCGACAGTCCTTCGAGTGTAGCTAGCTGCATGACGATACTTGGTGGATTATTGTGCTTCTTCTTTTTCCGGGTGGTTCGAATGTAGTGGTTGCTTCCATATCCTCGTATAACTGCGCCTCGTGCGTGTAAGCCATCATAAAATTGAGGTCGTGATTGGGGAAGAAAATCTTCCATGACTTTCCGAAATCCTGATAGAATGTATATGAGCTTTTTAAGTACGCACTCATAGCCTCCATTTGATCGATGAAAAGCTCCCAGCTGTGCGTATCCAGCGGCACGTACCGCGAGCGTGCTCGGCCAAGCTTTACGACAGGTCTATATAACCCACCGTGATTTTCGCAACCTATAATTACGCGCTTAGAGTGAGATCTATTGAGTGCGTAAGTACTTGGTAGCAGCAGCAAATTAGAAAGCGTCTTCGATGCAGCTTTGCAGATGGGTGCAGCGTTCACGTTGTTAGTCATTTTTTACAATTGATGTATATTTTTTCGCAACTACTGTACACGAGCAGAGTGGCTGTTGGTAAGCGACTGTAGTCGATGCTCGAAACACCCTTTCTTATATCCTGCTATCTCTACCACCGCTAGTGCGAAGATTGGGTGAAAAGACGGATGTTAATTATTAAACAGTCAATCGCGAATATGAGTTTGCCACCCTAAGAGGGAGGAATTCCGTTGCAAACTTTTTCTCGATAAAATAATAAAGCAGAAAGTTTAAATAAATTTTCTCCGTAAAATAAAATTTAATGTGTCTGCGGTCAACTATGTTCTACAAAATACGCACATAAAAATTTAATAAAATCCTCAATTATTTAAATAATTGTTTAGTCAAAAGAGACACATATCCTAAAAATTTAATTTTAATTTTAATATTTTTTGTTTTAATAAGAAATAAGTACAGCTGTGAATCAAAACACATAAAAAAGTTGTCGTTAAAAAATGTCGGGTATTCTTTTTTAAAATAAAAATACGCGTCTTAAAATATTAAAAAGTATAATAGAAAAGTTTAAATAAATCCAAAAGTTTTAATTAATATTTTATTGAAGTGCGTGGCACAGTGAGCCGAAAAATCAGGCATGAGATCAAAAGCAGTAAGGAAATTACCTCTTGAATAATTATAACGATTAATTCCGTTTCCCTCGTTGAGAAAATGTATGCCTGTGCCGGTAAAAGGTGTTTGAAAGGCGTCTATATGTAGTTCAGAGTGCCCTGTAAATCGTGGCTGTAGAGGTTTATTCAGAACTTGTACACCGTCGACATACAGAGAGAGATAATTAATTGAAAAAGTTTGAAAATTAAATGGATTAAATCTCCGATTTGCGTTAAATGCTCTATTATCGAAAAAATCAATGATTATTCTTTTCGGTAACTGCCCGAGTATGACGTTTTCAATTGCATCGCCGAGAATACCCGCGTGAAGTATGAATGATTTTACCTCTATACGTGTGACTGGATATTTGGCTGTCGCTTTTGCTAATGCATTCGCGTGGCCGAGTAAGACACCCGGGCTGATTTTAACTCTGCGAACGATGAGTGTTGCTTCTTTTATTTGCACTTTGAATTTACCGTCATCGGAAACATCCATTAAGCAAAACGCGTCCTTGCTTCTTACTAAGCGAATTCTCATTTCTACACAGTTAATTAACATTTTATCTTGATTCAGCAGGTTGAGATGCAAGAATGATTGCATGTCACACATGCGGCCATTGCACGTAAAATATTGACGATTCTTAGCGCCTTTGCTCACGGCTAGCGAGGCTGTAGCATTCGGCGCAGCTTCGAAAGCGTCTTCCGTACTATAAACTAGACGTCAAAGGCGACTCTTTAGCTGCGGGAGAATAGTTGAGTAGTGACTCTCTATGTAGGCCCTGTAGGGATACGCGTTATTTGGTGGTGAAACGAGTTATTGATTGAAAAATACGTCAATCTGATTAAACATGGAATGCAAAACATTATTAACTGGTGCAACTTTAGCATTTTTAGCGTCTGTATCAACGGGTATGATTTTTGCCTGAATGTAAAGCATAGTGTGCGCTAGATCTATATAATGCTCGCTCGCACTTGCCACTACAAATTCGAAGGGTGCATCCCCCTCCTCACTAAGGGATGACACAGGCTTGTAATTCAAGTAAGCACTGTTTTCTATCGATGTCTGGGTTGCCGGAAGAGTAAAGAGATCCAGTTCACTCGTCATACATTCCGTCGAATGTGTGTGTAAAAAAGCTATTTTTACGAACGTGATGAAAATTACTTTGGTCCAAAAATATCGGTTACATTTCTAAAAGTGGTAGTAGTCGGCTTCTTTCTCTTTCTCCTCCTTCTTTTAACAGCGGTGTGGTATTTTTTTTTTACTTGAAAACCTTATCGGCTGTCATGCGGCTTTTATCAACGGGCGCCAGCTCCTCTGTATAGAAAAATCCGTCAATTACCTCGCCGTTCAAGTCTTCTAAGATAAATGTGCGCAAATTGTGCGCGTTCGTTCTCTTTAAAAAATAAATATCGCCGTAAAACTTGCAAATAATTCATACATTTTTCGCGTTCATTTAAATTTTTTTTCTAATGTAGGAGATCGTGCATTTTAGAATCCAGCCTAGATAAATTATCGCCACAGGTCTGCATGGAATTTTCATTCGTGCAAGTCGAAGCTGACTGACGTGGCGGCGGCGGCTTGTGCACTGGTAGCCTTGTAGTCCCCGCTCCACCTTTATACGTTCGAACGACTCTTCGGGCACAAGAATCATCTTGCGCGCTCGATCCATTCTCCCTCCTCCATGAACACTAATCACTGTGAATTACCGACGAATAATTTTGAAATAAGTGTACCAACTATAGGTGCTAGTAACAGAGATAAAAATCCGCCACTGTTTTGCCGAAAAAACCATTTTCTGTTTTGCCAAATTACTGCACTATCGCGCGATTTTATACTTTTTTTATTATGTACCAATTTACGCAGAACGTGCCTGTGTCTGCTCGAACGCTTTTTTGTGACTCTTTAAGTTCGACAACGCTGTGCAAAACGTTCAAAAGACACTCACACATACACACTTTATCGTAGCTTTATCGACCGATCGAAGCAGGGCTTTTCGCAGTTCACCGTCAGCACAGTGCCTCAGAACAAATAAAGGTAGCGCGCTTTTTTTCGTAAAATGATTACAGGGTAGTGGGTCTTCACGTTCACTCGAGTGATACTTCGATGTTGTTTCAGCCATTGTCACTGATAGACTGATGCGTCGAGATTTCGTTCGTTTTTTATAATTGCTTTGCCTCTCTCATCGAAATTTAAAATATTTTGACACGTATACGTCGTGAAACTCGTACGCACGCGAAACTCATCGAGAGCAGCTTGAGAAAGATCGAGAAACAAATAAGAATGAGGATTTCTAGTCGCATCGAGATAAGCTTCTTGCAAAAGTTTAGGATCCTCGGGATATACTTGTCGCACAAGATATTGAATTTGTGCACGGTCGTGCGGATTTTTAAAAATCACCATATATTTTATGTTCAAACTTATGTCGCGTTGGGATTTTCCCTTATGAAAAATATTTTTCGTAATAAAGATAACGCTTATATTTTTGCGATGACTACCTTTCGTAAATAAATCGAGAATTATGTGGCTCTATGTCTCGCGCATCAGATCGTCGAGAATAAGCAGCTTTTGCGGGAGCCCCTCTCGAAATTCGAGTTCTGGCATGGGTACTGCGGCGACGGTGGTGGGAGAGGCGGCATCTTTTCCAGGTCTGAGTTCCGTTCGGTACGTCTCTTGCCACTCTGCGTAGTAAAACAGTATACGATCAAAGCTTGCATCACAAATCCCGCCTGCCGTCGCCCTCGCCGTCAAGTGATCAACCCGTAGGTCCGCACACGCAACAAGTAAACGGATGTTTCCAGCGCGTATCCATCCTCGTAACTGATAAAAAAAGCAATGTTGACAAATTTTTATAACGATTGAGAGTGAAGAATAATAAAAAGAGCTTAAAAAGGAGAAAGAGAGAGAGGGGTATAGGTAATCACCGCGGCGGCGGCGGCGGCGGCGCAGGCGGCGCGAGACGGGCGCGTACATTAGCTTCTTACGCGCGTACTTTAGCTTCTTAGCTTATACGAGCACGTGCATATGTTATATTATGCTGATACGTACATATGATACATACATGTAAAGAAAAAATAAATATTTGATTAGAATAAATTTATTTTCATAATTTTATTAAACATTTTACATAATAGCAACTTAATTATTTAGTGTTTGTAGCCAAAAGGTAAAGCCAAACTTTGCGAAACGTATCGTGCGTTACAATGTCATGAGTAGGCATACGTCTTATAGCTTTAAATTTTATTTTAATATTGTTCGCACTTTCTTCTTTTTCTTCTTCTTCTTCTTCTTCTTGAGCCTCGTCACTGCTCGGTATGAATACATTTTATTTTTTTCATCGTAAAATGTACGATCAAGGAGAACTTTAATACTTTCAAAATTTATTTTTTAGAATTCATAAAATTTAAACATATTCCCTTGATTTGGTAACACTCTAGAGTAGCACCCGTAGAGGGGGTGAGTGCTGGAAATGCGTAAAATTTTGGGCCGCCGGATAGAAACGTTTGAATGTAGCTTCCTTCCCTGTAACTTTTTAACTCATTCGTCATATCACCTAATAAAGAGCCAAGAGGAGGGCTGTATTCGTTTGCAGCACCCTCATTACACACGAACACATACGAATCAGTGTCATAGTAAAGAATTCTTGCCGATAGGGGTTCCAAAAAACTATATAATTTGAGATTAGCCTGTGCGGTATAATATGCGGCAATAACGACGTTTGTGTGCGGGGTGGGTGCTACAGCCTCCTCTAAACTGCCAATTGTCATACAAAACTTCATCACTTACGGGCAATACATCCAATACTTCTTCCTCAGGGTCTACTAGGAGTTTAAGAAGATCTTATCGCGTATTTATTATTTCAGTTTGTTTAAAATTACTACGCTGGCCAAATTTACCTTAAAAAGAGTTTAAGCAGAGTTTTACAACGGCACGCAAGCCTGCATTTTTTTTCTATCTTTTCGCGCTCTAACTTGATTCCCTCATCTCGCTCGTAGTTTTGCAAATATTGCATTTTACTAGTCTCATTCTCACACCAAGACGGCCAGGCGCCAGCTTGCTGCTTTATTTTCAAAAATAAGTTTACGTAACCGACAAACAAGCCTTCTTCACCCGTGCACGGATCGAAGCGCATCATCCGATACTGCCAAATTATATATATTTCAGTGATTTCGTATCCAAGTTCAATGGCTTTTCTCAACTCGTCGACCACCCATGTGCCAGTGAACGCACGCTCGTGTATTTCTTCGTGGTTACAGTCTTCTTGTCGCATTTTTTCACAGCAAGAACGACACAGTGCAAATATTAGTCGATTATGCCTTTTTATAGGTAATAAAGGTAGAAATAATTTACGTGATGGTAAAATTTTACATTTTTTACCACCCGTCAGTTCTTCACACTCCATGCCAACGAGAATGCGTTGATGCATGAGCGGAAACTGGCCTCTCTTACACACGTAAGGATACTGTGAACAAATGTCTGTATACTTAATTTTTTGGCCTTCTTTAGCTTTGTAATACGTGACGATATTTTCTGTCCTGCCACCGTAAAATGCGTCGCGCGGATTTAGAGTTATTTTACTGATAAGCGGATGATTTGATACGTAAAAAAAAATTTCTGGGTTTTTCATTTGTATGCGGTCGAATTCGCACTCCTAAATTTCACGCGTTTCATAACCGAGAGACTTTATTCGAGCGATTTTTGCGCGTGTGTTCTCATGAGATATTTTTAAAATAATTTGGACATCCGTGCGTGTAGCAGCCTTGGAACTCGGAAACCGTACCCCTGTCGTGAGCGTGAACTGCAGCTTCCAAGTGTAAATACCCGTCTACTAAAAATCCCTCGCTTAACCTAAACTGTCGAGCTCTTCCCGCGTATATTATTTCTCGACCTATTTCACGCTCGCACTGCAATAACCATTCGACGGATTTCTGTGAGTGCCTGTCGGCTCGTCTATAGCCGATTGGTGGAATTATACCTATGCTATTTAGTAATCATTTTTTTTTTCTAAATACGTGTGAATAAGCTGATGCGATCGTGGTTGCATGTACAAAAGGATCTGTATCCCCGACAGAGAAAAATTCAGACAGAAAAACATGCGCGTTTGAAGATCTCAAGGTCAGAGCGGCAATACATAAGAATTTCTCATTCAAAGTCGAAAATATAATGAGGTGCGTTCTCATTATATCAAGCGTAAAAAGTATCTCTATCGCGATTTGACATTGAATCTGGTGCGTAAAATTTGGTCGCGGGTAGTGGGCCTACGTAATGTTAATTTTCAAACTTATTAAATAGATGCGGAAAATAACCTTTTTTAATAATAACAGGTAAATCAAAAGTGCTCGGTAGCGCGCTCAACTTCATGTGAAAATAGTTTAAACTATCTATAAACTTTGTTCGCCCGAGTTGCAACGTAATAATATTTTGACCCTTAAGAATAACACTCAGTAAAACTACCGTCATCGCCATTTATCGGCCGCATATAACACACCGTATTCATGCTTTTCGCAATTACAATGCGTCAACTTGCAACATTTTCTACACATTTTCGAAACATCACATAATTTTTTATTATTTTTTTTTGTAAGAACCGTCTCTTTTGTGGTTTTCATAACAAGCCTTATCAATGAAATCTCGGTTGCATGAATCGCATTTAATTGTAATTATACTTTCGGCTTTACATGTAGGTGAAACGAAACAGTAAGGACAAAGTTTCTTACACACGTGTTGATCAACGGGATAGTAGTGTTTATTGCAAAAGGAGCAAAAAACACTTTGTTTTCGCTATCCCAGTTAAATTTAATATTGTGTCAAAGTGGCGCGCTTCCGAATCATAAAGAAGGTTAATATTTCCATGAAACTCGATATCTGCCGTCATCAAATCGTCGCGCCCGTCAAAAACATCCGGCTCATCGCTTCCAAAATTATTTCTATCGTAAACAACAATTGTTATACCGTTACGTAAGAAAAGTCTTGAAATATTTTAATCTTGGGTATTCCGCAGCCTTCGTCGGATATTATAAGACTAGCATCATGCACGAGTTGCTCCGCCCTCACCTTTTGCATTTTTCTACGCCAATCACGAATGACGCGCCAAGCATTTTTTATTTCCTCCGTATTGTGAGTCTTTAACGTGATGTGGGCTTCACCTACTACGAGTGCACGCGGTAGACACAAAATATCGTCATTTTGAATGGCTACAATCGATGACTTTTTAACACTATCGATATTTAAATTTCTTTTTCTACGTGCACCGGATCCTACCGGCATATCTATAAAACCCGCAAGATAATGTAATGTTGAAAATCGTAATTGTACATCATATGTCATTCTCCGCTTGTAAAATTAAAGTATTATCAATTTGAAAATCCTCCTTACTTTGAGTCAAATTACTGATCAATTCCCACAAGCCTTCGTAAATAAAATTCTCGATAGGGCTGAGCGATAGACCAACGGCACCGTGTGCAAAATATTCGCTTCTCACACTTACCGCTATCAAGTCATTATCAGATGAAACAAGTGAACATAAATAAGCATGAATGTCGCGCATAACCGCCTCTAACCAAATAACAGGATTTATACGTTCTGACGGTGGATCGTTTACACGAAGTAAAAATCGTCTACCTGTCACGTTAAACTTTCGTACATATTGCTCGCTCTCCTCAGCTCTGACGAACCAATTACTAGGGGGACGTATATCGTACGCATCTTGATCTGGGGCCACTCGCTCGCTCGTTTGCTGCTGGATGACACATACATCGCTGTACAACCCGTCGTTTGCTGCCGGCTGCTGCTGATGCGGTGGTGAATATGCAGGCTCTGGCGATGGCGGTAAAGAAGGCCATAAAGAGCCCGTAGAAGAGGGTGATAAAGGTATTTCTGGACTGGAAGAAATATCGTTTGATACATCATTGACTGACATTTTTATTTGAAATAATCAATGTTCACACATACAAATTTTTATTAAATTTATTCTTTCATTAAAGTAATTGTTTTGAAGAGCCATTAAAACTTTCGCCAGCCCGTTCAAAAAAATCTGTCAAATTAGTCTCCGTATACAGAACAGAACTTTCGTCTTCGACATATCGTGAAACTATCCAATCTCCGTTGCGCGAGACACATCCATAACGCGTTTCATATAAACTATCAAATACTCCGGATTAGATAATGCTTCTGGTATTTCCTCTGAATTATTTCATCTTCTTCGGATGACTTTAATATATATATATATATATATATATATATATATATATATATATATATATATATATATATATATATATATATATATATATATATATATATATATGAGGACGGACGGACGAATTATTTCATCTTCTTCCAATGACTTTTAAAATATATATATGACGATGGACGGAGAATGACATATGATGCTTTCGATCAACGCAGTCCATTGGATCGTCGAGTAAATGAATGTAAGTTTAAAAAAAAAAAAAATTTTATTTTATTTTTTTCATTGATACATATATATATATATATATATATATATATATATATATATATATATATCAATGAAAAAAAATAAAATAAAAAATGTATTTTTATTTTTAAACTTACATTCATTTACTCGACGATCCAATATATATATATATTGTATTGGATCGTCGAGTAAATGAATGTAAGTTTAAAAATAAAAATACATTTTTTATTTTATTTTTTTTCATTGATATATATATATATATATATATATATATATATATATATGTATCAATGAAAAAAATAAAATAAAATAAATATATATATATATATATATATATATATATATATATATATATATATATATATATATATATATATATATATATGTATATATATCAATGAAAAAAAATAAAATAAAAAATTTATTTTTATTTTTAAACTTACATTCATTTACTCGACGATCCAATGGACTGCGTTGGTTGAAAGCATCATATGTCATTCTCCGTCCATCCTCACTGACAAGATGAAACATTCTTTTCCTTGGATAAGGACGACGCATGTAAAAAGCTGTAAGCGCATGAATGCGTTATTGTCGGGCAGCTTCGCTATCACTTACGTCGTTGTCATTGTTGTTGCTCGTAGAAGGGGTCTCGTGTGCTAAAAGCCGCAGCGCAGCACTTCTAGGCTCTCGATAATTGTGTGCAATTATTTGACCAAATTGCAATCCTTGACGCGATATCCCACCATTGCCTTCATCTGGTGATGTTTTATAAATCATATCATTGCTGCTACTGGGGCTGACATTTTCATCGTGTTCTACATTTAAATTTTCTGCAGATACTACATTTTCTCCATTTTCACCTCCATTGTCGGAGTCAGGAATTATATGATGGTGCTGTTGTTGTACATCTTGCTGAGAAGGTAGTCGTTGTTACTGCTGCTCCTCCTCCTCGTCTATACGTACACCTTCCCTCAGTACCAATTGGTTACTTGACTCGGAAGATGTAGGAATACCGCGCGCAACGTGCTGCTGCTGCAGCCACTGCTCGAGCTTCCCCTCACCCTCCTCTTCAGCCGATGCACCGGAAGGGTTGCTACTCCTTCCCATTACCACATTATCACTCCATTCATCACGTGCTATTTCTTCATAGAAAGTCGTATCACTGTCATCACTAATATCAACAAGTAATCTGTTAAAAGCTAAAAGATTTAATTTTATTAAATATTTTTTATTAATAAAAAAAATTTCTAAACATTTTTTTACTAACTATGCGGCTTCTTGTATGCATCCATTAAATTTTTTAAAATACTCATATTTTGCACATTTATTCTGTTGATGAACTGACCGACTAAAATTATATATGTAGGTGTGCGCTTGAAAACCCCTTGTGCAAAAAAACGTGCCAGTCTGCGAAATCCACACTGGTTCAGTAAAAAGTTTAACTCGCGCTCTAATGTTTCACGCGTCATCGTATGTACACGTCTGCGCCACATACGGTTGCACCTTCGCCAAACCGGGTAGCGCTCGAATCTTAATGACGATTCAATTTTAAAAATTATGTTGCACAATTCACGCTAATTTGCCTTCTCCATGCTTGCTAAATCTACCCTTGCTACTGTGTGCATTATCACTAAAAGGGTAGTCAGGTAAGCGTTAGTCTTTTATAAGACTCTGCAGAGCTATACTTATAAGTGGTGGGGTGCTGTCGGAAAAAATGGTCCAGCCGCAAATTTTGATGTTTGAGTCATCTCATATACAAAGGGGCTACGACAGCGACAGTGGCAACTTTGGCGGCTGCCGTATAAAAGAGAATATAACTCTTAAACTTGAACTTTGCTCCGGTTCCACTGATTCACTTTTACACAAGTGCTTTACTTCTTAGCAAAGTTATTAAATTCAGATCGTAGCATGTGCACACGTTTTGTTTTACGAAGCTCGATAGTGAAAAAACTCGAAAAAAATATCACACTCATACCGATCTAAATTTACTAGAGACGGAGGGAAAACTGCCGACGCCAACGGTAACGGATGTATAAAGTATTTTTCTGTTTACAGAATACAAACCATATATGGAAAGAAACGTTCTCAAGATTTGTGTAGTGCTTGCCTATACTCGTGAAAAAAAATTCATTTTGACGCGGATTTTTATTACTTGAAAACGAATTCAAACACTGCCTCATTGAATTCTCTCATATAGGTATATGAGTAATTTTTAAACACAAACCAATACTCTTTCTGGTGGTCTCTCAGTGATTTAGTAGTGGGGTTGTTGTCGATGTCGCCGATGACTTCTCAGATTGATTTTAGACGTTAGACAGTACAGACATGTCCAAATTTCTATTATATCCGACAATGCGTTCGAAAACGATCGCTGCTCTTGAGAGCAAACTGAAATTTAAGAAAAAAAGTGTGATCAAATAAAGAAAAAGTTGTATAAAAAAACAGAGTTGTATAACAATATTAAAGAATGCATAAAGAGACTAACAAGTGACATGAACCAAATGTCTGAATAGTACTAACGAATATTACAATCAGATTGCTGATTTAAGAGAGTACGACAGTGCGGCTCGTATCGAAGTGTTCCACTACATCAAAGCATGAGAAAAGTGTACCGTTTGCAATAAACGCCATCATCGTGACACACGACTGTCAGTGAAGTGGACAGGAAGTGGGCGGTGTACCCGCTTTCGATGCAATGACTGCCGGACACGTGCGTGCAACTGCGCGTTTACGGGTGAGTCGCCAGCTTCGCCGGAGCCGGAAGACAGGGGCCGTCCAGTGCTCCCGCGTGAGGATGAACCATCGCCGAGAAATGTCGAGAAAGAAGAAGTTAATCAAGAAGAAAAGCCACTTGATTTATCACTAAAGAATAAATTCATGAAATTGTTGGGGTTAAAAAAAAATGTGTCAAAAAAAATGTGACTGCCCGATTTATCATGGAATTTTATAAGTGAATTCCAGCGCGCGTGCCTCCTGCGCCGCTGAGGGCTATCCTGGAAGAAGCTGATATTAAAAAAAGTGTCATAAAAAAGTGTATTTTTATAAAATGTAAATTTTTTTAAAACTTTAATATAAAATAGTGTTTGTAATAAATTTTAAGTTTTTACAATAATAAAAATAACACAGCCCCACAAAAAAAAAATTGTAAGTCCCAAAAATTTGACCACGGTACTTATATGTTTTTGGGATCGCTGAATCCGAATCCAGGGTTAGTTTAACCCCATCAGATCTTTCTCAAGGTCAGTTGAAGGTCAAATTATCGAAATACATGAAAAATACACTGAAACCATGGTATCTTGGGGTTTTTGGGGTCGCTGAATCCGAATCCGGGGTCAGTTTAACCCCATCAGAACTTTCTCAAGGTCAGTTGAAGGTCAAATTATCGAAATACATGAAAAATACACTAAAACCATGGTATCTTGGGGTTTTTGGGGTCGCTGAATCCGAATCCGGGGTCAGTTTAACCCCATCAGATCTTTCTCAAGGTCAGTTGAAGGTCAAATTATCAAAATACATGAAAAATACACTGAAACCATGGTATCTTGGGGTTTTTGGGGTCGCTGAATCCGAATCCGGGGTCAGTTTAACCCCATCAGAACTTTCTCAAGGTCAGTTGAAGGTCAAATTATCGAAATACATGAAAAATACACTAAAACCATGGTATCTTGGGGTTTTTGGGGTCGCTGAATCCTAATCCGGGGTCAGATTAAACAATCAGATCTTTCTCAAGGTCAGTTGAAGGTCAAATTATCGAAATACATGAAAAATACACTAAAACCATGGTATCTTTGGTTTTTTGGGGCGCTGTATCTGAATCCGGGCTTATTACAACCCTATCAGGTCATGGTCAAGGTCAGTTGAAGTTCAAATCAGAAAGATTCATAAAAAGTAGAGTCAAACCATGACATTTAGGGGTTTTTGGGGTCGCTAAATCCGAATCCAGGGTCAGTATAGTCCCATAAGGTTATATTTATGGTCAGTTCAAGGTTAGTTCAAGGTCATGGACGTAAAGAGAGTGAAAAAATTAGTTATAAACTGAAACAATGCAAAAGGTAATGTAAACCATAAAGCAAAGAACAATGTATATGCAAGTACAATCGTATCCTTTAAAACTATATCATAGTTTGCTGCTCCTTCATTTACTTTAAATTTGTTAGAAGTATATGCAATTCAATAAAATACCCGTAAAAATATTAAGCCCATTACTCTTTTTTATGGTAACGAACTATTTTATTGTCAAATGATCTACGAAGTGGATTACGCTTCCGCTTCTCCGATGTTGATGGTAGATCTCTTTTTAACGACCAACAGTAATCTGCTAACATATTTACGTCCCATCTTCCTTGGTACCTGCGCTCTATTTCCTTGATATCTTGGTGAAATCTCTCTCCCTGCTCTTCGCTGTAATCACCTAGGTTTTCTGGAAATTCATCAACATGCGAATATAAAAAGTGTAATTTTAGATTAATTAGGCAGCCTTTTTTTTTGTAACTATTTACTAAATTTAAAACTATTTGTTGGTAATTTGGGCTCTTATGATTTCCAAGAAAGTTTTTAATTACCCAATCAAATTCATCAATTTTCATGTCTAAATCAAACATGTTCTTGTACTGCTCTTTAATATTTTGATTGATTTTTCTTCTATTTTTTGGGGTCTCATACTTGCTACAAATGTAACAAAAACTATCCCGTTTTGCTATAAGGCATTCTTGGTCACCAGACCTCAAGAACAGTACAAGAACATGTTTGATTTAGACATGAAAATTGATGAATTTGATTGGGTCCCTAAAATCATATGCGCAATATGTAGGAAAATGCTACAGAAAGACAAAAATGGTAAAACTGAAGTAAAAATGAAAGTGCCTACGATATGGAAGGAACCTTTAAGAAAAGAAGACTGTTATTTTTGTAATACGAATTTGCATGGAGTTAATAGTAAAAACAAGTCGCAAATTAATTACGCTAACGTTGAAAGTGTCACGAAACGTATATATGTGGAATAAGTGGAAGTATGGATCTTGAGGAAAATTTAGAAAGACATGATGAAGATGAAATCTTAGAAGAAGAAATGGAGGAAGGAGATATTATTGCGGAAGAAGAAATAGCGCCTGATGAAGACAATGACGTTGCTAGTACAAGTGATACAAGTGACGAAGAATACATCCCCTACAATACTAAGAAGGAGAAAGGTCCACTTACACAGGAAAAAGTGAATGATCTCATACGCGATTTGGGCCTACCAAAGAATGGGGTGGAGTACTTGGCTTCATGGCTAAAAGAAAATACTAATGAAGCTGGAAAAATTAAAGTTTCTTACTACCGAGACAGAGATAAGAAATATCGTGATTATTTCGCTAAAGATGAAGAATTTTCCTTAGTTTACTGCAAAGATATAGTTGGGTTGATGAATTGCTTTAAACATGGATGTTACAACCCTAACGAGTGGAGATTGTTCATCGATTCGTCAACGAGAAGTTTAAAAGCCGTTCTGTTACACAATGCAAATGTTTATGCAGCCATTTCCATAGGATATTCGGTAATACTGAATGAAGAGTACTGTAACATGAAAGTAATATTAGACCGAATAAAATAGAATGATCATAAATGGCAAATATGTGGGGATCTTAAAATCATAACAATACTTCTGGGGCAACAATCGGGATTCACAAAATATCCTTGCTATTTATGTGAATGGGATAGTAGGGATAGAAAGAATCATTACATAAAGAGTGTCTGGCCCCTTAGACAAAAGTTCGAACCGGGTTCTAAGAATATAAAAGATAAGCCACTTGTTGATCCATCAAAAATTCTTATACCACCTCTGCACATTAAATTAAGACTTATGAAACAATGGGTAAAATCTTTAGACAAAGATGGTAGCTGCTTTAAGTATCTGCGAAATCAGTTTCCCAAATTAAGTGATGCTAAAGTAAATGAAGGAATTTTCGATGGCCCTCAGATTCGTAAGATGATAAATGATGAAATTTTTGTTACGAAAATGAATCATACAGAGAGAGAAGCATGGTTATGTTTCAAGGACGTAATTAAAAACTTTATTGGAAATCATAAGAGCCTAAATTACCAACAAATAGTTTTAAATTTAGTAAATAGTTACAAAAATCAAGGCTGCCTAATTAATCTAAAATTACACTTTTTATATTCGCATGTTGATGAATTTCCAGAAAACCTAGGTGATTACAGCGAAGAGCAGGGAGAGAGATTTCACCAAGATATCAAGGAAATGGAGCGCAGGTACCAAGGAAGATAGGACGTAAATATGTTAGCAGATTACTGTTGGTCGTTAAAAAGAGATCTACCATCAACATCGGAGAAGCGGAAGCGTAATCCACTTCGTAGATCATTTGACAATAAAATAGTTCGTTACCATAAAAAAGAGTAATGGGCTTAATATTTTTACGGGTATTTTATTGAATTGCATATACTTCTAACAAATTTAAAGTAAATGAAGGAGCAGCAAACTATGATATAGTTTTAAAGGATACGATTGTACTTGCATATACATTGTTCTTTGCTTTATGGTTTACATTACCTTTTGCATTGTTTCAGTTTATAACTAATTTTTTCACTCTCTTTACGTCCATGACCTTGAACTAACCTTGAACTGACCATAAATATAACCTTATGGGACTATACTGACCCTGGATTCGGATTCAGCGACCCCAAAAACGCCTAAATGTCATGGTTTGACTCTACTTTTTATGAATCTTTCTGATTTGACCTTCAACTGACCTTGACCATGACCTGATAGGGTTGTAATAAGCCCGGATTCAGATACAGCGCCCCAAAAAAACCCAAGATACCATGGTTTTAGTGTATTTTTCATGTATTTCGATAATTTGACCTTCAACTGACCTTGAGAAAGATCTGATTGTTTAATCTGACCCCGGATTCGGATTCAGCGACCCCAAAAACCCCAAGATACCATGGTTTTAGTGTATTTTTCATGTATTTCGATAATTTGACCTTCAACTGACCTTGAGAAAGTTCTGATGGGGTTAAACTGACCCCGGATTCGGATTCAGCGACCCCAAAAACCCCAAGATACCATGGTTTTAGTGTATTTTTCATGTATTTCGATAATTTGACCTTTAACTGACCTTTAGAATGATCTGATGGGGTTAAACTAACCCTGGATTCGGATTCAGCGATCCCAAAAACATATAAGTACCGTGGTCAAATTTTTGGGACTTACAATTTTTTTTTTGTGGGGCTGTGTTATCATCGAATTACACACATACACCGCTGCAGAGTCATGAGTATTTGATTCAGAAATCACGATTATATTTCCATGTTTTAATTCACCTTCATCTCGATAATAATAAACTACAGTATATACTGTGGCTTGATTATTATTATAGTGAAAAGCTTGAGCTGCTTTTTGAACAACGAAAGCAAAATTCTCTGAATAATCTGGTAGCACAAGATTTTCTCCTGGCTTTAAGCTTCCCTTCAATTGCTTAAAATATTCTGATTGTTGTTTGTTAATATAATCATGAGGTTTTAATGATTTTAACCGATGACCAAGAAGTTCGAGGAAATTTTCAGTAGTTGTGTTTGATGTAATCATAGTTGTTCTATCTGTCGAATGCCAAGAGCTAAAAGTTATATCCTTTAGTCTGCTTTTTCCAAACCTGATTCAAGCTGGGATCTGAGCTTATCGTAATTAGGGCAGTTTTTGCATTCGTTAAGAAAACATTCTCTATTTGAGTTACGACATACCATGAGATTAAGACAATCGGTATAGTTTTTTAATGGGAATTCCGATTTAGCCATCAGGTCACATAAATTGATGGCATCGAGCAAAAGCTTGACAATCTCATGAAACACACATACGCAAACAATATGAGTACCATTACTTCCGAGTAAAACACAATTTTGAGGTCGTAATTGGCAAAACTTTGAAAGACCTATAGTAGTATCTGGATGCTCTCCACAGAATTTGAAATATAATTCTTTTAAGCTAAACAATGTCAGTCTCTTCTGTTTGAGGACTTTTTCTCCATCAATCTCAACATATTTTTTATTTCTATATCCTGGGAGAATTCTGCTGTTAGAATCACATTCATAGAATTGTTTCACTCTATTAACCGTAGTTTGTGGCAGCTATTTACCTATTTTTGGGGGTGGTCTAGAAAAGAGACTTCAAAGTGTTCCAGGCAATAAAATATGCAACGAATCCATTTGAATTTTTTTGTGGTTGTTCTTTAGTACAATACCAATAAATTTGTAATGCAGTTTTAGAAATAATATGAACATTTATACATTGAAACGAATGAAAAAACACTGAGAAAATGGGCTTTTTAAAATGTTATACGTGTAACTTTTGTTATCATTTTTTAAAGTAATTCCACACCATAAATCTCTGTATTACGTATATTATAATTGAAATATCCAAGAGAAATTGTCATCATCGAATCCTTCATCGCCTTGACTTGTTTGGAAATCTTCATTTTATGACCATAATTAATGAATTTTCAGTCATATCTCAACTTTTAAGGAAAGAAGGTACCCAAGACACTGAAATCCTTTAACTTATGAAGAAAAACTTTTTTTTCACAAAGCATGTTGTATTATAGAAAAAGAAAACGTAATGGACTACTTTGGTTTCACTCACCCCCTTTTGAAGTAATCGTAGACAAATTGGTTTACATTTTTTTACTTATTTCTCATACTGAAATTAAGACATTTATAGAGCAATATTGTCAAATGATAATCTGTAACTATTTTGAGGTACTTATGTATATGTACAATTTTATTTTTGCAAAATAGGTAGTATCTTAGCACTGAATTGTATTTTTAGAATGCATATTTTAATACATAATAAAATAATCTCTCTATATATTTATTTGTTCAACATATGTTGAAAACAGAGCACAAAAAATTTCGGATTGATCCACCAAGCATTATTGCGCAAACTTGCAAAGCAGTTTTGATGAAAGTAAAGTTGTGAGAAAAATGAGTTTAAACATACATTTTAATAAAAATAGAATGATCAGTCATTTACCTATTTAACTGCAACTTGTGAATGTTAATGTTTGTAACGGCATTTGTCCCCACATATTTATGTGCCTTTTGAGTATCCAGGAAGCTACGCGTAGGATCTCAAAGTACAAAATTGCGTAACAGCATGTTAAACATATAGTAAATTCATCTTTTAATATGTTTCAATAGCTTACTTACATCATACATTTTTTATTTATTAATGTGACTATTTTTACATATAATATGTCATTTTATACTTATATAAACTGAAAAATTCATGTCACTTAAGTATATTGTCAAAAAACTATATTTATAACGTGTAAATAATTTATACATGTATAATAATTAAATACTAACCTTCCGAAACTTTGTAATCAACCAGACCTGATAAACTTTCTTCAAATGTAGTATTCCAAAAAAAAGTATTATTTACTCTTGGTATTCGATCATTCTATATGCTGATTTTGCTGAAACATTAAAGTTGGCACAAATAAATCAATTCTTTCTATCACTCAAATTAATTATAAAATTATAATACTTATCTGACTCAATTAATTCAGGTAGAAATAATATACTTTTTCCTCCACTATTTATGTTGTCAAATAAAATATTATTTTGGTTTTCTTAAATGGAAGAAGATACAACAAACACTAAAATCCTTTAATTTCAGAGAAAAAATATTTTTCCTACAAAACATGTTATAGTATAGAAAAAGATAACATTTTAGACTGGTTTTGTTCAAAATCACCACCCTTTGAAGCAGCCACTTTGAAAAAAACCTGTAAAAACATACATATGGTTAATTATCACTGTGCTCAAGGGGTTACGATGGATTCGTATACATTTTTTTATGAACATTGAACGGTTCTATTCTATATGAACAATTAATTGTTTGGGATATAAGCAGTATTTTAATACTAACTTATATTTTTAAAAATTATATTTTAGATATTAATAAAAATAAACTCTCTTTAAATTTGTTCAAAATATGTTAAAACTGTTGCGCAGGCTTACAAAAGTAAGTTATGAAAGTTAAGTTTCGATAAAAATGAAATTAAACATAAATATCAATAAATATATCATGATCAATCATTTATCTATTTACCTGCAACTTATGGATGTTAATATTCACCAATGTCATATTGTCATACATAAAAAGAGTATCTATATACCCTGTAACATCCTATTTCATTGATTTGGTTACCCAGTAGGCTACGTGCAGCAGCTGAAAATACAAAGTTGAGTAACAGCGTACTGAGTTATTATGTTCATTAAAAGAGTAAATTCGTTTACTAATACATTTGAATAGCTTACCTGCGTCAAATCTATGACTTTTTCATTTATTGAAGTAACTATTTTGACATTAGATATGTCATTTTACACTCATATAATCTGAAAAGACTTATGCCGCTAAAGTAAAATTTATAAAAAAGTATACCTGCAAAGTGTAAACAATTTAAACACGTACAACAATTAAAGACATACGTTTCGAAATTGTCTAATTAACCAGACAATTGGTAATGTGTCTTAACATTCAACATTTCTCTAAAAAAGGTATTGTTTACTCTTAGTCCGTTGATTGTATATGCTGGTTTTGCTGAAAACGAAAAAAAGATACAAAGAAATCAACTTTTTCTAACATTCAAATTTCGTATAAAACTATAATACTTCCATGATTTAATCAATTTGTAATACGATAATATACTTCTTGATCCACTGTTTATACCGTCAAGACAAAATATTTTCCTCATAAAAGTAAACATGCAATTGTCGCTCCGTCGGTAAAATAGATATCGTACTACGCAAGACATGCTATACCAGCCTTACTGATATTTGAAACGGAACACGCGCAAAACATTAAAATTGTAGTACTAGTAAAATAATAAGTTAAGATGTATAAGTTTTTTATTTTTGTTTGTATAATGGTTATTAAAATTTTATTTTTAAGTACAAGACACCCTACAAATAAAAATTACATCACGACATTTATTTATAATTTATAGGTATAATATACAAAAACGTCATTAAAACAATGACAAAAACTTTGGAATTTTGATAAGTGTAAAAAAAATCTACAACTTCAAATAAGTCGAAAAAAATTAGTTTTCGCATAAAACCTTTTACTTTCGAAATAAATAGAGTTAAAAAAGTGTTTTACGTTTTAAAAAAAATACATTTTTTTTACCAAAAATCGGTAGCTTTTCCCTTAACCCTTTGCGGCACACATTTTTCAGATTAACGATCTTTCTTGAAAGTTAGTATACAAGGGTTTTCGGCATCGCTGATTACGAATCTGAACCCAGATTTTGAAAATTCAAAATTCAAACTAAATTATTAGAAAAAAAACACTAAAAAAAAAGGAAAAAAATTAAATTAAAAAAGAAAATGGAGACAGTGACCGCCACGTTCACGTGAGTTATTCTAGAGTCAACTGAGCGCGATTCATAGTACAAGAAGCTAAAATTTATAATCTTTTAATTTTTGGTCGCAATCTTGGATCCACCAGTTTGAATTTTCAAAATCTGAGTTCAGATCTGCCAATGGCGGGAGTAACCCCGAGTCTATAGTAGGTTTTGTATTTCTATTAAATCTACTAATCGGCTATTAACACAGCTGAAAAATGAAGAAATTTGAAAGCACAAGCGGCTGTATGTACCAAAAGAATCAATTTTTATCATGAGGTTCGAATACCATCAATATGGTTAACTTGACATTCTATTAAAATAAAGATTCAAAAACGATTTTGCAAATTTTGATTGTAAAATAAGAAAAGTGCATAATATGTGAATGTACGAAAATAATTACCTACATTGACTATTATCACATAACTGAATTAAAATTAATCTTAAAATGTTGTTTACATATAAATCAATAATTCAGCAAACTGGAATGAACTGGAATGGAATCAAATAAGAGGGTGCGCTCACGAGACGATGACTCCGAAAAGTGTTGAGTCTTCAGTTATTGACAGGAAGGGTAGATCCACCGGGCCCTCGGAGATCGCCGACTTTAAGACGGTCCTTTCAAAGAAAGAGAAAGCTGCAGTTAAGAAACATCAGAAGCAGCTACAGAAACAACCTAAGCAGCTGACACAAGAACAACAGCTGCAACGAAATCAGCAACAGCGACAATAGCTGTGACAAGAACTGCAGCAGCAGCCGCAACAAAAGAAGACCCCAACAGCCAGGATATCGGCGGACAAGAGGAGCGAGACTGCTCAAAAGAAGAAGATGAGGAGCAGGAGAACGCACAGAAAGCGACCCAAGACTGTCCTTATCCGATCGAGGAATTGAGTCACCTACGCGAACATTCTCTCAAATGTCTGCGAAAAAGTCACAGCAGAGTGTCCAATGACTGATATTAAGTGTATCATTAAAACTAGGGCGGGCGACGTCCTGGTAGAGTTGGGCACGAAAAGCAACAACCAGGACCTGGGCACTATAGGAGACTCCATCAGGAAAGTATTGAGCACGTCGAGGGTCGTAAAGACCCTGACGCCTAATACAAACGTGGAAGTCAGAAACCTGGACAGCCTTATATACCACCAGAGAAGAAGTGGAGACGGCGATCAAGAGGGTCGTTGACGAAGCAGGAGTCTTAACGGGTGAGATTAGCGTTTCGTTGACCAAGTTCAACAGTAGGGAGTAGCGACTGGTCATCGTAGAGATGGACCAGGAATAGGCAGAGTTCCTCCTTGAGAAGAATCGCCTGAAAGTCGGCTATATGAACTGCCGACTGAGAAGATGGCAGCGGCTCCAGCGGTGCTTCAGATGTCTGGGTTACGGACATCAAGCGCGTGATTGTCGTGGCCCAGACAGAAGCAAGGCCTGCTACAAATGTGGCGCGGAATGTCACAAAGGAGCAGCCTGCAAGGCTACCGAGGCGAAGTGCGTCTTGTGCACTGACCTGAAAGTAGACCAAGCACAGTTGGGCCACACGCCGGGCTCTGGACAATGTAGAGCGTTTCGCGAAACGCTTAGGCAGACCAAAGCTATGTGTTAATGGTGGAACACATAACGGTCCTTCAACCAAACCTCCATAGAGACGAATTAGCCAACAGCCTTCTGACTCAAAGTATATCTCAAAGTACTATAACTGGATCGTACCTACGTGGTACAAAGACACATTTGGCACAGCAACAATCTACCTGGACCCACGAACCACCAGAGTGGACGAACACGGGGCCAGAAACGGCTTTGTGTGGGTGAGAAGCAGATACGTAACTTACGTGAGCTGCTACTTTACCCCGAACGTCCGTATTGAGCAATTCAGGCGGAGTCTGGACGAGCTGGAAGACGTGATCCGCGAAATAGAAGGCGCGTCATGGAGATCATCATGGAGATGGTATCTAGACTCGCCCTGATAGTTCTCAACGTGCGAAACACTTCGACATTCAGAAGGATAGGGCATATTCGGACAATTCTGGACGTGTCTTTCACATCCGAAAATCTAGCGCGTAGCGCATCGGATTGGGCGGTAATGGAGGATTACAACAGAAGCGATCACCAATACATCACGTTTCAGTTGCGCCATAAAAGAGTCACGACAAAGCTACCCCGATGGAATCTGGCCAGGCTGAATACGGAAAAACTAGTCGAGGTACTGCTCGACGGATAGGGAAATTTACCAGCGACGAACGCCGCCGAAGACAGGGACGGAGCGGAGACCCTCGTTAGGAAGACTATGGGTCTCATTCACCGAGCCTGCAAAGCATCGATGCCGCGCAAGGGAAAACGCCATGCTTACTGGTGGTCGGACGAAATAGCGCAACTGGGAGCGGAAGCGAAACGCCTCAGAAGAAGGGCGCAAAGAACGAGAGATGAAACGGAGGCAGCACTGTTGTCGGCGCAGCACAAAGCAGCGCTCAAGCGGCTCTGACGCGAGATCAACCGTAGGAAGGCACAGTGCTGGAAGAACCTGTCGGAGGAAGTCAATCGGGACGTGTGGGGCTTGGGTTACAGGATCGTGAGATCAAGAAACTCAGCGCGCTTCCAAATCACCCTTTCGACGAGAAGACCATGGCTCGAATCGTGGACACTGTTCCCAACAGATCCACCAAGGCAAGACCAGGAGGAAGCCGCTGAAGTAGGTGAGATTTCCGTATTCTCCACCGAGGAGTTGCGAATCGCCGCCACAATGATGCGGAGCGGAAAGGCGCCTGGGCCCAACTGGATACTAGCTGAAATATTGAAGATCATCGCGGTGAGAGCACCTTCTCTGTTGCTGAGTATGTACAACGCGTGCCTGAAGGCGAGTGTCTTTGGCACTCTGTGGAAGGTTGCGCGTCCCGTGTTGATCAGCAAAGGTAAGGAAGGTAGTTCGGCTGGGAAGGAGAGAATGGTCTGAAAATCATTGTTCCAGGACCATCGCACTTCTCGTTACGCTAGACGTTAAGAACGCCTTCAACTAGGCCAGATGACCAGACATCTTGGACGCGTTGAACGAGTTCAGAGTCCCAGAGTACCTTATGCGGGTGATACGGGACTACCTGTAGGACCGTATCCTCCGCTACGAAACAGCAGAAGGTCAACGCGAGGAATATCTCAGCGCCGGCGTGTCACAGGGGTCTTTGGACTTACGTCATTTTTCGGGGAACCCACAGATATTGTTGTTTATTTCAGTTTTATTATTATAATCACTTTCACAATGTAAACTCATTTCCTTATTAATGACAAGTCGCAACAAACCAAGATTGTACATTTATTTTTAAAACTCACTGTAACATTTTGTAACTCTTTGTAAATGTTTGTAATTCTTTATAACTTTTAATAATTATTTGCAACTTTTCATAAGTTTTTGTAGACGGATAGAAATATAAAGTCGAATCCACTGAAACGCACGTTGAGTCTACGCAAAACAAAAATCTATCTTAATAGTTATGTGGCAAGCTGCAATAGCTTAGAAAAAGAGTATCTACTTCTTTTTTTCTCAATTCATGATTTCGAGGTTAAGTATATTTAGCTTCCAGAAAAAAAGTAGCGTCTATTGTAAAAAAAGAGCTACTCCTTTCTTTTAAAGGATTTTCAACCTTTTCTTTGAGAGGTTATATTGGCATGCCTGAAACAACCAGTCTTTTATTTTACTTCTCTCCGTGTAGTTTCCTTGTAACTTTTTGACTGAATTCAGATAATGTCACAAAGAATTAAAAAAAAATGCCAAAAAGTTATACAAATTTATAAAGAGGTACAATAAGTACAAAAAGTTGCAGAATTACAATAATAAAAAGGGTATCAAAGTCAATTTTTATCCTCCCTACTTTAGCGACCTGAGAATTATAAAATATTGGCTATTATTAAAAAATAAATAGATTGATACAAAAGAAAGGGCAATGATGTTCTAGTTTGTTATAATTCGGTTTATTTATTAATTAATCTAATAAGTTATTTATATCTCAATTAAAGGTTTAAGGTTAGGGATTACGGCTGGAAATTTTAATGGCTTGATATTTTGTTGCTCCGTTGCGTAGTCCCGTATTTACGCGGGGCCCCATGGAGGCACACAATTTTTTTTTCACCAACACAATTCCAATAAAAATGATTTAGTATTAATTGTCATACTTATTAACATAAATATATGTAACAATATATGAAACATAATAACACTAAGAATATATATATATATATATATATATATATATATATATATATATATATATATATATATATATATATATATATATATATATATATATATATTGTAATGAGTCGTGAATAACTCGCGAGTAATACAGCGTGGTCAAGTGTCGCCATCTGACAGCCGCGCGCTGTAACAGGTTGGTAAGAGAGAGCAGGCGGCGAGACACCGCCGATACCGTGGAGAAAGACCATTATCGCTAGAAAGACCTAACGCTATAGCTTCGCGCACCACGCTTTGAGCGCGCTAGCCGCCATCTTAATGATTCTCTTACTGCGCAGCTGAACGTGTTCGCGCTTGTACTGTGTACGGTGATTCTCGCAGGCGTGGGTGCAAGAATGACTGGTTGAGGTGAACCCTCCACCACCACCGCCACTACTAAAGAAGGAGAAGCCACGACACAAGAGAACGAGCCCAGCAGTGAGAGCGAGCCCAAACGAGGCAGCCACAAGCGAGAAGGAGATAGAGAAAGAGAGATATAGATAGATAGATAGATAGATAGATATACTTTTTATTTTGATAACAATCAAAAATAAGGTACAGATATATATGTACATATTGTTTCATTTTTTTAAATTAAATTAACGTATTTGTCACAGTATCGTTTCTTTTTTTTTTTTTTTTCATGTTGTTCGAATCGCATGCTTGGCTCGATCACAACATTACTCCCCCTCTTTCAGATTGTCGTCCCGCCAATCTTAGGTCTCTCATATATTACGTCTTCTACCTTGACCCCATATCAGGCATGAAATTTCCAAGTGGTGCTTCCAGGTATAGACTCCAATCATCACTTTCAGGAATAAAAAGACGGACTCTTTTCTTAACAAATAAATTTCTGTTAGTTGAATCCAAACTTCAAGCGGTTGAATTCTCTTCAAATTCAGTTTTCGGACAAGAGTGGGGAGTTGACGTGCCACGGAATCTCACTCAAGTCTCTTCTCCGATATTTATCTTCACGCTCACGGGAAAAACCACAACTCAAAAGAACCGTAAACAGAGCAGTCTTCATATAAGTCGATTGATGTTGAGAATCTTGGGTTTGTGGCTTGGTGAACGAGGAATACAATAAACAACATCATTGATTTTCTTCAAAACTTCCCAAGGTCCCATCCAATTCGATTGGAGTTTCGGTGATTTTCTTTTGGTTCTTCGAGGATTAAAAACCAAACCTGTTGACCTTGAGAGTATTCAACGTGTCGTGCTCTTTAATCGTGCCAAGACTTCGTATTTTCTAATTATAAATTAAGTTCCCGCTGGTATCCTGTGTGTCCTTGTACGTCTGTCCGAACTGCTGGTGGCACTGGCTGTTTCTGCCCAATCCTCAACAACACTGCATGAAATTTTAAATAGGAAGAATGCCACTGCATATGATAGCAAGAGTTTGATATATTCCAGAGCAATCACTTTATGGCACTTTTAGAATCTCAAATTTCAGCTAAGTAGTATATCTTTAATAATAATCGAGGTCAAAGAAGTTTAAATTTTAACTAATTGATAAATTATACTTGACTAAAATGAAGTATACAAAAATTAATGAAACTTCAGTGGGGTTAATCCATTCTTATTCGGTGATGGGTTTTTCTTATTATAGGTATCTCACTGAATTTTTTACTGTATAAGCTTCAGCATGAATGATCTTATGTACTGTAGTCCCACATCAAGAGCTAGTCTTAGTGCTTCAGTTTTGATAATTTGTAGTGTTGTACTTAGGTTGTTTTTATCGCAGGATGAGAGGTGTAAGTTGTATTCTATTGTACTTCATATTAATATTTTGTAAATATATTATAAGATTTGTGGGTTTCAACCCCACTATGTATTTTTAATATGGGGAGATCTTGGAGTTTGAATTACGAAATTTGATGAAACGTTGAGGATTTATTGTGTGGGTTTTAAAATTTTTGATTGTTAATAAAATTTAACTTTTCAAGTCTCTTTTGATAGGTTATAATGCTAGGAAACAGAATAAGAAAGTAAGATTATAATTAAGAAATCACGATTATTAAAAAAATAATAAAAAATATTGTAACGGAAAAGTGTCAATACAAATATGTCAAAAGAAGTCGAATAACTGTTAAAAAATTTAATTCACAGGATAAGTTATAAAATGAAAAATATAAAGTGTCCCATCCTGAGCAACACTACACGGAGAAAAATGCTTTGTTAATTTAACAAAGTCACTTGGTAAAATACGCACTAACTATTTTTTTATTATACTTCCAAATAATTTGTTGTTTCTATAAAGTGATTAGTTGATTTTACTAGCCCATTTGTTAAATTAAAAAATTACTTGTTAAGTGTAATAAAAAAAATAGTTAGTGTGTATTTTACGAAGTATTTGTTAAATTAACAAAGCATTTTTTTCCGTGTATGTGTTCCAAACTGTGCGATAGACATTAATAAAATGAAAAATCACCTACCAAACTATTGCTATTTAAAATTTTTGAAGCATAAAAAACGCCAGTCTCCCCTATTCAATATAATGATTCCTCTTTTAAGTAGCTTTAATATATATATATATATATATATATATATATATATATATATATATATATATATATATATATATTAAAGCTACTTAAAAGAGGAATCATTATATTGCATAGGGGAGACTGGCGTTTTTTATGCTTCAAAAATTTTAAATAGCAATAGTTTGGTAGGTGATTTTTCATTTTAATAAATGATGCGTCAGCAAAGTATCAGATGTCACCCCCGCTGGGGCTCAGTGTCCATACGTTATTCAGCTAACATATGATGATGAGTCAACGACGTATCAGATGTTACCCCACTGTTGGTATGTCACTCACTGGCGACAGTTAGGTTCATCTGAGGTCAAGGTCAAGGTCAAGTTTGTTTTGACGGCCTATAGTGAGGTTACAATTACTTATATTATATTATAACTACTGTGTCAAAGGAAAAATTAATTATTACTTATATATATATATATATATATATATATATATATATATATATATATATATATATATATATATATATATATATATATATATATAAGTAATTGTAACCTCACTATAGGCCGTCAAAACAAACTTGACCTTGACCTCAGATGAACCTAACTGTCGCCAGTGAGTGACATACCAACAGTGGGGTAACATCTGATACGTCGTTGACTCATCATCATATGTTAGCTGAATAACGTATGGACACTGAGCCCCAGCGGGGGTGACATCTGATACTTTGATGACGCATCATTTATTATCTGAGTAATGCATGATTCTAAATAAATCTTTTCTCTTTTATATTACTTTTATTATTTAAAGAAAAAAATTAATCTAATAAAATTGTAATATCTTAATAAAAGTATGAAAAATTTATTTTTCTTATAAAAGACTAGAAACATTAAAATATATAAATATAAATGGTTTTAAAAGGAAAAAGGACGAATAATCAGGTTATTAAAAAGAAGGTAAGTGCAATTAAATTTTTTATTTATTTGATGACAATCGATTATTTGGTACATCTATTATATTATACATATGTAGAGATACGAGTTGGTAAAATACATCTATTACATCATATTTACAAAGAGGAATTTGCTTATTCAATTCCTTTGTACGTGTTTGAATGCCGGTGGTTATAAAACTAATTACATTATCGTCAATTGTAATTGTACTAGGTACAAACACTTGTAATTGCACTTCATGCATAAGACTACTTTTATTCACAATATATTCAATAACTTCGTCTGTAACGCAGTTTACACTACCCGCTATATAACTTAAATATTCGAGGCGAGCGTCAATACAATTTTCTACGTATTCAATTAGGCAGTCAAAGGTAACTTTCTTTATAATACAACCCTGCCGAAAACATTTATATACAATAGATTTTCCAGGTCTCCGATCCTCCTCTATTTCGATAGCTTTATCTTGATGACTATGTGTGAATTTTAAAATTCAACCATTACCGTAAATCTTTTGATCTCTTAATTCATCAGCGTCCCCACTGAAATACTTGACAATATCAACAAAACTACCTTTAAATTCTTGCCAATCACTGATTGAGAACGCTATTCCGTCAAAGTCAGAAGACAACAGTCGTACAGTTGGTCGGTAATATTCGTCCGTGTAACTATCGTATTGTAAGACAATGATAATCTTCTTGGTGAAAGATTTGTTTAGTCCATATAACGTGCTGAATATCTGATGCGCACAACAAGTAGTTCGTGGCTGGTCAGCTATGTTGTCGTTTCTCTTCAAGTGGTTAGAAATGACTGTTGTAAAAGTGTCATCATACCAGCTCTTAATATATCTTTCAAATTACGAGTAGAGGTGGAAAGTGTAAATATTCTGAAACGAGGGAGGGTCATATAACAATAAATACTGACATTCCGAGAAGACTGAGAAATGTTGCGTCAAACGACGTGTCGAGATAAAGCAACAATGTTTTGGTGAGAGTGTCATGTTTCACAAAGGTAGTAGACAAATTATCGAGAAACTTCTTGAAACTTGATACGAACGAAAGAATGCTGCATCAGACAAATGATATCATGTTACAATAATGACATTTTAGAGCTGCAGTTTTGTAAACATCTGACAATACAGCCACCTCTGCCAATAAGATTTCTATCAGCATTTTTTTATATTTTACGAAGCGTCTGGCTATACTATCATTTGTAATACAAGAACATGATACAAAATTGACCACATACATCGGACGAGTTACTCTGTAATGGCATTACATTCCAACGAAATTTTTTACATTTTTTTCGTAAGCGATTTATATGATCTGGTATAAATGGTGGTAATCAAAAACTATCAAAATCAAACGTTGTCGGTTTCATCCACCAACATGGCGTTTGGTCGGCTGGGAATACACCTACAGTATGCGATCGGATTGCCATAAGGCTCTTCAAGATTTGCATACTGTCTATTACAAAATTCAACCTTGTTTTCACAATTTTCAGAACCTCGTGTACACAAACAATATTTTAAACGATGTACATTATTTAAAGCGCAGCGATATTTTTGGTAGAAAGGTTTTACAGCGTGATGAATACAGTACGTATCGGACGATAAATTATTAAAACTCGGAGAATTGACATCGTATTTCAAATTAATAATTTCACGAGCTATAATTCTGTGTAATATTAGCCATTTTTCGTTCCCTCTTACGTATATTTTTTGTGCATTTTTGGTAATATCGCACAGAGTCTTATAAAGTACTTTCAAAGACGTTTCACCTTCAAAATAGTCAAAACCATGATGATTATGAGTTAACCAGTTATTTTGTTTCCGAATATTATCATTTAAATTGTGTATAGGAGCTGTTGGTGCTACTAACCAATTACCAGTAAAATCACCGGTTACAGCGACCACGGCGACTTCCTTCGGTACAATGGTATTTTTAATACCCTTAAAACACTGAATATCTATGACCAAGTCCATTGTCTTTTGTAGCTTGTGTCGGCGATCAAAATTTGAAACTGACTGACGCGTGAACGATGGAGGCAAACTTATATACAAGCAACAGCCACATCTACATGTCACAATTTCAGCCGCTAAAGTCGACGATAACTTGACGTGACGCATCTATTTCTAAAATATTGTCCTATTCTGCGTATATGATGCAATTTACAAGTCAGGTGTCAAATCAAAAGCATATAGACAATAACCGTTAGGATATGCTTCACGCGTGATTTGATTACCCTCATTGGGAAAATTTATACCTGTCCCCGAAAATAAGATGTGATAAGCGTCAACGTACAACTTATTTGTTATACTAAAATCGGGTTGTAAAGATTTTGAAGGTATTTGTACACCGGCAGCGTATAAGAATAGAAAATTGATATTAAAATGTTGAAAGTTAAATGGGTTCAGTTCTCGATCCCCATTAAAAGCTTTATTATTAACAAAACCAATAATAATTCTTTTTGGTATCTGACCTAATATAACGTTATCCAAGGTTTCACCGTGAATGCCACTATACATAGTAATAGCCTTGACTTCTACTCTCGTAAGAGGATATTTAGCAGTTGTTTTTGAAAGGGCTTTAGTGTGCGCGAGTAATACACCAGGACTAATTTTTACGCGTCTAACTAAAAGATTAGCTTCCTCGATATGTAAAGAAAAATATCCTGGAGGATCCATGAGGATAACGTTATTGCGAGCTTTTACTAAACGTACTCTTACCTCAACACCGTTTATTAGCAACTTTTCTTGGTTAAAAACGCTACCGGGAATATGACATTTTTAGTCGATAGCTCTCCCCGATGATAGAAATTTTCGTCGTTGTACAAGTCCATCGTTAGCATCTGCCACATCGTCCATTTTCGCAGGAGTATCTTCACACCATAAGACAGTCGTCAAGTGAGATTGTTTTGCAGCAGGTCCATAGTTAAGTAGCGTCTCAATGTATGCTCGGTAAGCGTACGCATTGGTTGGTGGTGATACAGTTTTTTGATTGAAAAATACATCCACTTGATTAATTAATGAATGCATTAAGTTATTAATTAATTCTATCGGCGAGTCATCTGTTAACGATGATATTGGTTTATAATTTATCCAGTGAGAGTCTTCGATCGTCGTTTGAGTCGGAGGAATTTCAAACAAGAGTAGCTCCGACTTTAAACTTTCACATGAATGAGTTCGTAAAAGGCCATCTTTAGCTATCAAAAATATTTCTCGTTGTTCTTTTATTAGTCTCCCACTTCTTTTTTGTTAGCTTCTTCTTCTTCTTAACTGTACCTTTTTTCACACCGGACGACTTGCGTCTTAATACCTTTCTCCTCTTTTTTGTTACTCTTTTTCTGCCTTTGCGGAGTGTGACAGGTCCGCCGAACAATTGCAACTGAAGAGGATCGAGATGGCGGGGCATTTTATATCCTGACCCCTCCATCAGCTTATCTAGTTTTTCCTCAGCCTTTCTCTTCAGAGTTTCACCAGATTCTCTTATGCGGTTACGGAATGATTCTCTTATTGGTATATTTCGCGTGCCGATGTCAGACATAATGTTCATTCCAGCACTCACAGCCTCCTTCCCAACAGCCTTGGCTTCACGGGTAAAGAGTGGGAGAACCCATCGAAATATACCAGCTAGGAATGAACTAATGCCACCATGATCTCGTTGGCAGAGGGAGCCAATGTAAATGAATCCAACCCCACCGATGGTACCCTCACCACCACTGCCAACTTGCATACTGAAATATTCTTCATAACGGTCAAATTTTTTTGTGTATTACACAATCATTTTAGTCTCTTCTTTTATAATGAAGATTTACCGTCAACGTACCGTAATCGAATAGTATTGGATGGCCAAGCTATATTTAGCGATACCGCCCGTAACAGCCGTAATTAAACGTCACCTGTTACGTAAGGTTCACAAATGTCGATGTAAATCATGAACATGGAGGATAAGCCCTTGGAAATATGAGCTGGTCTAGTGCCCTCTATCGGATTTTGATTTTTAATAAGAATGCTGTGTATATTTTCAAACCCCAAAATTTTTTGCAATTTCTTGGACAAAGCTCGTGACTAAATTCGGTACAAGTCGTCTTTGCACATACTCTATTAATCGTCACGTATCCACCACACTCGACTCTTTGTTTGTCTCTAGATGTGTGTGTGGTATACCGTTTAACAAAACTTTTCCGTCTTCTTCTTCTTTATTCGATGACACATGTCGAAACGTCAGAGGTATTAGAACCTCCGTAAGTGAGACTAACCATGACTCCTGTAGTCGTATTTGCTGTAACAACTGCGTAATAAAGTGCGTATTGTAGTGTTGTCGCTAAAATATTGCAGGCTGCTGTTACTGGGCAAAATGATATAAAATTAATCCTTCATTTTATCTCTTTTAAATGATTTGTCTTAACCCAAGAGTTAAACTTATCGGGGTAACCTTTCCAACTAACAAAGTATTCCTTAGAGTGAACTTTACCTCTACTCTTTAAATCTCAAAAATGCCTGTACTTAAATCTTTTCACACTCTGTTCAACTCTTCTGCATAAAAAAGCCATCAATGTCTTCATCTGCTAAGTCTTTCAAAAAGTATACCGGTGGTTGACGTGTCAAAGAGATTCGAACTATCTTGAATAGTTCCAACGTCCATCCACTCTTTCACAGTTCTTGTGAATCATTCCACGATGACCATCTTTGTATCAGGGCTCTGTATCACAACTCTATACCGTATTTGTTCAAAATTTCTTGCATTTCGAAACCAATAAACTCTTTTCCTTCGTCGGTTTGAAGACACACCGGTTTTCGATTGTTACTTCTCGCCAAGATATGTTTGAAAGGATCACCGACGTTTCTCCAAATTTTGCCCTTGACTGGTACAAAACTGTACTTGCTTACCACGTCTATGACAGCTAAAAGGTAGTTGTATCCCTCATTGTAAGTTTTTATAGACCTCACATCCATCAAATCAGCTTCCCATACATCATCAATATTTCACACATTGTAACTTCGTCTTAGGAATCGATGTCTAACAGGTCTGTGCAAGTTGTAGCCGTCTTGACTCTCGAGCCATTCGATAACACTTTGTCGATTTTTTTTACGCGTAGCTTGAAAAATTTTTTCAACACCAGCGTATGCCGGAGGTTGTGGAGGACTGTAGCAAAGGTTCTCAAAAGTTTAATTCATTGTCCGTATTTTTATTCACTTATTTACCTTTATTTTTTATCACTCGACTTTGATTTCCTTCTTGCTTGTTTTAGTTTTCTCTTTATAGACCTCTTGATGCGAGAAAAAAAATGTTTCAAAAATTATTTTACTAACCATACAATAAGCTGTTATTAAAGCCAACGTTCTTTCGCCAGCTTCCGTATCCTCAGCAAGCATACGAAAGAAAGCGTAATCTGCTAAAACTCGATCGGCTTGACGACGATCACTTTTTTTGTCAGCATAAGCGATATCGTGTTGACGACAGGCTTCATCAAAAGGATTAATTCCAACTTTACCGCGCTCGATGCGCTCAGTTAACTTAGTACCTGATCCACAGAATCTGTAACCAGGCACATGCATCTCAAATGGTAGTAAATCAAACAAGGCGTCCAAAGCGCTGTTTTTTTCACGTCAATTTTCATCTTCTTAAAAACTCACTTTTTCTTTCTCTTTAACCCCCCGCTCAATCAGCGCCATGCTTGGACTTCTGTTCTCAAGGCCGAAACTTTCTTCTTCTTCTCCTTCTTCTTCTTGTGCTCTGCGACAGGCGTCTTTTTTTAACCTCTTTCTTTTGACTGGTAAAGCGCAAGCTCCTTCACCTGGAACGTCCCTGTTGGTACTGCTGTTGCGGGCAGATGAGTATTTACTACCACCACCACCACGACCACCACCATCATCATCATTACCATCTCTACTATTGAGATCGTTCACAGAGTGGAGACGTGGAGCAAGAGCGTGAACAATGCTCTCTATCGACGATCCGCTTTACGACGATTGAAAAATATTGCGCCATACGCGTTTGTTGTCTATAAAATCTCGAGAAATGAACGATTCATGAAGTGCAACAGCAAACTGGAGATGCCGCGGTAGTGCGGTGACCCGTCTCTGTCTTATAGCGTCATCCAATAGGTCAACCCTGTTACCACTACGTATCCGCACACCGCCTATCGTTACAGATCCATTAGCACCCCAAACAATGTTACCACTGTTACGTAAACGGCGCAATAGTTTACCTGGCTTATTTCGGTACTTTTGAGGAACACTCTGCAGGATATCGATATCGATCCGGTCCTCCAGTGCGTCCTCCTCTTCTGACTGCATTGCATCACCCTCATTTTGTTCTTGATTAACCGGAACAGTAATATTAGCCTCATTGAATATTTTTTTCTTTTTCTTTGCACTATCAACGTCCTTAAAGTGAAGATAACGTTGCAAGACTTGCGATACAATAACCACTTTTCACGCTCATCCTTACACATCGGTGAATTTAGTATGTCGTTCATCTCTGCGGCGAGTCTGGTCATCACTGTACCGTGTGTTTACACAGACTTTAGTGAACCGTTTGTGAGCGTGCTCTGTAGACGTTCCACGCTCTTCTGTGGTAGGAGGACCATTTTTCTAGTGTGCTCCATTTTTTTAATTCTTTTATTTACTTACTAGAAAATAAAAGAATTAAAAAAATTTCTGAAAACACGCATACACGTTGAAGCAAAATATGTACTTGCGACAAACGGATCTACACCAAATTTTATAAATGTTTTTCGAAAAGCCAAACAAGCTAATCGTAAAATGGACGTATCCTTCTTGCAGTATTTTTCTATTTCTACTTGAAATATGAATGTGTGACCGCTGATCATCTGTTCATTGTACCATTGTAAAAAGCAGGTTCTTTCCGTGGTTTGCATCAGGTGAATACTTGTCTAAAGGTGGTAGTGGACCTTCGTATGTTTGATTTTCAGGTGTGTTGGATAAGTGGGGAACAGTACCTTTTTCGATTTCTTGTAGACCATACGATTTCGGTAATTGAGATAAAGCCATATGAAAATAATTTAGACTATCAATAAATTTTATATTCATAAACTCCATTAAGATTATTTTCGACCCGTTCAAAATCACAGACGGTGTAATACGTTCACTTTTGTATTCAACAATATATTTAAATATAAATTGAGCGTCAAACCCTTGCGAATTATGAGCAATACATACAATTCTTTTGAAGTTCTGTTGCTGATCCAAAGCTAGGTCAACCAACTGTTTAATCGGATTGATTTTGAACACCTATTCATAAATACCACATTGTTCACAGTCAATCGAAATATCGACAAACTCAAGACATTTAGTGCACACTTGTTGTACGACGCACAAGTTGTGTACGTAGATCTTTTTCTCTTTGTCGCCCAGCACCGGTATCGATTGTTGTGTTTCAAAGTCATAAAATAAATATGGTACGGCTGATGTTATTTCTTTTGATTTTATAGGTTGCACGTAACACAAATGAGCTAGTGGTAATCGTCCATTACACGTATAACAAAATGAAATACCGCATTTGTGTTCTTCTTTATTAACTCGATACTCTGTACGCACAGTCTTAAAACATTTCTCACAGAACTTAATTTTTTCGAATACACTGCTAGACTTATTAAACGATCCTCTTTTTAAATGATTTTCGTAGCAAATATCGCCGAAAAATGTTCGGCAATAACTGGTACATTTTCTGAGATTTAAAGACTTTTCACACACAGAAATTTTCATATATTTGTGAAATTTGTTTAAGTATCTGTGATCTTCGACTCGATAACAACTTTTGTTGCAAGGTATACAATAACTTTGAGTTCCAGCTGCACCTGTTAAATTAAGTATCGGTTGAAAATTCTTTAAACGTTCATAGTATATGATTCGTAAAGTATGAAAAACACTTGTATGGGTATCGATGACAAAACGTGTACCATTATAAACTGGTAGAGACCCCTTTGCAAAATTACTCAATAAGTACACAATTATAGCTGTACCTCGGGTAGCAAAATAAACTTGAAAACGATAAATTTCTTCTAGACTACAACCTTCAAGTGTCACCTGGATATTTGCTATATTTAAAAGTTCTTCAGCGGCTCTCTTTTTAACCTTTGTCTTTTAGTATAAGTTCCCAATAATCGTGTAATTTACCTGATCGTATCTGTCCTCTAATAGTGTAAGCATAAGCTACAACCAAAGACCGTGGTAAACAAAGATTGTCATCGTTTCTTATGCATAATATAGACTTTTTATTTACAGCTTCTTCGGTTAATCATACACGTCCAAGCCCTGCCACAATTCTCTCAATATCACAACTAATTGATAAAGTATCATCAATATTAAAATCGTTAGCGCTCTGGGCTGCGTTGAATAATAAGCCCCAAAGACCATCGGCATTAAAATTCTGAATAGGCCTAAATGAAAGCTATAGAGGTCCGTGATTAAATCTTGCAGAATAATATAAATTTACTTTTGTTATTTTCTTCTTCTTCTTCTTCAACGCCGGTATCAGTGTTGCTACTAGTACTACTGCTGCTGCTACTGCTACTGCTGCTGCTAGAATCTGTATCAAGCTCTTCTTCCTGAGTCGTCGTACTGGATATGTTATCTGAAACTAGAGTATTGGTAATAATAATAATGTAAAAAATATAAGTTCTTACTTTATTTTAACACAACCAATACTCACGATTTAGGTTATGCTGATTAGGTGGTTGTTCACTTGAACTGTTTGATAATCCAGGTTCGACATTTATCGGATCTGAAACTAAAAGTATTGTGACATAATTATTGTAAGATAAAAAATATTACGTTTTATTTTATCACATACAATACTTACAATTTCTTATATTAACGTTGTATTCTTGTACGCCTGAAGTTATCGGTAATCCAGCTTCAATGGGTATAGGATTTATAACCAAAGTATTGGGACGTACTTAAATATAGTAAAAAACAATATTTAATTCAAGCACATCCAATATTTAATTCAAGCACATCCAATATTTACGGTTTAATGTGTTTTGTATGCCTGCTGATGATGGCCCAGGTTGTTGATCATCGTGATAGACACAACTCAAAATAACCTCATCACCTACTGTGTCGTCGAGCATTTGATAGATCACTAAAAGCATAGGGTCCATTGATTTATAAAAGTTAAAAACTTTATGAAATGAATGGAGCGAATACTTACAATGTCAACGAATCAAGCCGCTAGCCAGAGGATTCGTGTGATCGTTGCGTTGCCTAATAGCTTGGACAACGATCGACAGTGCGTCTTTATTATGAAAGACCTTGACATGTACATATAATTAATTGGCGTTATGCAATAATGTAATAAAAGAAAATGTAATTTTTTGTTAAATTTTTTACGGGTAATCATTCAAGATCACTACACCATACCGATCCGCAAATTGATCTAATATGCGGTTCGCGAGCATTCGCTTCAATTAAGTGGCTTGCACTGACTCTGATCATTTCTAACACAGTTGTTTTAAATGTACTGAGGATTCTTGCCAATAGTTCTCCTTAAATGCAGGTTTCTGTGTTTGATGTAGTGGGGTGACATAATCTTTAGCTCTTAGATGAAAATCTTCCATTGAACATACTATCTAATTTCGCACCAATTATGTCAAGAAATTCTAAACACCCCCTGTACTGTGATGCAAGACTTATCAAAGTGCAGATGCACCTAGCTACGTCATTCCATTTATCTGTGGAAATTTCTAGAAAGTATTTTACATGTGCCATGTAACATGATCTTGTGCAATTTTGCTTTCAAAAACTGAATATACACGTTTAAGCTATTGTATAAGAAGTTTCCATAGTCACTAAAACCATGATACCACCCCACCCCACCTTCTCAATGTCAGCATGAAAGTAGATACAATAATATTATCCTCTCTGTATTTTACACGTGACTTTATTCTACATTGTCTGTTTATTTTGAGAGTTCGCAATGATTAAATAAGAGCGAAAATCGTATGTAAGTTTAGAGTTTCTTTTATAATCTCCATCGTGCTAAAATCTCCTCTGTTTTAAATACAAAATAAAATGGTATGTAAGTTGAGGGAGAGAGAAATGCTGATTTCAAAAAGCTTGAAATTTAATAAGGACAGGATTTTCGTTCACTGACTTTTGTCGTTCAAATTCTCATGTAGCGCAAGTAACCATAGAGGTGTGTTTTGGTTTAGCTCTACGAAACAGTAGAAAAAGGAGATAACACCATCATACATTCCAGAGAGATAAATATTCTAAAACAATCTACTCAGTCTCAAAAATTCTACCAACGAGTAAAGACGTAGTGGACAATGCTGAGGCCGAGGATCCCGTCAACGCAGTACACGAGGTGTGAGTGATCGTGGAGGAGCAATCTGCCGCTGAAGAGCAAGCTGCCACTGAGAAGCGTGCAGGCGCCGAGAAACACGAGGAAGAAGAGCCAGTGCAAAATTTAGTGATTGTGGAAAGTGCGTGTGTTCCGGAGGTTAATTGCATTTTGGAGAGGAAAATTAAAATGCGCAGAGAACGCCTATATTCTGCGTCAATAACACAGGATTTGACAAATGTAGTGGTGGGGCTTTTGTTTTGGCCCACTTACTATCGGATATATAGCTATCGGCCCACTTACTATCGGATATATAGCTTCTCAAAGCAGACATTGGACGATGCCAAAGATTTTTACTGCTCCCCAATGTCCAAATGTAGTGGCGTCGCCGTGTTGAAGACCCGATAAGCATGAAAAATGTGTTAAACCAGGGCACGTCGTGGCTTACTTCACAAAAGACTGGTGCTGTGTTCTATCGCAGACTTATTTAAGATCTATGGAACGATATCGTGGTAAAACTTTTAAGTATGGTAAGTGAAGTATATTAACGCTGTGATTAAGTATACAAAATTAAAATAATGCGTTAAATGTTAGTGCGTATGTGAGATAAAATGTGTAAACAGTATTGTGTGTGTGTGTTTCTGTAATTGATGTTAATCAATATAAAATTTCTTTTTCAAATAGTGTGCATGTGTAAAAACTTTTAAAAAAATGAGTATGTGTAAAAAGTGTATATGTAAAGACTCAAAAACTTTTTTAAAAACATTTTTAAAACATATTTTAAAAACTATTGTATTTAATACTTTGTACGACGACTACATCAAGCAGCATCATAAAAGAAAGGTAAGTTTGATTAAATTTTAAAATAATTTAATTATATATAAAAGAGATAGAATGAGTATTTTAACCCACCTGCGCAGAAGTTTATTTTCGTGTATATGGACTAGATAGAATGTAAGTCTGCAACAATATTTTCTGCAAATTCGTAACATTTTCTAAATAATAGCTATACTATTTAGCTTCAATTTGAGACGTTGTAGATGTCTCAACAAAGTAAAGATTTAAATTTGTGATACAAAATGGTTTGGACGAGTATACTCGGCTCTCTGCGCAGGGGGGTTAATACCGTTCTTCTTTTCTTATTTCAGTCCTATCAAATTGCAATTTATGAAAATTTTAAATAACTAATAAAATGTTAATTAGATTTTATTATTCCTTAGAGAACTCCTATGTTTACTTACAAAAACTGTATATACTTCTGAAAAAGTGCTCCGCTTTTTTTGTAATACATGTCAAAAAGAGTCGAATAACCGTCAAAACAACATTTTTTGTTCATCGTGTCACCCAGAATCGTGTGAGTATCAATGTTCCTTTAATAATTATGGTCTTGAAAACAGTGATTTATTGAGACATATTGGGTCAAGATTCTGAACTTTTACAACGGTAAAATTTAAGATATTATTGTGTTTTAGTAACATAAAAATTTTCAAAATGATTGCTTTTAAACATAAAAAGTTTTCTGGACTCGTAAAAAAAAGTCTTTTTTTGGGTTTAACCCAGGCCTGCCCCCCTAATTTCTACTCGGAATTTCGCGAGTTCAGTCTGACCCATGCGAGCAGTTCTATTCTCTCTTTCACATTTGCAGCTTTTTTGTTTCTCCTTCAGGTATTTATATAGACTCGCCTATAAGTATGTCACTAATTCGTAGGCTGTATAAATTATCTATAGCTATTAGCCAATCTATAGCCCTAACCTACGCGCAATTCGTGCCGTGATAAACATTTAAATTTCGACTTGTTCCGCACTCTTACGACTGTGCGACTGTGGTAAGCTTCGACCGGTTTTTGCTCGCGAGCGGGCATCACATTGTTTTGACGTTCGGCTTTCACCGGTCGTCTGCTAGGTATCGGGAAGGAATCGTACAAGGAAGTACGACGAAGTAGTGCACGAAAGTGATTGGTACGATTGATACGAAGATCTGCGACGAGTATGGAGACGAGGATGAGTGTCTCTCTCCAGAAGAAAGTGTACTTACAACGGAGTATAGTGCGTGGGTTCCGTGGAGGTTAGGTTGGCTTGCCAGTGTACTCAGAATAATCTTCTTGGTACTTTCACTGTTCTACTGCTGATATCTAAGCGAGATCAAATTACTGGCACCTTACAGGCTGATTGATTTATTGAGTGAATCGTTTCCAGATATGTCCATAAGAGGTGTGATAGTTGCGACTAGGAAGCTGACCAGAAGCCAAACTGTGATGCTACATAAAAGTCCACATCAACAAGTCTGCAGATACAGAGGGATTCTCGAGTGACCAGGAATGCACCCGTTTCAGTCTGGGTGTACCTGTATCTATTCCTTAGTGCTCTCAGTCAGGTAAGAAAAACTCCAACTATCTTCTCATATTCGGCAGGATACTAAATATTTTGCTGAGTTGTAATTTCAGATGTATTATTGGAAATGAAAGAGAATTCCTGAGGCCACTCTAATGCCTATGAGACATCAGTAGTCTTACTCCATTCTATGTCTCAACTAGCACCAACGCTGGTAGTGGTGGTGCTGCTGCTTTTGCAAGGCAGCGACGAAGATGCAATTGGAGTCAACGAAGTCCACAGAGTCCTTAATCACAGGCTGGAAAGTGAGTGAAGTAAGAAGTGTGGACCAGCACGTAGCCATGCATATGCTGTAAGTGTATGTGTGTGTGAGTATGTGCTACACGTCTCAACAAAGAGGCGACTTTCGAAGCCTTTTTAAGGGGGCATTCCAATGTGAACGCACAAAAAAAAGCAGATTTTCATCATTTCTTTCTCGGGAACTATTACATATGATTGAGCGAATGTTATTTCCCTTAAAGATAAAATCAAGGAGAATGGAAAACAATTTTGTTTGATGGTAAAAAGTATTTATTTATTTATTTATAAAATAAAATGCATGTGTGCAAAAAAAAAAGTTTTCTGCTGGCGCAAGTGATTTTGGCTCTTCTGGTGATCTGAGACAGAAATCGAAAAAGTTTATTAATCTGTGTCATCGCCCCTATGGTCCAAACCTCCACTTTTTTATTTCATCGAAAATTAACAAAATGGCGGCGTTTCTTGTGAAAGAGAGAAAAAAACTCTTCTTTTGCACCATAAATCAGGTGAAATTATAAGTTAGAATCAAAACATCAACAACTTGGAGGTTCGGACGATAGCCATGATAGTGCTGAATATTGTGTTCAAATTTGAAGTCGATACGCCCGATCATTTTTGAGAAATCACCTGCGCCAGCTGCAAAAATGTCGTTCTGAGAAAAACGTGTTTAAAGTTTTTCAAGATGAAAAGTCATAGAAAACATACCTTTTCGGCTAATCAGCAATACCCGGACCACACATGGTACCTTCCTCTTGGTCATAGAGCTCATCTTCAGCAGCTCTAGCCTCTCTCCTGGCAATTCGAGCGGATTTTGAGGAAACGAGCTTCGTCGGTCTGCTTGCCGTACGCGAGCGTTGTCGCAGTCCTCGGCGAAGCTCAAGCTTCCACGGCCAAGTGAACATCCCATGGTTTTTAGGATCTTTAGTATCGGTTTCTGGCCTACATTAAATACACAAACTGCAGTGTGGGTGGCAATTTCTAAAATATTTTTGCCGCAAAAAACATGTTTAGGTGCGAAACGCCAAACGCAAGTGTTGAAGCATTTGTTGTTATTTTGCGTGTTGGAACCTAAACGTCTCTCTAGAAGTTCCTTTTGGCTCAGTTCTTGATAAATTGACTTCAAAACATCTTGAGTTTCTTTATCAAGAGCTGGTGAGTGGGAAAATGGAGTTCCCGCGGCTTTATGCTGTTGCCACTTATACCAGGAGCTTTCATCTTCGGAACAGAAATGGTGTTGAGACTTTCCATCCGTGGAAATTTTGTGATAATAAGTGGCCCTATATTTCTCTCTGCATATCCTCCACTGAATCAGGATGTCATTGAATTGCTAGACCATAGTACAAGGATAAATCTCGCATAACTTTGTTGGTTAGAGTAGCAGTTTTTGGTTCAGCTTTGGACTTTCTCTTTTATTCGGAGCTACTTTTTGGCCTTGACTCTCAACCTCTTTACGTACTGTTTTGAGTTGCGTGAGCTGTTTTTTAGCTTCTTTTGCTCTCCTATACATCCTTTTTTTACGTGCAACACGCATTCTATTTTCTTCACGACAAAGTCATCACCGTAAAGAGCAGTTTTGAGTAGATTTTTGAAAGTTTTTGTATCTCTATCGCCGATGTAATTGGCATATTTTACGTCATGATTTTTTACTGATCGCTGAAACATTTCAATAATACATTCTACCTTCATCTTACCAGCACTACCATGGTGATTTGCTTCACATTTTGGCTCGTGAGTTTCGTACAAAGCATCACATTCATCTGTATCTTCTTTGCCATACCACGCATTGCATGCTTTATAGAAACTTGATTTTACGATGATTTTAAAATATTATCTGAATATTTTCCAATCAGTGATATAATGCCTAGAAGAGAAGACAATCCTCTCATAGACCACGAACCATCGTCAGAAACTGAGAGCTCGTTTTCTGGAAAGCCAGCTTGTACATTCAACTCTTTACAAATCACAATGTCGTACACAGCGTTTACGCTTTCAGTTATGGATTTTATGATATTATAATATAAATTGATGATGAAACTCTTGCCAATATCCATATATCCACAAAAATAGTTTATGCTGTGCAAACCAACGCCAATCAATCGCATAACAAACACGAAACGGCATTTAACTTCGTAGGCATTATTTATCATATGACACGAGTCTATGAATCTATCTCCACACTGACAGACTAATTTAATTTTGAAACCAAGTCCTCGGTGACCATATTTCGAAAAAGTAATAACTGAATTACATTTTTGACATTTCACGATGGTTTGAAGTGATGAAAATACAAGAGCGAACTGGATAAAATAATAGATTGCAGAATCACTTTCACTCACAGAGAAACTGTCATCCTAACTCCCTCTCAATTTATTTGCTGATGTACTAGCAAAATTAGTACTAACTTCATCCGAATGTTGATTCCCATGGTATTTCCTCTTTTTACCAGAATAACTTGGTCGTCTTGAAGAAGATTTGCTTTGCTTTCTATCTATTTTCACTTATTAGAGTTCTAAAAACAACGCTATTCCCTCGACGAAATCTCAAATAATACTGGTCGTTTGAAGAAACCGTTACTTACAATCGTGTGTTACGTATGAATGGGAGACGAGGTAGGCAGCGAAAAAAGTAGACGACGGGACTAGAACCCAGGTCCCCAGTGTGCGAGTCTCGTGCTCATACCACGGAGCTAACGTCTACGATCCAGGCCAAGTGCATCGTAGTCCGGCTCCTCTTATCGCTGACTCGTCTCATATGCTCGCGCTGCAAGCGTTGCAGACGTGTCTGTGACACTTCCCCCTTTGAGGCGAAGCCGTCCTCGGCTTCCGAACTTCCTTACCGATGCAGTGCTGCTTTCTTATGCAGTCATCTGCCTTTACCACACAGCTCAGAGGCCTGGTGCGCATGGTCTCCTGTGGACTCAGAGGCGCGTGCATGTCTGTGGGAAGATCGGCGGAATAATGCGAGGGTAAAGTGGAAATCTTGAATTCGTTGATTCGAACACTCAGGAGAGTTTTCTACATTAACTTCTCCTGCACAAGGGATGCCAGAATGTTACGTATGAATGGGAGACGAGGTAGGCAGCGAAAAAAGTAGACGACGGGACTAGAACCCAGGTCCCCAGTGTGCGAGTCTCGTGCTCATACCACGGAGCTAACGTCTACGATCCAGGCCAAGTGCATCGTAGTCCGGCTCCTCTTATCGCTGACTCGTCTCATATGCTCGCGCTGCAAGCGTTGCAGACGTGTCTGTGACACGTGAAAAGAGACGCCTCTATTGTATATCTGTATGTATAGTCGCAGGTATAAACAGGGAACAGCTGCTCCAATGTTTAATTCGTATACCTGCTCCAAAACCCGAGCGCGCGCAGTTAGAGCCTCTCTTTTGGAGCATTATAACTGGTAGGAATCACCCAAACCGACTGTGGGATATCAATTCTATGGGTAAAAGCTATCAAAAAATGCAACAAAAAAAATCGACTTTTCCAACCCGTCATATTGGAATGTCCCCTTAAGCTCATAAAGGACTAAAAAGTACGGTTTCCATTTGCTTTAAATTATTGAGTCATCTTAATTAATAATATAAATTTAGTTGACTTCAAACATTTATTTGTCATTTATTAGGGGGTAAAAGCGTGCGTATACCTAAAAAAATCGAAAAATGAGTAGTGCTTCTATGTAACAGAATTAAGGTCATTTTAAATAATAAGTTATATATTTGAAAATATACCTCTACTAAAACATTTTTTCCCTCTTACAGCTCTTAATCTTGTACATAATTCAAATTAGCAGTGGTTCAGCTCCGATACATCACTTTCACTCCTACATGAGTTTTTCGTAGGTTTTCTCTCTAAAGAATGGTCCACACAAGTATATTTATGAGGATTATTATTTAAAATAATAGTTTGTATGGCTATAACCACTAAAATTTATAAAACGCAAACAACTACCTAATTCTTTTTACACTATATTTAAAATATTGAATTAAAATTGAATAAAATCATTTGATTTTTCCAGTAATTTATAAAATTTTTAGCTCAGCGCTTAAATTTGTTTACATTTTAATAGTCTGAGTCATGTAGACCTTTAATTGAAACAATATTATCGATGGATAAACTTGTATTGTCCATCTCTTACAGAGGAAACGTACGGTAAACTCATGTTAGAGTGAAAGTAATTCATTTAGATTCAAGCACTCCTAATTAAAGTCATGCCCAAAATGTAGAGATATAACAGGACTAAAATGTTTTATTAGAAGTATATTTTCAAATGTAGAACTTATTTTTTGAATTACTTTGGTCGCATAGAAAAACTAATCATTTTTCTCTTTTTTGTAGACATTGACACTCTTTTACATCCTCATTGGGAGGGTCGAATAATTCATTTAGTTGGAAAGAGAGTAACCAATTACAGTTTTTTAAGCTTAAAAAGGACGAAATTTAATTAGGTTGGTTTCTATTTGGTTTAAATTGTTGAATCACCTTATCAATGATATAAATTTAATATATCTAAAATATTTTGAAACAATAATATGGTTTATTTATAATTTATTAAGGGGGTAAAAGGATATGTATTTCTGCAAAAAGGGAAAATTAGTAGTGTTTATTTATATATAACAGAATTAAGATTACATTAAACATGAATTTTTATTTGAAAATATACTTCTACTAAAATATTTTCCCTCTTACAGCTCTTTATCTTGTACATATACGTCAAATTACACTAGTTCAGCCCCGATACATCACTTTCACTGTTACATGTGTCATCCGAAGGTTTTCTTTCCAAGGAATCGTCCATTCAAAATGCATAAAAAGCAAGAAACTACCTAATTCTTTTTACACTCTTTAATAAAATCAATTGATTTTTGCAGTAATTTATAGCATGTTTAGAAGATTAGATTAGATCTCATGTTAGAGAAAAAGTGGTACATTGAGGCTCAAGCACTGCTAATTTGAGTCATGTGCAAGATATAGAGCTCTAACAAAAGTCAAATGTTTTATTAGAAGTATATTTTCAAATATAAAACTCATTGTCTAAAATTACTTTGATTTATATCACTCATAAAGACAACTGATTTTTCTCTGTTTTACAGGCATAGACTCCCGTTTACCCCCTTAATATTATCAAAAATAGACTGACGGAAAAAATGTGGACTCCGGAGAGTACCGAAAAGTTTGGAAGAGATGTAGCAGAAGGACCAGCGTACATTAAGCACATTGAGCAGCACTAACAGAGTATTACATTATGCAGGACTTCGGCAGAGTGATGCGCTAGGTCGAGAAAGCACAGCATGCGACTAATAATGCGCTCACGCAAGACCGCCTTTCTTGAGAATGGACGTCCAGAGTGCGATGAATGTAACACCGTCCCTCCGTGCAGCGCTTTTCCGACCCTGCATGTACTTGTATTTCATTACAGCAACCTGTGGTACTTCTCCGCTTCATAATTTACATTTTATCCATGCGGAGATCTCCCTTATGACTGTTGTTATGATACAATTTCGAAAAGGTTTCGCCCGTTAATTTACCAATAAATAAATAGTAGAGAATGTTCACTTAAAAACTCGATCCAGAGCCCGGCTTTTGTATAAATGTAAATATAAAAATGCATAAAATATTACAAATGCATTTCAAAAATATGTACATAAATACAAAATATTCGTCAGAATATTATATAAATGTACATTTAAATAACAATGCATGTAAAAAGAATGTATATAAAAAACAAAATATTCCCTAAAATATTATATAAATGTATGTACTTGCAAATAAAAATGCATATAATATTACAAATGCATTTAAAAAGTATGTACATAAAAAACAAAATATTTGTCAGAATATTACATGTATAAAATAAAATGTACATAAAAATAAAAATGCACAAAATATTACAAATGCATTTAAAAATACGTAATACATATGTAGCACCTTCGACAATGATGACGTCAGTGTGTTCGATTTGTCTATCCAGGTTTTGTCTAAGCTTCTGCAGCTGTGTGGTAGACACACAAGGTTCTATGGCCTTAATAATGTTCTGAATGTTCTTGTATGCCTCTTTAAAAGCTGGTTGTGGTACTAACTGTTCCTGTCGAACCTTTAAGAACGCTGTTTTTAGAGCTTGGCTGTGTCTGCCCAATTCGACAATGATGATGTTAGTGTTTGATTCGACAATGATGATGTTAGTGTTTGATTCGACAATGATGATGTTAGCGTTTGATTTATTTATCCAGCCCTCGTCGATGTTTCTACACACAAGGTTTTATGGCCTCACTGATGTTCTGCGTGCCCTTGCATGCCTCTCAGAGCTGCTAATGGTGCTGGATGTGCTACTCAGTCCATCCTCGACAACACTGCTATTAGTGTGGGCTTTGTCTATCCAGTCCCGGTCGTAGTTCCTGCAGCTGTGTGACAGACACACAAAGTTTCAAAGTTCTGCTGGTGTCCTGTGTTCTCTTGCACGCTGCTCGGAGCTGCTGTTCAAAATTCGCAAAAGAACGGAAATGATTGGATGATTTCCACGTAACATAAATGTTAAGTAAACGATATCGCATTAAAAATGTTGTAAATCGCAAATTACATTTTTGGAAAGAATGTCGGAAAGATGTGGAACGATAAGGGGCCGGGTAATTTTCTCATACCATATACTTATTCTGATATTCAAAACAACAATAGAGTCTGTTTTATATGAAATGATCAATAGAAAAAGCGTTTAAGTTTCAGCTTATCGAGTCTCTGTGAATTCATTGTGATTAGCTTGAAAACTAAAAACTTTGTACTTTAGTTTTATTTTGTTTTTTACATTTTATTAAAAAATCCGAGTAAATATGAAATTTTATATCTAATTATATATAATAATATGATTTAATAAACCATATATAAAATTGTTTATGTTCACATGTAATTATGTATGATTATACATATCGACATATGCAATTATATATATTCAAAACCCAAATGTAACTATATATATGTGTGTTGCTGGAAAGCGACTTAAGTCCATTTTGTTGAAAAATAGTAAAAATAGTATATTTTTATATAAAAATGCAAAATATCAAGTAAGTGTAAAAATAAAAGACCATATCTACAATTTACGAGATATTTTAACATTATGTTTAAATAGAAATTAAAAACTGAACCTTAATATTTCAAAAACATGAAAAGTGGACTTAACTACTTCTCCGGGAACTCACAAATAGATCACATATAATTATATATCTTTATAATTGTATATAAATTTATACATAAAAAAGATTATATAAAGAATTATATATAAATATTTTATATATCACTTTTTTATACATAAAATACACATAATTTCTAAGTACGTAAAATGTATAATACATATATATGATAGGTATCAAAAAGTTAAAATAAATGACAGATAGAGTGATTATTTAAAAATATATACGGGTGTACCAGAAGGGACCATTTTAGGTCATCTCCTGCTTATTATATATATTAATGATCTCTTGAAGGTAATCCATCCTGATGAAATTTTGTCTTATGCAGATGATACTGCAATTATATCTACTGGTGATACGTGGGACGAAGCTCATGAATCTATGAACAATAATTTGTTACTAGTCGATAACTGGTTAGCTGTAAATAAACTATTGTTAAACGTTGATAAGACTATATGTATGACTTTTGATAACTATTGTGATAGTGTTCCAACGCAAATAGATGTCAAAATTAAAAATTAAAAATTAAACAGAGTCGAAAGTTGTAAGTACTTCGGAATCTTATTTGATTATAATTTAAAATAGGATAAGCTCATTCAATACATCATAAAGAAAACCAAATATTTAGTATATTTATTCTATAAAATCGCCAAATTTATGTTAACTGAAATGATGAGAATGATATAGTATGTTTTTGTTCATAGTTTGATAAATTATGAAATAATTGCTTGGGTAGGTGCTTATAATAATAACCTTGATTTATTGCAAAATCTGCAGAAGAGAATACTCAAAATTGTTAATAAAAATAATTTCACCATCCATGATAATCCACTAAACTTGGAACAACTATTTGCTATTCGAACACTAATAATATATCATTACCCTAATCTAAAAAGTCAATTCCTTAAGTCAAGCAGTTTCACTAGGAAAAAAAACTTAATGATTCACAGAAACAAAAAAAGGTCAGCAATAAAAATAGAATACAACTAAACAACTTACATCTCACTCATTGCGTACGAAATTGTAAAATCTATTGTATTGATAAATAGTTGTGTCGCTTTCATATATTACGTAACATTATTTTGCCAATTTTACACTCCCCCCTCCTCCTTTATGTAACACTTTTTTTACTAATTTTTGTGTCTAGTAAACACTGTGAAGGTCCGTTTTCATACAGTGCATTATTCGTGGCGAAATGACTTAATTTTAATGTTATGTCAGCTGGCGTTAACAATATGTCATCAATACGTCAATTCGCCGCGGGGTGTATTCCGATATATCTGAAGAATCCTGAGAAATTTCGGAACGCTCCAAAATGTATAACTGGAAAATAAAAACGGAACGTTCCGAAAGGTGAAAACTGTCGTCTGCAGAGAATTGCGATTAACCGGCACTGCCGGACTCATTTGCTCATTTGTATGGCTCTATACCTACGCGTGCTTTTTCCGCTCCCTTACGAAAAATACCTGCAGGAATTCTTGCAAGAAATCCTGTGGGAAAAATGCAGGAAACTCTACACGAGACCTGCAGGGTTCCCTGCAGGGTCTTTGTACTGTTTTTCTGCAGGATTTACTGAAGGATTTTTTGTAGAATATAAAATTATTTATGTTCTAGAATTTGAAAGTTTTAAAATCACTAAAATAATATAGGAAATGTGCGTTTATAGGTAGTATCATTCTTATGATAACACAAAAACTCAGGAACTAAGCTTGAAAAATCCAATATTTAATTAAATTTGTTTATTACAAAATTAAAAAAATAAAAGGTAGAAGCTTTAGTCCCTGAGTTTTAGTCTTATCATCTGGATGGTACCATCTATTAAGGCATTGATCCTCAATTATTTTAGTGATTTTAACAATTTAGAATTCTAGAACATAAAAATTCCTTCTAGAAATCCTGCACGAAAACAGTATGAAAACCCTGCAGTTTCCTGCATGATTCCCCTGCATAATTTCCTGCATGATTCCCCTGAAGTGTTTCCTGCATGATTCCCCACAGGATTTCCTGCAGGCTCTTTTCGTAAGGGCTGCTATAGCCTTGCTAATCCGTCGTAGGATGCGTCTTTGTTTATATAATTTAGGTATAGTGTCGTACCGATAGCCACGTGCCTACGACAATACCACACAATCGCGAATCGCTGACGACGGTCTTCACATTTGTGACGTGTAATTCACGTCCCAATAATATTAAATACGGGCAGTCAATCGCGACCCAGTCACCCGTCACCAGAGCCGAGCATTTTCACATTAATTAGTATTGTTATTAATGGGGGGATTGTTATTTATGTGTTGAGGGAATGAGGATAAGGCGTCGCGACCGAAGAAGGCCGTAGACCGGCACACACACGCACACACCCATACCAGCGGCACCAGCTGATCGACGCAGCGACGACTGCTCGGAGCGAGCGAGGGCGACGAGTCTACACACACATGCACAACACCAACATCACTGCACGCTGTACGCGCGACCCTCTCTCTCTCGCTTGCTCTTTCTTCCTCGCCTCTCGAGGATGATGAGCCGCTGCCCGCGCACACACATACACACACGCGCACGCGGCCGCCCTCTCTCCCGATGCACGCAGACGCGGGAGGAGAGAGGATTCACAGCAGCAGCGGCGGCTTCCTCGAGGCACACTATCTCGGCTGTAGCCACGAGAGAGAGAGAGAGAGAGAGAGAGAGATACCGACACGGCTGTCGGTAGAGGGGAGAGCTAGCAGCCGCCGCGCCGCGAGCCGCATAAAGCGCCCGATATAGATATACACGCCGGGTTGCCCGCGCGTGTATATCTAGCAATTCATATTGCCCGCGCTGCGTGGACAGGGCGGCATTCGCGGAGCGAGCCAATGAGAATTAGCGACTCAAATCACCGCTGACTTGGCCTTGATTTTTGCATCTAGGGAAAATCAAGGCCAATCACCGTAAAGAAAAGGGCGGAAGCAACAAGTGTTTGAGCTGAAGTTGTGCGAGAAGAAAAGCCAAAATTTTGGAAGAGATTTCCGCCCTCTTTGATTTTGAACACTGACTGCCCGGCCTTCAGCGACGACAGACGTAGCGAGAATTTTGCCTGCCGTTCGAGCGTAGTAGACCGCGTGGAGAGATATCGCCCGTCCGCCCGTCGACGACGTAGACGTACTCGCTGAGAGCTATATATCGGGTGAACATTACCCGGCGACTTTGCGACCTACGAGGGAGGACATCGCGAGACGTGCCCGATTAGCGACGGTGAGTGGACTGTAATTGTCGAGCTTTCCTCGGCACTTGCAAGTAAAAATATATTAAACAATTGTCGTACATTGCCGCCATGTGCTCGGGGTTTTTAGTAGAATAAATCCGTGGTGGTGTGACACCGTTATGTAAGATCAGTGCGTGTCGGGCCAGGATTAAATTTCAAGTATTAGTGTGGAGAAAATTACGCGACTCGGAAAATTCGGGAGACGTGGTGAGTTTGGTCGTCGCAAGGGACGCGTGAGAAGGCTAGCGTTGCCATGTTTGTATAGCGACAAATTCATTATAAGAATAATTGTAAATTGGCGACCGATAGTATTATCCGATAATTAGAAATAAAGCTTGAGTATATTTAAAGTGAAAATTGTGAGTGCTTATTATAAATTTATTAATTCCTGATTTTTCCTCTTAACGGAACTTCCTCTGGGAAAAGGGCTCGTTCCGAGTTAGCCGCGCTTTACCTAGCGCCCATTAACTTAGAAAATTTGGTAAAGTGTCGAGATAATAAGCCATAGTAACCCCGACGTTACAAATGACGTACCAACGAGGGCTTAGTGAATCAGGAAAAAACAGGAAAAATAGCGACAAAATAAATTAATTAAGAGAGTTCGGGAAAAATCGGAAAATTTGTTTTACACAGTGCCCGAGCCAGCGAAAGTGCAGCGACTAAAACGTTTTTTTTGTGTCGTATGAGAATTTAAGTAAAGTGGAAAAATTATTTTTTTGTGTGTTTAAGGAAATTATAAGTAGGACTTAGAAAAATTTTCACTTGAGCTATTGGGTTATAAATGGGACTTTGAAATTTTTTCACTTGAGCTATTGAATTATAAATTGGACTTAGAAAATTTTCACTTGGGTAATCGACTAATAAATTTTTCAAGTTTGATAATTTTCCGGAAAAATGTTTTGATTTTTTTTTGAGAATTTTCCGAATTTATTTCTTGAAAATTTTTGGATTTTGAGAATTTTCCGGAAAATTTTTTTGGATTTTTTTGAGAATTTTCCGAAATAATTTTTTGAAAATTTTTTGATTTAGAGTTTTTTTGGAAAAATTTTTTTTGGATATTTTTGAGAAATTTTGAAATTATTTTTTGAAAATTTTTCGATTTTGAGAATTTTCCGAAATTATTTTTTTTGAAAGAAATTTTCGATTTGGAGAATTTTTCGGGAAATTTTTTTTTGGTTATTTTGAGAATATTTTGAAATTATTTTTTTGAAGTTTTTTTTATGTGAGGAATTATCCAAAAAAATTTTTTTTTTGAGATTTTGAGAATTTTTGAAGATATTTTTTTTTTGAAGGGTTTTTGTTGAAAATATTTTTTTTTTGGATTTGAGAGATTGTTTTTTTATATTCTTGAAAATTTTTCGAAAATTTCTGAGCAATTTATTGAGGGTTTTCACAGTTTGGGTGCGTAGTAAAGAAAATTTTCGTTACAATTGGGACCTTTCGTAGGATTATTTTTGAGTATTGAAAATTTTCTTCGGTTATTGGAGGAAACTTGTAGCGATCTCTAAAGAAAATAGCGAATTACCAGTGTAAGCGGAAGGCTGCGGTGACGCACTGTATATAATAGCGATAAATAGAGAAGGTGGGGAAAATAGGAAACAAATTCAGAAAATCTTTGTTGGGGATTTAGTGAAAATTGAGTAATGAGTTAGAGTGATAGAGAAATTAATTTGTGTGTAATTTTCTGAATTCTGACCTATTTTTCAAGTCTCCTCAACGACTTTAAAGTAGCAGAGTAGGAGTCACACCACCGTTTAGGGAAAATTCATTTTGCAAACACGTCCACAAAATATTATTTGCTGTGCTACTACCCTTAAATCGATTAGTAAGAACGATTTATAATTTAGTTAAGAATAAAATTTTTCTAACAACTACTGGAAATTGGGTATAAAAATACAACAACTAAAGTTATTGTATTTTATATTATAACTACTGTGTCAAAGGAAAAATTAATTATTACATATATATATATATATATATATATATTTATTTAATTGTATTGGGAATTATTTACTGAAAATTGATTGCGACCAAGAAGAAACCTCAGATTATTACTCCAGATATAAACAAGAAGAGAAGACCAAGAACTACTGAAGACTGAATAGCGACTTTATTAGATTCGCGTCAGGGTATTTCAGCAGCTACTCAAGAGCTAGGCAAACAAATTTCGAGTAGGTATTTTCAGCCAAAGGAACCTATAAAGAAGACCTCAAGAAAAGAAGCTATTTTCTTTGTTTATCTTCTTTTGTCCCTTTAACAAAAGTTCATACGGTAATCTCCAGAGTAACATACATATATAAATATACATATTATTATTATAAATCATTAAAAAAATTGAAAATTAGTGACACAGTAGTTAGGCAGGAAAATTGTCCCGTAAAAGAGTTAAGACTGATTCCTTTATTAGCGACCTCTCCATTCACGTGCATCAGGTATTGCAAGTTAAATCCCCGTCTTTGAAAAGATTCCAAAGTCTTGGGCGGGCCCTCCCAACATAGCGAATACTGCAGTAACTGTAGAGAGTAACTAGCGACCAAACCGCTGTTTTTTTTTTGTTTTCTTCTCTTAGTGTACAAGTAGAGTACAAAATGAACACAAGACAAGCAGCAAAGAAGGATCCGCGCATACGCCAGCGCATGGCAGTATCAAGTAGAATAAATGGGATGGACCCGAGCGAACTAATAATAATTCTAGATCAGATGGGACTTAGCATATCTGGGACAACAGCCCAACTTAGAGACAGACTCTTGCGGGAAAGTATAAGGACAGTGGAACCAGGTGCAGCAATAAATTGGGATACAGTATTGGATGAGAGACCATGGGATCAAGTACCAGCAACATCGGCGGCCATAATGCGAGAGGAATCTTTTGAACAAATACCTCAGAAAAAGAAAAGAGGTAGGAAGCCTAAGAGAACGACCAAAGAAGTAGAGTTGCAAAGCACAGAAACGGAGTATAGCCAAGAAGAGGGACAGGCAATCACGGAGCAGATTCAAGAAGTCACAACACAACAACAAACGACCGATGTACCAGTAGTTACGCTAGAAACGATAAGCAAAGCGACCACCACTATCACTACGACGACACCAGTTCGTACACGAGGACCAACGGATAGCTTCGCGATGCAGATGGTGTCTGCAAACACACGATCAAGAGTGCAAACAGGGTTTCCACCGCAACTCTTAGCGATGAGCAGGCATACATAGTTGGCATATACTCCGGAACTAATGAAGATGATACCAACCGGCTACCAATGGAGGCTGCCAGAGCCACTTTTCCATTATACAGGAAATCATCCATCACCGGATTCCAGTACGGGAACTCCCGCGGTACCAATGATCCAGAGACCAATACAATTGATTAAACCAGCGTCAACGGCTTCGGAACCAACGTTACCTTCGATGCCAACCACCGCAGCGCCGTCGGCCACACGACCTCCTGCAATGGCACAAGCAACGAACGTCGGGACCGGTCCGGGGACTAGTCAAAGAGGACAACCCCTAGCAAGAAGTGACAATCCGACAGGAACATCACAAAGCCAAACGCCACAGCAGGGGATAAACCCGAACGACAGTATTCAATATATTAGACAAGTAAAACATAGAGACCCCATAGCCAACAACCCAAGAAATAGGAACTCAACAGACAGTAGCGACGTAAGCAACAAAGAAGAAGATGAGAATCGAGAAGAAGATGCCATTCCACGAGGGGCAGGACCATATGAACGGCTACTACAGGAGTTTGAACATCTGAAAATGGCACAACATAGACCAATTCTCCTCCGAGAACAGGTATACGCGCCACAACCTCCAGTAGTCCTACCTCCGGTAGCAAACCCACAGGATTACGTAGACACTCCGAGACCACCGAGGGGATCTCAAGAGAGAAGAGAGCGACCCAGGAATCACGAAGTGGGAGAGATTCGGAGTCCTAAGGTGAACACCGTTCGTAGGCCAACAGACCAGCAAACCGAAGCATCAAAACAGAGAAGAGGAGAACGAAAGCGACTGTCATCGAATAGCTCGGAAAGTAGCGTACTAGACCGAAATTTAGTAAAGAAGAGAGATAGCCGTAAAGTGAAAAACCGTAGACATAGGAGTTCGAGTAATAGTACCACAAGTAGCGACGGTAATACAACGTCATCAGACTCAGATAGCGACCACAATAAAAGAAGTACAAAACACAGGAGAGGCCACAAACGGAACCAGTCGACATCGACTAGCGATTCGGAATATGAAGATAAGAAAATGAAACAAAAAAATAGGAAAAGTCATTCGAATGCAGATATAGCGGGGAAGAATGTTAAAATATTGCAGAGCTGGAACCTAAAGTTCAATGGGGAAGATAAGGAGCCAGAGGAAATTTTGGACCGGCTGCAGGATTGCAAAGCAAGCCTAGCCATGAGCGACAGGGAGCTGTTGAATGCTTTACCATCGATCTTTTCGAAAAATGCTAGCAGATGGTATCGATCAAAGCGACCGTACCTAAAATCATGGAAAGACTTTAAAAAAGCGTTCAGAAGGCAGTATTTGGGGCACAGAGATGATGAAGACACGATGACGGACTTACGGAACCGATCGATGGCAGAAGGAAAAAAGATTGCCAATTATATATCCTGCGTGGAATACATTGTCGACCACTTTAAGCGACCCCCATCCAGGAAAACAATAGTAAAACAGGCCTACAAGGGCTTGAGAAAAGACTATCGACACTTCATGGCGGGGAAAGAAATCAAGACGCTCAAGGATATAGAGAAACTAGGAAGAATTTGGGAAAAGGAGAAAGAACTAGATGACCGGTTTGAAGAGCCTCCATCAAAGGAGAAGATGAGCATACCAGGTGCAGCATACGCTGGGACACCCTTAGTCCGTAAGGTAGCGGCAGCCTACGAGAAATTGAACCCAGAAAGCGACACTAGCGACAGCACATCAGCGACAACCAAACCTGCGAGAAAGGGAAATTGGAATAGAAAAGCGAAGAAAAAACAAAAACAAATAAATGCGGTAGCCGCTGCCAAGGAGAATCAAAGGCCTGAGGCCAACGTACAAGCGACCCCAGTACAGCCAGCCTCACACAACGCGACCGCAACGATGACGCACAGCACACCGCTGAATCCAATGCGACCGAGTTTTGTGCCCGCTTGGCAATGGTCTCCTCCCCAGAATGTTAACTCGTTTCAGGGTAGAGGTGGTCAAGCCCAAGGATTCACCGGCCAAGGCGCCTATAATATGAGAGGAACTAGAGACCAAAATGGGCCTTCTGCCCAAAATATACCAGTATATGGTGCATGCTATACATGTCAGACGGTAGGGCACCGAGCAAGAGAATGTCCACAAAGGACATGCTCCTTGTGTAGGGCTATGGGACACTATGCAAACGAATGTCCCAATAGACTGCCGGCATGGCAGCCTTCTCCAAATAATCAGGCCATGGAAAACGGGATGCAGGGGAGGCAAAAGAGTGCCATACCTCCTCAGCAACCGCAAACGGGACGAAACTGGCAACAATAAAGGGAAGCCAGCATAGCGCCCAACCGACCATACAGGAGAGGAGAATAGCGACCACAGAGAACGCGAAAATTAGCAGCGACCAAGAGAGAAGTGGATCGATGATAGGCGAGGCAGCTAAAAGTATTAAGTCCACATTGTCAGATGGGGAGACCCACTCAGTATGGAGCAATACTTCAAACAGCGGAGGATTAAATGGGACCTCACCAATAGCGACCACAAAACCATTAATTAAAGAGAGTAGTGAGAGCAACAAAATTCGAGAAGAGAGAGAAAAAGTAGAGAGTAGAGAGAATAGTGAGAGCAACAAAATTCGAGAAGAGAGAAAAAAAGTAGAGAATAGAAAGAGTCGTGAGAGCACAAGAGTGACCGAAAGAGTGACCTTACCGATCCTCGAAGAGTCCGACATAACGGCGCTCAATCCAACAGCTGACGAGCAGAAGGATTTCGAGCACCTAGCCCTCGTACGAGAGGCGGTCGACCTTCTGGAAGGGTCACAGGTGTCTACTACCTCGTTGGGGGCCCCTCCACCTTTATTACAGACTTAGATGTTGGGGTGCCCACATCTAGTCTAGGGGGGGAGAGCAGCGTACTACGTACGCCGGAGGCCGACCAACTTGAGGTTCCGGAACCAGGCGAAGTCGAAGTCGCAGGTATGAGCGCAGAGAACCGCATCTTCACGAAGGTGATACTAGGTGGCAGACCGTACAGAGCCCTAATTGATGGAGAAGCCACGGTCTCCCTAGTAGGACCAGAGATAGCGACTAAGTTCAAGGACCGATTGCAACCAGCGAACTCTGTTACAAGAAGTGTGTTAGGTGGAACAAAGAAAGTATTGGGGTATCTGGACATCAACATGGAATTGGATGGCAGGTCCAGGAAGCTGACGGTAAGAGCCGTAGATCCTTGCGACCACGACATTTTACTTGGACAGGACTTTACCACCCCATGGGACGTTGATGTAAGATACGGCAGACGAATGTGGAGGACTAACGAGGGCCCGTGGAAGCAATCTTGGGACGACGAGGAAATCGAAGCGATCCCAGCATACGCCGAATGCGCCGGAATTACCGAGGCAGACGACGAGCAGCGGAAAGCCATAGAAGACCTAGTGACCAAGATATTACCTCCACCACCGAAAAATTTAGGAACGACCACACTGACCGAACATCACATAGATGTCCTCTCCGCAGCCGCCATCAAACATCGGCCAAGGAGAATGTCACCCAAACTTCTGCAAGTAGTACACGAAGAGATAGAGAAGATGTTCAGGAGTGGAGTTAGAGCGATCGGCAAGTGAATGGAGTAGCGCCCCGGTAATCATCAAGAAGCCAGACGGGAACTATAGATTTTGTATAGATTATCGCGACCTCAACAAAGTGACCCGGAAGGATGCATATCCTATCAGGAGCATGGATTCCATATTGGACAAATTGCGTAAAGCCAAATATTTGACCAAAATTGGCCTCAAGCAAGCCTATTTTCAAGTACCGATGGAGCAAAGCAGCAAGAAATTTACAGCATTTGCAGTGCCGGGGTCGGGGTTTGGCAATTTGTAAAAATGCCCTTCGGATTAACGAATGCGCCCATGACCTTCCAACGCCTGATCGATGCTTTGTTTGGCGTCCAGTATGAACCATATGTGTTTGGATACTTGGACGACATCATTAAAGCGACCGAGACCTTTGAGGAACATCTCCAGTGGTTGGAGCTGGTTCTCAAGAAGCTGGTCGAAGCAGGATTGGTAGTAAATCGGAAAAAGTGCGAATTCTGCTGCTCGAGAGTGACGTACTTAGGCTTCTTGATTGATAAAGATGGATTGCGACCAGACCCAGAGAAGGTATCGCCAGTGACAGAATATCCAGCGCCGAAGACTGTTAAGCAGCTGAGACGATTTCTGGGTATGGTAGGATGGTACTCGCGATTCATTGAGAACGACTCAGAGATGAAAATCCCGTTAGTGAAGTTACTAAGAAAGGGGCAAGAATGGAAATGGGATAGCGACCAACAAGAGGCCTTTGAAGGTCTAAAGAAGGCGCTAACGGTAGCTCCGGTCCTGGCAAGACCAGATTTTGGCAAAACCTTCACGGTCCAGAGTGATGCAAGCGGAGTGGCGATTGGGGCGGTTTTGACACAGGAAGGGGATGATGGAGAGCACCCCATCGTATATGTGAGTAGAGTACTCACGGCGGCTGAACGAAATTATACCACGTCCGAAAGAGAATGCTTGGCGTTATTATGGGCCATTAAGAAGTTGCGACCATACCTTGAAGGGTACGAATTCAAGGCCATCACCGACCATAGCGCCCTCCAATGGCTTCGTAATCTGAAGGACCCTACTGGACGACTAGCCCGTTGGGCACTTGAAATGCAGCAGTGGGACTTCGACATAATCCATCGGAAGGGCACTCTGCTGAAAGTGCCTGATGCGTTGACAAGGATGTATGAGGATGGCGGGGAAATAGCTGGATTTGAAGAGATACAGGACGAGCGATACGTAACTAGGATGGAAGAAGTACAAAGACACCCACACCGATTCCCAGACTGGCGAATCGAAGATGGCATGTTGTACAAATTTCGTAGCGACCCCCTATTAGACCCAGTGATATCTCGAGAAGAAAGATGGAGACTTGTCGTCCCAGTAGAGTACCGTGAGAGAGTGATGACGGAGAGCCACTCCATCACCTCCGCGGGACACCTGGGACTTGAGAAGACCTATGACCGAGTGGCCCGCGAATACTATTGGCAAGGCATGTACTACGACGTGCGCCACTTCGTCCAGGCTTGTCTCGAATGCCAGAAGCACAAGGCCTCTCAGACGGGAGCCCTAGGGCTACTAGGCAAAAGAATTGTAGAGCGACCATGGGCCGTAGTGGCAGCAGATCTTATGGAATTTCCACCAAGTAAGAGCCAATTCAAATACTTGATGGTATTCCAAGATCTCTTCACGCGGTGGATCGAGCTGAAGCCGCTGAAGAAGGCGGATGGCAAGTCGGTGGCTCGCGCCCTAGAGGAGCTCATCTTGTTTCGGTGGGAGACGCCGAACTACGTACTCACAGATAACGGGAAAGAGTTCATAAATAAGCACCTGACCGATACTCTGAAGGAGTATGGAGTGACCCATGTGACCACGCCACCGTACCATCCGTAAGCCAATCCAGTGGAGAGAAGCAATCGAACCCTAAAGACCATGATAGCGACCTTCGTAAAACAAGACCATCGGAATTGGGATGCCCATCTTCATAAGTTTAGGCATGCAGTCAACACTGCCATGCAAGCGACGACCAAGGTATCACCAGCCTTCTTGAATTATGGACGACACCCAAGGCCGGTGAAGAGTTTACGAAGAGATGTAGAGCCAAAGCGAGCAATTATTAGTAGGCGACCCTTCGTAGCCCTCCACCTTCGATTGCAGATAGCCCCATGACCACCCCCGAATGGGAAACCGCGGTACGGCAGGAGTGGGAGCAACAGGAGAATAATCGGGCCTTCAACGCTCTGATGTCGACGACCCAACCCCAGGAGTTTCCACGGGGATTGTCCCCATCCTATCCTTCCGGAGTGGAACCCATGGGCTCCGCGGACGTCGAGGTTGAAGCCCACACTCCATCGGGACACGACGAAACCCAGCAACCCGGAGAGGATCGGAGGGTTCAGGAAGCTGGGGAAAGAATGGCGGTCCACGAGTTAGCCCCTCACTCCGAGCCACGGTATATGTCGTTCGTAGCGACCCGGATTAGCGACCCCACAGGAGAAGAGCCACCAAGACACCAGATGGCGTCGATCGCCCCGAGCGACCCGAGACGAGTCACCTGGGCGGATGAGCAGGAGGAGGAGAAAACCATCCGGGAGCGGATGAGGAACCGCCGACTCCACCCCACCCCTCAGCAAGTGGAAGTTGAACACCCTCCTCCACCCGTGAGGAGTTTGGTAGCGCGCCTGATAGCTGCTCGGGCTACGAGAGCGATATCTCGTCGTCTGGCCCAAGAGGTGGAGCAAACGGAGAGGCCACCTCCAGAAGCACCTCATGATGTCGCCATTAGCCAACGGGAGATTCCAGAGGGGAAGGAATCGAGGGAACCTTGTCCGGAACCCGACATACCCCCGACGCACCTGACTCCTCCAACAATTTCCCTGGAAACAGGGCCGTCAGGGACCCCATTGGCCTGGGACATGGACGAGGAATTGACCGTAAGTGGTGAGGTTGCCGGGTTGAGGGAAGTCCCCTATCCTCCCCTTATCTCAGCTCGGAGGCATCGGTATAACCCGCGGCGGCAGCTCCAATTAGATGATTACGAGTCCCCGGTAGCGGAGAGGGTGGAAGCCATGCGCGCGCAGTCACCGCCCCCGGGACCGGCGGCGGTCGGCGGCAGGTGTCCGTCGAGCCGGCGGAGACCCGCAGGGTGAAGCTCACGGGCATCACGTTTAACCACGGACTAATCCCCATACCCTCTGACCCGACTCTTGACCCTCCTGAGGGGGCTTGCAACAACTGTTGGCAGAAGGGGCATATCTCGTCGAGATGTCCGAGGCCTCGCCAAAATACTTGGTGTCGCAACTGCGGCAGGCGGGGCGTAAAAGTGACGAGCTGTCCCAGATGCAGTGAGCCTCACCGGGAGTGGGTCCGGTGGAAGTATGAGGGGGGATCGGCCCCGCTGGGCATGGGCCTACGAGACGAACCTCGCGATCCTCCGCCGGGGACGGGTACGGCGTCGTCGACAGCCGGGGAACCGGCTCCGGCGCGAGGGGTCTCGCAACCGTCGACGTTGCCCTCAGCGACGGTATTCCATTCGGAGCGGAGTCATAGGAGCCCAGAGAGACCGACACCAGCCCCGCGTCGTTTACTGCCCCCACCACCAGACCCACCAAGCGACCCATCTAGGACTGCCGCCCCGCCGGAAGATATCGTGGGGAGGATCCAGCGACTGGCGAAGAGCCTTGCGGACCTTCCGCCATACGACCGATCTGCCCTGCTACGCGCCACCTTGGAGGCCCATCGCCTCGAGAAGAGCCATCGAAGCGACCCGTAGAAGAAGAGCAACCTGATCAATCTAGCGACCACCATGCTAATAGCGACCCATCCGAGACCCCAAGCATCGGCGACCAAAGGGGCATAACCTGAGAACTACTAGCGACCGAAACCTGGAGTGACGAAGGCATACCCATGCCCAGTAAGTTGTTAAAAGTCTTGTTATTTATTTATTTAATGGAATTTGTTTTATTTAGGCTATTATAATTTCCCTTATGGTCGCGCGATCTATGAGCGCTGTTGTTCTGTGGTCGGATTGGGAGTAGTAAGGTGTAGGTATTAATAAATTTTTGTTTGTTTTCAGCTTGATTAGTTTAAGTGTAGATATGTATATATATTGTTTCTTGTAAAAGCTCTGATGCCGAGGGTTGTTGGGGAATCGCGTTGATAGGATACAATGGCCCAATTAGAGTCTCGTTTGATTATTGGAATAACCAGTCCACTCCTGGCGATGTGTCCCGTTTAGGGGGGGAGAGTTTGTGATGTGTATTTCACGTCCCAATAATATTAAATACGGGCAGTCAATCGCGACCCAGTCACCCGTCACCAGAGCCGAGCATTTTCACATTAATTAGTATTGTTATTAATGGGGGGATTGTTATTTATTTGTTGAGGGAATGAGGATAAGGAGTCGCGACCGAGGAAGGCCGTAGACCTTCACACACACGCACACACCCATACCAGCGGCGCCAGCTGATCGACGCAGCGACGACTGCTCGGAGCGAGCGACGGCGACGAGTCTACACACACATGCACAACACCAACATCACTGCACGCTGTACGCGCGACCCTCTCTCTCTCTCGAGGATGATGAGCCGCTGCCCGCGCACACACATACACACACGCGCGCGCGGCCGCCCTCTTTCCCGATGCACGCAGACGCCGGAGGAGAGAGGATTCACAGCAGAAGCGGCGGCTTCCTCGAGGCACACTATCTCGGCTGTAGCCACGAGAGAGAGAGAGAGAGAGAGAGAGATATACCGACACGGCTGTCGGTAGAGGGGAGAGCTAACAGCCGCCGCGCCGCGAACCGCAAGAAGCTGCCGGCCTCTCCTAGTGTAGGCCGGCGCGCGCACGTCGCCGCTGCCAACTGTGTTGGTCCGGCAGCGACAAAACCGAAAGCGCCTGATATAGATATACACGCCGGGTTGCCCGCGCGTGTATATCTAGCAATTCATATTGCCCGAACTGCGTGGACAGGGCGGCATTCGCGGAGCAAGCCAATGAGAATTAGCGACTCAAATCACCGCTGACTTGGCCTTGATTTTTGCATCTAGGGAAAATCAAGGCCAATCACCGTAAAGAAAAGGGCGGAAGCAACAAGTGTTTGAGCTGAAGTTGTGCGAGAAGAAAAGCCATAATTTTGGAAGAGATTTCCGCCCTCTCCGATTTTGAGCACTGACTGCCCGGCCTTCAGCGACGACAGACGTAGCGAGAATTTTGCCTGCCGTTCGAGCGCAGTAGACCGCGTGGAGAGATATCGCCCGTCCGCCCGTCGACGACGTAGACGTACTCGCTGAGAGCTATATATCGGGTGAACATTACCCGGCGACTTTGCGATCTACGAGGGAGGACATCGCGAGACGTGCCCGATTAGCGACGGTGAGTGGACTGTAATTGTCGAGCTTCCCTCGGCACTTGCAAGTAAAAATATATTAAACAATTGTCGTACATTGCCGCCTTGTGCTCGGGGTTTTTAGTAGAATAAATCCGTGGTGGTGTGACACCGTTATGTAAGATCAGTGCGTGTCGGGCCAGGATTAAATTTCAAGTATTAGTGTGGGGAAAATTACGCGACTCGGAAAATTCGGGAGACGTGGTGAGTTTGGTCGTCGCAAGGGACGCGTGAGAAGGCTAGCGTAGCCATGTTTGTATAGCGACAAATTCATTATAAGAATAATTGTAAATTGGCGACCGATAGTATTATCCGACGATTAGAAATAAAGCTTGAGTATATTTAAAGTGAAAATTGTGAGTGCTTTTTATAAATTTATTAATTCCTGATTTTTCCTCTTAACGGAACTTCCTCTGGGAAAAGGGCTCGTTCCGAGTTAGCCACGCTTTACCTAGCGCCCATTAACTTAGAAAATTTGGTAAAGTGTCGAGATAATGAGCCATAGTAACCCCCACGTTACACATTTTGATTTCGGATCATTCCGCATTCATTTTCCAGTTATACATTTCGGAACGTTCCGAAATCTGTCAAGATTCTCGAGACATAACGGAATAAACCCGCGAATAATTCACCCTGACAATACTTTATTGTTTATGTTGTTTATTGTTTATCTGAGGTTGAATTTCAAGTGAAATTTGCAGAGGTAATTTGATAACATGTACGCATTATAGCTATTGTATCATCTGCATATTAAATATTTACTGGAAGAGTTCCTGCGGTCTATTAGGCTTTTTCGCGTCTGACGTCAGGACGCCGCGTGACCCGACGCTGGGAATACAACATTCAACATTGCGCTGATTTCTTTTTATTAATATAAAATCAGCGCAATCATTTCTGAATATCAAAAAATATTCCAAAAATACCTCTTTTTCTAAGCTACCCAATGAATGCTAAGCATCCTTGATTCACAACCTCAAAGTATTGCTTATTCATGAATAATACATGAGCGGTCAAAAACTGTTACCGTATAATTGCGATTAAATTAGCTAGGATATGATTTAATCGTATTTTTTTATAACACCTGAATAAAAAAGGCAATTTTCGGCGCCTATAAAGTGCAGCGAAAATAGTTTTCCGAGCGTCAAATAATGGGTACCGAAAATACTCATTTTCGCTACCTTTTATTTTCGGTAGCGAAAATGAGTATTTTCGGTACCCATTATATATTTTAGCTCCATTTCCTTAATAAAGTGGACGACTCGAAAAACTCTATTCTCAATCCACTTTGTAGACGACAAAGAATGGCCTTCTTTATGCACTTGTTATAAAAAATACGGTACGCAACTTGGGGCAAAAGGGTATTTTCAAGCGAGGCTGATGATTGAGTACGAGTGGAAGTCGAGGGCGCCCAAGGCGCCCGAGACGTACACGAGTGCTCAAAATCATCATTCGAGTCCCTAGTTTTCAGTCCCTAGTTGCGTAATATACTATTAATAAATTTACAATAATAAAACAGTCAATTTTATCTATTATTATAGGTTAAATCGTAACGTATTTTTACAATTCTATTAGTTTTACTGATAATTTGTAATAATAACATCACAAAATGTAATAGTATATCATATGCAATTATATTCCTGCGTATTTTATTGACTTAAATATATGTAAGATACATTTTTACTTTGCTACACTTTTTCAATAAATATTTTTTTAAAATAACCATCTTAGATTTTTAACTTAATAACATGAGCAAGAAAATACTTGCATATGATAGATACTTACATTTTATAATGTTATTTTTACAATTTATCAGTAAAAGCAATAAAATTGTAAAAATACTTACGATTTAACCTAAACAAAATAAATAAAATGCAATATTCAAGCAAACTCGCTATTATAAAAAATGTATTATCTATACAATGTTGAATTCTAAATTCGTTAGTAAATTTCACCATTATTCAACTACAATTAAATCATATCTTAGTTAATTTAATCGCAACAGTTTTTGACTGTTCATGCTTTGATCATAAATAAACAATAGTTTTATGTATCGAATTAAGTGTGCTTAACATTAATTAGGTAGAATAGCAAAAGAGGTATTTTTGGGATATTTTTTAATAGTCAGAATTAATTGCGCTCATTTTATGTTAATAAAAATCAATCAACACAATTTTGAATGTTCTACTCAGGTGTGAAAAAATCTAATTCACTCGTCGTAATAAACATTTGAATTTCGATATTTCGCACCCCTGCGACTGCGCGACAGCCTAGGCTACAATAGGTTTTTGCGCTCGGGAGCGGCTTCACATTGTTTTGACTTTCGGCTTCGGCTGGTCGTGTGCTAGGTATCGGAAAGGGACAAGGGAAAGGAAGTACGACGAGATAGTGCACGTGAGTGATTACAAGGAGATAGGCGACGAGTATGGAGACGAGGACAAGTGTTGCTGTCTAGAAGGAAGTGTACTTGCAATGGAGTATAAGTGCGTAGAGTCCATGGAAGTAAGGTTGGCTTGTCATTGCTACTTATAATAGTCTTCGTGTTACTTTCACTGTTCCATTGTTGATATCTAAGTAAGCCCAGGTTACTAATACGTAGGCTGATTGTTTTATTAAGTGAATCGTTTCCAGATATGTTTATGAAAAGTGTGGTAGTTGTTGCGACTGTGAGGATAACCAGAAGTCAAATTATAATGCTGCATTGGAGTGTCCATCATCCAGATTAGCAAGTCTGCAGATGCAGTGGGATTCTTGAGTGTCCAGGACTGCACCAATTCCAGCCTAGGTGGAATAGCATCTGCTCCTTAATTCTCTCAATCGGGTAAGAGAAACTCCAACTATCTTCTCATATTTAGCAGGATACTAAATATTCTGCTGAGTTGTAATTTCAGATGTATTATTGGAAATGAAAGAGAATTCCGGAGGCCACTCTAATGCCTATGAGACATCAGTAGTCTTACTCCATTCTATGCCTCAACTAGCACCAACGCTGGTAGTGGTGGTGCTGCTGCTTTTGCAAGGCAGCGACGAAGATGCAATTGGAGTCAACGAAGTCCACAGAGTCCTTAATCACAGGCTGGAAAGTGAGTGAAGTAAGAAGTGTGGACCAGTTGTAATTTAAGTGAGTTGTAATTTCAGATGTATTAGTGAAAATGGAGATGGAAGAGAATGCCGAAGGCCATTCTAATGCCTGCAGTGAAACAACAGTAGTCATACTCCATGTTGTACCTCAGCTAGCACCAATGCTGGTGGTGGTGGTGCGGCTGCTTTTGCAATGCAACGACGAAGATGCCATTGGAGTCAATGGAGTCCTCAATTGCATGCTGAAAAATGAGTAATGGAAAAATCCTGGACCAGCACCCAGCTGTGCATATGTTTGTGTGTATGTGCTGCACGCATCAAGGAAGAGACGACTTTCAAAAGCCTTTTTAAGCTCAGAAAGGACTAAATTTCATTAGTACAGTTTCTATTTAGTTCAAATTATTGAATCATCTTAATCAATAATATAAATTTAGTTAACCTAAAACATATTGAAACAATAATATATTTTATTTGTCATTTATTAGGGGGTAAAAGGGGGTGTTTGTCTGCAAAAATGGAAAATTATCGTGTTTATGTGTAACAGAATTAAGGTAATTTAAAAAAATGAGTTATTTATTTGAAAATATACTTCTACTAAAACATTTTTTCTCCTATATGAGTTTTCTGTAGGGTTTCTCTGCAAGGAATGATCCATGCAAATGTCCTACATATGTTTTTTGTAGGTATTCTCATTAAGGAATGGTCCATACAAGTATATTTATGGTGGTCATTGTTTAAAATGATAGTTTTTATGGCTATAACACTAACATTTATAAACATCAAGCAGCTACCTACTTTTTTGACACTGTATTGAATAATTGAATTAAAAATTAATATAAATCATTCGATTTATCAGTAACTTATAATATTTTTAGCTTCGTGCTGAAATTGTTTTACATTCTATTCGGCACAGTCATGTAGACTCTTGATTGAAACACTATTCTCGATAGATTAACTTGTATGGACCATCTTTTGCAGAGAAAATGTACGGCAAACTCATGTAAGAGTACAAGTGATTCCTTTAGGTTCAAGCACTGCTAATTTGAGTCATGTCCAAGATGTGGAGCTCTAATAGGAGTACAATCTTTTATTATAAGTATATTCTTAAATATAGAGATCATTTATGAATTACCTTAAGTCTGTCACATGTAAAAACTGATCATTTTTCTCTTTCTTGCAGGCATAGATACGCTTTCCCCCCTTAATGGGAAGGTCGAATAGTTCATTTTGTTTCCATGACGGTGTAGCGAATTTCAGTTCTTTTTAGTGCCTAAAGTATAACATTTATTTACTACGGTTTCTATTTGGTTTAAGTTTTTGAATCATCTTAATCAATAATTTATTTATATACATAAAACATTTTGAAAAAATAATGTGTTTTATTTGTCAGTTATTAAGCGAGAACATTATGTGTATTCGTGCAAAAAATGAAAATCAGTAGAACTAATTTTTTGAATTACCTTAAGTCTGTCATATAAAAACTAATCATTTTTCTCTTTTTTGCAGGCATAGATACGCTTTCCCCTCTTAATTCGTTAAACAAATCGTAACGGAAGACACAGTTAGTTTCCACAGCATATTATAATAAACTTTTAATAGATTTGAAAAATATGAAATTTAATAAAACTGTTATAAAAAAGAAGATAAAGAAATGCATAAGAAATATGAATATAGTATATTATTACAGTAAAAGCAATATAATTGAAATAAAAGGATGGATAGTAAAAACTAAGGAAACATGATATGATTATATTATTTGAGTTTTTTTATTTATACCTCAGCATAAATCATAAAAGCTCTATAGTTAGTGTTAGTAAGTAGCTTATAATTGTTATTGCAAGTTTTTTTTTATTTTTGTAACCTGACTGCGTACAGATATCGGCGTATATCTGCAGAGTGCAATCTTATTATAGCAAAATGTTATTAAAAGATATTGTATTTTGTCACTAAATGTAGCTGAATGAATAAATACGAGGGTAGTTCAATAAGTCTTTAGAATGACCAACAGATGGCGCGCGAATCGCTCCAAATCATCTGTTTTCAGTCAGCATCACTCCCGACTAGATATATGGTGCAGTCACAGTCCACATCTTCTGAGTTTACGTGTTTTTATAACCAATTGAAAAAAAAATTGCTTGTTAAGAAAAATGGAAAAAAACGAGTTCAGAGCGGTAATTAAACATTTTCATTTAAAGGGTTTAACTCCATATGAGATAAAAAATGAATTGGACTCAGTTCATGGCACATCTGCCCCTGCCTTAGCAACGGTTTATAACTGGGTAAATGAATTTAAGCGTGGTCGTACATCAATAAGTGACGAACCACGTTCAGGAAGGCCCGTAGAAGCAACTATTCCCGAAATCATCAATAAAATCCACGATATGGTGTTGAAGGATAGAAGATTAAAAGTGCGTGAGTTAGCTGAGGCCACAAGGATATCTATAGGTGCAGTTGTTTCAATTCTACATGAAAAATTAGGCATGAAAAAGCTATCGGCAAGATGGGTGCCGCGTTTGCTCTCAGCTGAGAATAAACGCAATAGAGTGGTCGCCTCTGAGGCTCTTTTGGCGCGCATAAGTCGGAATCCTGAGGAATTTTTTCGTCGATTTGTGACTGTGGATAAAACATGGATACACCACTACACTCCTGAGACAAAGGAACAATCCAAACAGTGGATTTCCACAGGCGAACCAGCTCCAAAGAAGGCAAAGACCGTAAAGTCAGCTGGTAAGGTTATGGCTACAGTTTTTTGGGATGCACGTGGAATTATACTTATTGACTACTTGGAAAAGGGTAAAACAATTACTGGTGAGTATTATGCATCATTATTAGAGCAGCTGAAAGAAGAAATTAAAAAAAAACGACCACATTTGGCGAGAAAAAAAATTCTCTTTCATCACGACAACGCCCGAGTTCACACGTGCTTCGTTTCAATGGCTAAAATTGAAGAACTAAAATTCGAATTGGTCGAACACCCACCGTATTCACCAGATTTAGCCCCCAGTGACTTTTTCTTATTTCCAAACTTGAAAAAATGGCTCGGTGGACAGAGATTTACGGACAACGAAGACGTCATTGCCTCTGTAAGTGCTTATTTTGAGGAACTTCCGAAAACGCACTTTTCTGAAGGATTAAAAAAACTTAAAAAGCGATTGACCAAGTGTATAGAGCTCCAAGGAGATTATGTTGAAAAATAAAAAAAAATTTACCCAAAAAAAATTGTTTTTATACTTTATTCTAAAGACTTATTGAACTACCCTCGTAATAATGGATCAGGTACAGGTTGTATTTAGGGGCAGTCTTATATATAACAATTTAGTCGCAAAATGCAAATCACTTTATAATATTATATCATTGCTTATCGCAGTTCATTGATTTACATGTCAAATATCTTTGTTATCACAGTTCGTTATTTCTTAAAGCTAGGTAAAGCACTTATGGGAAGACGGGGTATTGCCGGTCAACTAAGTAAACGTGCTTCTTATTTCCACTTTCAAATTTTTTTTTTTCAACTTTAAATTATTATTATGTTAGTTTAAACCATTAGTTGTAAATATTTCTTATTGATTTTATATACAAATTTAAAATGTCGAAGCTATAAGTCGAAATAAAAAAAAAGTATTTTGACCGGATTAACCCCACATCAAGGGATAATACCGGTCCACCTTGGTACAATTTCGGTCACTATTAAAAAGTTACTTTTCTAAGTGAAAAATTTCTTTAAATCAATTATATGAACCTTCATATGATCAGTCGCATTATTAGTCGTACTTACACAGTGAAATAGACACATAACTCACTGTTCAATCAAAAGCATTAAAGCAAAGTTGCCCTACCTGAGACCGCAGCGCAACGTTTTCTTAGCCTCATTTTCGGGATCGTCATATAAATAACATTGTGACCGGGATTAACCCAAATCTGATAAGTAATTTAAATTGAAATGACAGAAAAGCAATAGGTTTATACTCTTTTTTCTTCACATTTTTGTATTGTTAGATTGTTCAAATTAATAAAGTAGCAAAAAATAACTGCATAAAGTAGAAAATAATACGCATAAAAGCATATTTTACAGGCCAGATTTTTTATAAGAACTGGAGGCCAAAGCTTTGATTGTGTATAATTCCTTAATACAACAGAATAGAAGGTTATTTGGATATTAGATTAATTTCTTTTTAGGTTGCGTTTGATATACTATTCGAATTATCACGTAAAGATGTTTAGATTATTGAAAATAAGGGTGACCGGAATTAGCCAGTGACCGCTATTACCCCATTATCCCCTACAATGAAACCCTGTTCTGAGAATAAATAGGACGAATCAAATCTATGCAATGTTAGTCGGCAACGTGTCCTTCAGCTAAGTGTCTGCGTAGCGCGTTTTTGAAATTGCTTAGCGAGTGCGGACTCTTTAGGCTACGAGGAAGGGAGTTCCAGAGTCGCATGCCCTTGGCATTGAACGAGTAGAGACCCGTGTTATTGCGAGACTCTGGCTTAGAGGACCGAGCCTAATTTATTTGCAAGAGAACCGCAAGGTACGGCGGCTGTCCCATATTAACTGCCTTATATACAGGGTGTCAATTAAGTCCCCGGACTTTTCTGGAAGAGGTCAAGGTCATTCCTTAAGTAACTTTGAACAAGGAACCCAACGGTGACCTTGGATTTGACCTTGAACCTCATTTTCAAGGTTAATTTGAGGTCAATCTCATTTTTTGAAACGGGAACCCCTATTTTTTATGGCGGAATCGGAAAGAGCGGAAAATTTTGCATCCGGATATGTATTGAGGTATGGGGTTGAGGTAACCCCTAGAGGTCAAATAGAGGTCAAAATCTCGCGAGTTCAGTGGTAAAACAAAAAAAACAAAGGTCATACCCTAGGTAAATCTTTACGGAGTACCCGACGGTGACCTTGGATTTGACCTTGAACCTCATTTTCAAGGTTGTTTCGAGGTCAACCTCATATTTTCAAATGGAAACCCTTATTTTTGATACCGGATTCGGAAGGAGCGAGAAATTTCAAGTATGGATGTGTTGAACAAGGGATGTAATTGTGACCTTCAATTTGACTTTGGACTTGACCTTGAAGGTCATTTGAAGGTCAACTGTTTTTTTAAATCTTTTTTATGACCATTTCTATGACCTTTGTTTGTTTTGTTTTACCACTGAACTCGCGAGATTTTTAAGAAGTCATTATTTGACCTCTATTTGACCTCTAGGGGTTACCTCAACCCCATACCTCAATACATATCCGGATGTAAAATTTTCCGCTCTTTCCGATTCCGCTATAAAAAATAGGGGTTCCCGTTTTAAAAAATGAGGTTGACCTCAAAATAACCTTGAAAATGAGGTTCAAGGTCAAATCCAAGGTCACCGTTGGGTTCCTTGTTCAAAGTTACTTAAGGAATGACCTTGACCTCTTCCAGAAAAGCAGTACTTTAGAAAATATTCAGCCGTCCCGGGACTTAATTGACACCCTGTATAAGCATCGCAGCAAAGTACATCCTCCTTCCCTCTATAGCAAACTAACCCAGTCTATTCCTGTAAGTAGAAATGCGCTATCTCCTTCTAACACCACAAATGTATCTCACACACGAATTCTGAAATCTTTGCAGTCTGGTCTACAGCTCGCCCGACAGGTTAAGGGAAACCAAAGAGCAATAGTCTAAGTGGGAGACCACAAGAGCATTTGCAAGCTGCACGCGTAATGCCTCGGTGGTGCAGGATCGAAAAGATGGTAGGCCGTAAAGGGCACGATTAACCTTCCTACTTACTACATCAACCTGAGCTTTCCACGTCAACTTAGACTCTAAAACAACCCCGAGGTTAGTCACTGTGTCAACAAAGGGAACGAAAATGCTATCCTGCACCTCAATGCCTGGAAGCTGTAATTCACGAATCTTATTAACGTTATAGTCAGAATCAAAGAAAATTGCTTTTGTCTTGTTGACATTGAGCCGCAAGCCATTTTCGAGAGCCCATTCCAACACAGCACGCGCAGCAGCTGACAAACGTTGCATGCCCTTACGAAAATCATCTCTGGTAACTTGGGTGTAGGTTTGCAAATATTCCACATAAAGCAAGTGCTTGACACTGTCGTCAGTAAGTACGCCACGTAAGTCGTTGATATAAAGACTGAACAGAAGGGGGCCCTGAACGGGGAGCCCTGTGGAACGTCAAGATAGGTTGTGAGCCAATCAGATTAACCATCAGATTTAGTAACTACTCTTTGTTACACCCTGTAATATAAGATTTAATCCACAGAACAACGCTTCTGGAGAATCCCATTCGGATCAGCTTCTGTAACAGTTTTGATGAAGAGATCGTATCAAAAGCCTTGCTAAAATCGAACATCACCAGGATGGTAAGGAGCTGCTTGTCACTTCTCTTGTCGAAGTTGATGCTGCCGATGCCGGACCTGATGTCTTCAGTCAACTTCAGAAGTGCTGTCTCCGTGCTGTTGAAATTCCTAAAACCCGTTTGTACCGGGTCAAGGATTTTATTGATGAAAGAAATACTAAAATTTGGTCATGCACGATCTTCTCGAGGACCTTAAAAAGAAAGCTCAGCAGTGCATTGGGAGGAAAGTCTGATACAGTCGCTGGAATTGTTGTCCTTTTAAGAATCACCAACTGAGCTCTCTTCCAGGCCTCGAGAAAAATTTCGCTAGCTAGGAAAGGATTGGAAGTAGCTGTCAGATGATGACCAAGTATCGGAAGAGCTTTAGTTATCACGCATTGAGGGATACCATCTACCCTTTTCCTGAGAGTTAAAGTGACCGACTGTCAACACAACATCGGAATTGGAAATTTCTTTAAAAAAAATCCGGAGTCGCTGGCTGAAGCGATGATTTTGTTAAGGTCCTCCTCGGATTCTTCCTGAACAACGGAAACGCCCGCGGATTGACGTTGAGCTCGTCTGGGGTGAAACCGTGTTTTCTATTCCAAATGGCTTTGAAGATACGATTTTGGAGAGAAGCATCTGGCGCATCTGAAGTACGTTGATCTGCCGGAGAAGTTATGTGCTGATGTTCGAGTTTCAGTATTTCGTCTTTCGTCCTTCTGTATTGTATATACAAAGAGTCTCGTCTATCATAAAGACGCATGAATTTCCGCGTCAACCCAGGGGGAATGTCTTTTTTTCTTGACTCTGATCTGCTTGAGAGGGGTGAGTTATTATTCAAGTTTGTTATCTACATCAAGGGAAGTACTGTTCATGTTTGTCCAGTCGGAGCTTATAAAGATGGACAGCAAGTTTTTCTGCTTTATGGACTTAAAGTCTCTGTAAGTAAAATTACTGGGTGATTGAAGTTTGGCTACTTGATGGTGGATCACAACGTCAATAATGTTGTGTTGGCTCGGAAACGGAACTAGCATATTATTAGAGTCTACTATATTGTCATTGTCATCCACAAAGATAACATCAATCCATGTGCAAGACCCATTGATGTAATGAGTCGCGCCAAGGTCCACAAATTTGATGTTTAGTTCGCACGCAAATTATCTGACGAATTCGGCATTGCCCGAGTCCGTCAGCATGCTTGCGTTTAGATTGCCAATCAGAACCCTATGCTGGTAATTTACAGAATGTTTCAGGAGGTTCTCGACAAGGTCAGAATTAGCAGTAAAAGAGATTCCTGGAGGCCTATAAATATGTCCGACAAATATTGAGAGGAGGGACCCCTGCTGTATGCTACACATCAGGTATTGAGGAATGAGTAACTTACATTCATCCTGTATTGACGAATAAGTACACAATATAGTTGCCTTGTATGAATTGTGGACATACAAAACCACTCCCCCGCTCTGCGTGTTTCTATTCAGCTTAATAGTAGAGTACCCCTCGATCTGAAGACAATCATCTGTGATTTTTGGACCAAAGCGCGACTCGGCAACACCAAAGAGGTAGTAGAAGCGATTGACTAGCAGAAATTGTTTGAACGATTCAAAATGTTTATTAAGATATGTTGCATTTAATAAATCCGCTTTCACTCCCCCGCTGTTCGCCTCCTTCACGTTACCGCGGACTAGTCAATCCTGAGAGATCTCGGCAGACTAGTTTGACTGTACATTGTTGCTGCGTAAACTGTCCTCTTTTTGTACGCTAATCGATTGCTGTTCGTTACAGCAATTGTATGAAGCTAGAATAGCCTGCAGATTCTTAGCCGATGCAAACGCATGTGATGTTTCACCATCCCGCCTCTTTTCCAGAAAAATACCCTCCCTATGCCATGTATTCTTAAATCCCATATTAAAAGTTATTGTTTTTATTCAGTTATATTTATCAAACATTTATTTGCTATGATTCTCATTTATGAAAATTTTAGTAACAATGAATTTTGAAATGATTTTCTGGTCAAAAGTCGAAATGTCAACGTCGCTAGTATAAAAACTAGTGAAATACATCTTTGCTCGCATAATATGACCTACAAGATTCCTACGAGAGAGGCCAATGACCCACGGTAACTTTCTGCTAGTCGAGTCAAACGTAGTTGACGAAGCAGACGCCTGTACTTCCGGTCGCAGCAGATCACTCCCACTATATCTCTTTAATGTAAGAAGAACCGTGGAGAGGATTACAAAAGCTACCTCTTTATCATTTCTTATGTTGCCCTCGTAAATATTTGACACTATCAATTCAAAACAATCCTACCCTGTGCCCTCGCCTACTGCCGGAAAGACCCTGGAAGCATGCCTGAAGCGATCGAAAGACCGGCCCCGCTCGGTAGCAACTTCATTATGACCTATTCTACTGGCACGCTCAGCTTTGACATTATAGCTGTTTGTTCGATGCCGACGTGATCGCGTTCGATTCCTTGAACATACTGACTCCTTCAGCGTCATATCGGCTGAGGCAATAGCAGCCCCGAGATTAATAGCGGAAACGATGTTCTTACTTTTAATAATATTAATATTGTTGATACAGCTACGCTTACTTTAATTATCACATATATTATTGTCATTATTATTGCTAATACTTTGTATATGCTCCTCAAGCATGCGTACCCTCTCAGCCATGGCTGCACAATTATTCTTCAACAGAGTTCGGCCATTTTCAAGCACCTCGAGCCTGGCATCCATATTTGCCATAGCTGAGAAACTACTGAAGTATCTCTCTATTCTACTTATGGTGACCCTGCTGTCTTCTTTTGTTGTATTGAAATATTTGGTGTAACTATCGATTAGATATTGCTCCATCCTTCGATGGTGTTGAGGTTTGGAGAAAACTACTGCCGAAGATCCGCGCTTTCACATCCGCAATCCGTCGTACAGTAGGCGCGGGCGCAAGAGACGAGCGAAGTTAGCTCTCATGTGCGCTCGATGGCTGCTCGGTGCGGTGATTCTCGTCCTCGCTGGTGTCCGCAGTTAGTTGCTCCGACGAAGAGCTGTGCGGTGTGGAGGGGGCAGCTTTCACGCTGGTCGACGGTTTCGACGACTTAGCAGCTGATGTATTTTCATGTGTTTCAGCGGGCTTGGTGTTATTGCCCGCTTTGATTATATTTTTGATTTTGTCTCTCTCTCGCATCTGCACTTGCGATTGTTTTCGTCGGCTGCTTAATGCTGTTGTTGGCACTATTGTTAAGTTTTAAGCAGTAAGGGCATTTGAAATCAGTGCTGCTGTGTGTTTTTGTACACTCTTCATGCACTTTGCGTGACATTTGAGTGTGCACGAAGAGCACATGATGAGTACGCTAGAGTTGCGTGCAATATCAAAGCAAATGGGGTATGTAGATGGTTCCTTTAAACGCTCCATTTCTGCCGCCCTCAAAAAAGAAAAATTCAACTGCGCTAATCATCTAGGATAGTCGAGACGATGCTAGCAGCCGACAGACACCAGTACAGTCGCGGCACACACACGTGTCACTGTCCACTAAAGGCTGATTCTTGCCACAGAGAAAACGTACGGCAAACTCATGTTAGAGTGTCAGTGATTCAATTCGGTTTAAGTACGGCTAATTTGAGTCATGTCCAAGATGTAGAGTTCTAACAATAGTAAAATCTTTTATTAGATGTATATTCTTAAATATAGAACTCATTTTTTGAATTACCTTCAGTCTGTCACACATAAAAACTAATCGTTGTTTTCTTTTTTGCAGGCATTGATGTGCTTTTCTCCCCTTAATGGGAAGGTCGAATAATTCATTTTGTTGCCATGGGAGGGTAGCCAATTGCAGTTTTTTTTTAAGTTCATAAAGGATTAAATTTATTTAGTATGGTTTCTCTTTAGTTTAAATTGTTAAATTATCTTAATCAGTAATATAAATTTAGATAGCTTAAAACATTTTGATACAATAATATGTTTTATTTGTCATTTATTAACAAGGGTAAAAGGATGTATATGCCTAGGAAAGGGAAAGTTAGTAGTGTTTATATGTATCAGAATTGAGGTAATTTCAAAAAACTACTTTTCTATTTGTAAATATACTTTTACTAAAATATCTTTTCGCTCTTACAGCTCTTTATCTTGTATATAGTTCAAATTAGCACTAGTTCAGCCCCGATACATTACTTTCTCTCCTACATTAATTTTCCATAGATATTCTCTGTAAGCGATAGTTCATACAAGTATATTTATGGTGATTATTGTTTAAAATAATAGTTGATATGCCTATGACCACAAACATTTATCAAAAGCGAGCAACATAATTCTTTTTTCCACTATATTAAAAAATTGAATTAAAATTTAATAAAAATCATCTGATTTTTCAGTAATTTATAACATTTTTAGCTTTCGCTAAAATTCTTTCACATGTTAATGGTCACATCCATGTAGACTCTTAATTAAAACAATATTATCGATGGATAAACTTGTATAGATCATCTCTTACAGAGAAAACGTACGGCAAACTCATGTTAGAGTGAAAATGACTCATTTCGGTTCAAGCACTGCTAATTTGAGTTATGTCCAAGATCTAGAGCTCAAACAGGAGTAAAATCTTTTATTAGATGTATATTTTCAAACATAGAACGTATTTTTTTGAATTACCTTAAGTCTGTCACATATAAAAACTAATCATTTTTTTCTTTTTTGCAGGCATAGTCAGCTATTTACCCCCATAATATTATCATAAATAGGCTGACGGAAAAAAATGTGGACACCGGAGAGTACTAAAATGCTTGGAAGAGATGTAACAGAAAGTGCCGGGTATATTAAGCTGGTCGAGTATGACTTGCAGAATAGTAGAGTACTATGCAGGACTTCAGTAGTACGACGCGATAGGTGAGAAAGCACAGCATGCGACTAATGGGGTACTTACGTAAGACTTCCTCTAGCAGAATTGACGTAAAGTGTGCGGTGAGTGTAACACCGTCCCGCATTCAGCGCTTCTCCAACCGTGCATGTATTTTGTTATGATAATCTGTGGTACTTCTTCGCTTCCAAACAAAAGGAGTCTCCGGTCTCCACATTTTATCCGCACAGAGATCTACCTTCTAACTGTATTGTGATAATATATGACTTATTTTAAGATGTATTTTAAATAGAGATTCCGTTCTACAAAATTAGTACATTAGTTGCATTAGTACATTACACAATTATACAGGGTGTTAGAAAAGTTCCGGGGCGGAAAAATAACTTGAAAAATAACCACCGCAGAGGAAAATGTTAAGGACAAAAGTTATAGAATTTTTCCCTGGCTATCTGATGGTGACATTGGATAGCCATCAGATAGCTAGGGAAAAATCCTATAACTTTTGTTCCTTACATTACCCTCTGCGGCTGTTATTTTTCAAGTTATTTTGTCGTTCTGGGACTTTTCTAACAATCTATATAATAAAATTTAAGTATTCAAAAATATTGATAATGTGAGTAATAAATGTGTATGTATACAACAAAATAGTCGTCAGAATATTATATGAATGTACATAGAAGTAAAAATGCATAAAATTTTGCAAAAGCATTAAAAAAATATGAACATAAAAACTAAATATTCGTTAGAATACTATAACATTATATATATATATATGGGACATTCTTAATCAAAAAAGTCACCCCCTCTGTCCAAAAATCAGAGGCTCAAAAAAATTCATGTCCGAGCTTAAAATTTAGCTTAATATATCTACTTTCCGTTACTGAGTGGCCTTTTTGAAAAATTCGAAATGGTGGGCTGGAGCAGTTCTAACAATACACCGATATCACCACGGAATATCAGTTAAATGTTCTTAAAACTTGCAGGGGCAAAGAAACAATTAGTAAAAAGGTTATTTACATGTATTTTTTCCCGCTGAATACGAATCCACCGTTAGTTTTGGTCTATGGGGCCACCTTTCGTCCATAACTTCAAAAAACAGTCAAAACATGCAGTTTTACGTGGCTGAGACTCGAAATAGTGGTCAAAAAATTAGGGACAAAGCTTATTCGCATGTATTTTGTCCCGCTGAACACGAATCCACCGTTAGTTTTGGTCTCTGGGTCCACCTTTCGTCCATAACCTCAAAGAACAGTCAAATAATGCACTTTTATGTGGCTGAGACTGGAAATAGTGTACAAAAAAAGCTCATCATCATTCTTCGTTAGTTTTTAACAAAGGAATACAATGCTGTTCTCGGTTTTAACCTTGACTCAAAAGCTCATTTTCAAGGTCATTTCAAGGACAACTGTTCAAAGACAAGGTCAAATTGTTTAATTTTGACACTATTTTAGCTATTATTTTGACAGAAATGTTATGTTTATGATCGTATTGCGTCCTTCTACAGGAAGCTTCGTAATTGTAAAATTTTCAATTTCATAAAAAAGGCGTTATAATCATGTTTTGAGGTTATGGAGTCCGAATCCCGTGTTTTTAGAAAATGTTTGTGTGGGCATATGTGTTTTTAATTTTGCAGTTAGATGTAGGGGCTACTTTTCGAAAAATAAATTGAACACAAAAATCAATATTTAATTAAATACTATGTTCCCAATCGTATTTGTTTAATTGCACCTTTTTCGAAATTGAATGAGATGTTCTTTTCCTAGATTTCAATAGTTTGGATATAATTAGATTTTTTTTCTCACCATAATCAACATCGAATATATCTTACAGCATAAAATATTGTACGTTAAAAGAAAATATGTACTTCCCTCTATCGTTTTATGCTTCCATTTTTTCAAATAATCTTCCGAGAATAGTTAAACGACATTCCTTTGTAGTGCATAACTCCTCCTTAAAGTCATTGTTTCTTCAACAGTCCTTCTAAGCATAGTTGAAGGAAATTTCTTCTCGTTGCGTAACTGCTTGCGTAACAGTCCTTTTCAGGATAGTTGTCAAGCTCTCGAATCATTTGTAGTAATCAACTTTTCAACAGTCCTTCTAAGAACAGTTCAAGGGAGTTCCTTCCCGGTCTTGCGCAACAGTCCTTTAAGGGCAGTTTTAACATCATGTCAAAAAAAATCCGTACAGATAGGTGCATCAATCCTTATGACGATGAAGGCGTACCTAATCATAAGGGTTCAAATTTAAGAACAATATCAAAAGCATTACCGCAGGAGAAGCCTAATTTACCAGTAACTGCCATGGTATGTAATGATTGTAGATTAAAACGTTCATTGAATCGATCTGATAGCTGTATGAATATAGACGATTCCAATGATATCTGTAGTATGAAATGTGATGATACCTCGGCAGACCAAGGTACTGAGTGTCCAAATACTTCCTTAACTACTGAAAAAGATGCTTCATCTACCAGGTTACTTGAATTGGAAGAACTTCTGCAAGGATTAAAAGATAAATTCACAAGTTTGGAAGGTAATGATCCCATGAAGCTCAGAATCCTCACTATTGCGCCAGAATCTTGGAATATAAGACGAATTTCAAATAAGTTTGATACTTCCCGAACTTTAGCTAAAAAAGCTAAAGAATTACGATCAGCAAGTGGTGTTCTGGCCGATGTTACAGCAAGAGCTGGTAAAACTATACCAAATGCTACAATTACATTAATTAATGATTTCTATAATGACGATACTGTTGGTAGAATGATGCCAGGAGTCAAAGACACGTGTTCAGTTGAAGCTGATGGTGAGCGTATTAAAGTACAAAAACGGTTATTGTTAATGGATCTCAAAGAACTGCATACATTGTTCAAAAAGACTTACTCAGATCATCCAGTTAGTTTCAGTGTATTTGCAAAACTCCGACCGGAACATTGTATTTCGGCTGGAGCAAAAGGGACTCACTCAGTATGTGTATGTACGATTCAACAGAACTGTAAATCGATGCGTGATGCAATTAAAATTAACAGCTTAACAAAAGAAACTGAAAATCCAATTCGTGATTATCATGATTGTTTGAAGTCAACTGTGTACAAGACACCTACGCCCGATTGCTACCTAAATCAATGTCATAAATGTCCAGATATTTCATTTTTTTCCACGACATTACTTGAAATTTTAAATAGTGCCTTTATCGATCAGGTACAATATAGTCCATAGACAGCAACTGATAGGTCGACTTTGAAAACAGTTACGAATGAAGTTTCTGACTTTGTAAATGAATTTTGTGACAAGCTACAGACTCTTAAGCCGCATTCATTCATAGCGAAACAGCAGTCTCAATTTATTTCGTCAACAAAACAGAATTTAAATAAAGGAGAAGTACTTGTTATGTTCAATTTTTCTGAGAATTATTCATATGTTGTTCAAGATGCTTCGCAAGCATTTCACTTTAACAATCAGCAATGTACAGTATTCCCAATTATGTATTATTATAAAGAAAACTCTAAATTAAAACATAAAAGTTCCATCTTCCTCTCAGATAGTTTAAAACACGATACTTCTGCCGTCTTTACAATTCAGAAGCAATTGATTCCAGAAATAAAAAAAACTATTAAAAATGTTAAAAAACTGATATACGTCACAGATGGTGCAAAGCAACATTTCAAAAACCGATTCCAGATCGCTAATCTCTTCAATCATAAAGAAGATTTTGGAATCGAAGCGGAATGGCATTATTGCGTAACAGCACACGGTAAAAGTGGATATGATGGTTTAGGAGCTATATTTAAAAGAGAGGCTTACCAAGCAAGTCTTCTAGCTAAACCATCTGAAGCGATTTTGACTCCAGAAACCCTTTTTCATTGGCCAAGCAAACATTTCGAAAACATACAAATTTTTATTTATAGTAAGGTAGACCATAATAAATCAACACGACACTTGAATAAAAGATTCTCAACGGCATTAGCAGTACCCGAAATTTTAAAAAACCACTCGTTTACTATTCAACAACCAAAAACTGTAGTTATTAAGCGATTTTCTAATGCTACCAAAGGAGTAGAATTTTATGCAGAAAATGCTTAGTATTTGATCCTTCAGAAACAAAAAAAAATGATTTTTTAACAACCATTACCAAAATAGTGCAAAATACGAAAAATCTAATAATATCCAAAAATCTTCTAAGAAAAGAATAACTCTTTTAAATCCGGAATAATCTTAATAAAAATACCCCTAACGATTCATTGGCACGTACCTTCTCTAAAATCGTTTATCGTTCCAATATGCATAATATAATGTTTGAAATATAGAATCTGTATGTTTTACTCCACTATTAGTAAGATTTACTCAGCTATACTCAACTAAACAATAAAACTCACATTCATATGGAGATTTTATAAACACACGATTTTCAAACTCGATAACCTCAAAACATGATTATAACGCGGTTTTTTATGAAATTGAAAATTTTACTATTACAAAGCTTCTTGTATAAGGACGCAATACGATCATAAACATGACATTTCTGTCAAAATAATAGCTAAAATAGTGTCAAAATTAAACAATTTGACCTTGTCTTTGAACAGTTGTCCTTGAAATGACCTTGAAAATGAGCTTTTGAGTCAAGGTTAAAACCGAGAACAGCATTGTATTCCTTTGTTAAAAACTAACGAAGAATGATGATGAGCTTTTTTTGTGTCACTATTTCCAGTCTCAGCCACATAAAAGTGCATTATTTGACTGTTCTTTGAGGTTATGGACGAAAGGTGGACCCAGAGACCAAAACTAACGGTGGATTCGTGTTCAGCGGGACAAAATACATGCGAATAAGCTTTGTCCCTAATTTTTTGACCACTATTTCGAGTCTCAGCCACGTAAAACTGCATTATTTGACTGTTCTTTGAGGTTATGGACGAAAGGTGGCCCCATAGACCAAATCTAACGGTGGATTCGTATTCAGCGGGAAAAAATACATGTAAATAACCTTTTTACTAATTGTTTCTTTGCCCCTGCAAGTTTTAAGAACATTTAACTGATATTCCGTGGTGATATCGGTGTATTGTTAGAACTGCTCCAGCCCACCATTTCGAATTTTTCAAAAAGGCCACTCAGTAACGGAAAGTAGATATATTAAGCTAAATTTTAAGCTCGGACACGAATTCTTTTGAGCCTCTGATTTTTGGACAGAGGGGGTGGCTTTTTGATTAAGAATGTCCCATATATATATAATGTTATAGTATTCTAACGAATATTTAGTTTTTATGTTCATATTTTTTTAATGCTTTTGCAAAATTTTATGCATTTTTACTTCTATGTACATTTATATAATATTCTGACGACTATTTTGTTGTATACATACACATTTATTACTCACATTATCAATATTTTTGAATACTTAAATTTTATTATATAGACTGTTAGAAAAGTCCCAGAACGACAAAATAACTTGAAAAATAACAGCCGCAGAGGATAATTTAAGGAACATAAGTTATAGGATTTTTCCCTAGCTATCTGATGGCTATCCAATGTCACCATCAGATAGCCAGGGAAAAATGCTATAACTTTTGTCCCTGGTATTATCCTCTGTGGCTGTTATTTTTTAAGTTATTTTATCGTCCCGGAACTTTTCTAACACCCTATATAATAACATTTAAGTATTAAAAAATATTGATAATATGAATAATAAATGTGCGTGCATACAACAAAATATTCGTCAGAATATTATAAGTATAAATATACATAAAATTAAAAATGCATTTAAGAGCTGTGTACATGTACAGAAAATGTTCGTCAGAATATTATTTAAATGTACATATAAATGACAATGCATTTAAAAAGAATGTATATGAAAAATAAAATATTCCGTAGAATATTATATAAATGTATGTACATACAAATAGAAATGCATCAAATATTACAAATGCATTTAAAAGGTATGTACATAAAAGACAAAATATTCATCAGAATATTATATAAGTGTACACATAAATTATAAATTATTACTAATAATGTATGTATATACAGAAATGTTATGTCTTGAAATGAGAATAAATATATATATAAACATTTGAAAATACATATCTGACCCTAAAATGGCACCAAGAACCATTGCCGCAAGTTTTCGAATGCGCACTTCTATCGGTAAAGAAGATTTTTATTCGGGTTTCATTGTAGCCGTTACCACACGTGTGACACTGAGAACGACATCTAGATCGAAAAAATATGGAATTAATACCTGGGCAATAGTATGATCGGGAACGACACCTAGATCCAAAAAACTACGTGGACGACTACCTGGACCTCGTCATCGTCGATGTTAAATATCTACACAACAGTAGGATCAGGAACGATATCCCTACATAGAAAACTACGGGGAAGACTATCTGGACCTCGTCCCTGGGTCCCCTATATACCTGGACACCCATAATACTGGAAGCGACACTTACACACGGAATAGTACGGAGTGGGCTACCTCAACTTCATCAGCGGCACCCTTTAATACCTGATAGATATAGTCGATTCTAACAGCTAGATATTGTTACGTCGTGCGTAAGCAATAAATGGCGCGAAGTTAATATGGAATTAAATCGCGTTCGCCTCTGGTTTTGATCAATACTTGCGTAATTTACCTGGGAGTCGAGGCATTAGCAAAAGCAGGATAGCGAAGATGATATTTAATATGATAGTAGTGAAAATAGGAAGTGCGAGTTTACGATAGGATTTCAAAGACTTAGCAAGGTATTTTGGGGCTTATATTGTGTGCGTGTGTAGGTCTTGGTTCCTCGTAGTCGGGTTGGCTGAGCTGTGCTGCGCTGCTGGCGGTGTCGTACTCGAGATGGTGGAGCGCAGGTACAGTGAATGAATAAGCGCGAGCAAATTTATTATATTAGAAGTACAAAGTTAAATATAAGGGCGTGTCCCTTTTACAAATGAGAATTCAAATAACAATTTGGTGCGTACGTGCTTACGGCTCAAAGTTCGAATGCAGAAGGCTGTATGCTGAAGGCAAAAGTGTGAGGGCAAATGGCCAGGAGCCATGGGGAGCTATGCCTTATATAACTACGCGGGGATCGCAAGCTTAGCCTGAACTAGGAATTGATTATGCGAAGTCGAGGAGGGGGCGACAAAGGTATAGAGTCGCGGAAGGGAATTCAGCAAATATTAGGGTGCATGAGTGTGTCATCGTGGAGTATGAGGTAGACAAGGTAGGATACTCGTTATATAGCGTAGGTCAAGAAGTAGGATTCAGTATGGTAAGATAAATATAGCTTGACGACGAGAAGGCGTATGTTAGGCGATGATCTAGACGTAACAATATATAACCATATTCACTAATAACATATTACATACTCGCTGTTGTATACGTTCCTTACGGTAACCTTTTAATGCTAGGGAGATATGACATTTCAACGACCGCTGGCCTTTCAACGCCCGCATACCTACAGTAGTTAAAAAAGGTTATAGTTTAAAATATTTCTATTTTTACTAATTTCGATAATCTCAAATGAAGGCTAAAGAAATTAATGAAATCGATTAATAAATTGTCAAGTATTGTATTATTTATAAATCAATTTCCTTATTTTATTAATTAGTATGAAGTATATAAATTAATAATACCTTTCAAATTTAATATTGTCAGACATTAAATTTAACATAAATAAATGTTGATAAGAAATAGGTCATACAGTCGAACCCGGATCGAACACTGATCTATAATAGTCTAGCTACATTACACTCGCGTTACATGCAGTGCACCTATGGTAATTAGTTTCTCTTGTAAGGTAAGCTGATTGATATTTTTGGCAATCAAGCCAATATAATATTAGAAATACACAGTTTATACCTTATTTACGGCTCGGCTCCTTATTCTCGAGCAGTGTTTGAGTTTACTTTTTCCGAGCATGAGCAATGTTCGAGGTTTAACTGTAGTTCGATATAAAATATAGTGCATTGACGGTCTCTCTAATTTCGACATATAACTATGAATATACTTGATAGACTCGTCGTCTCGAAGTATACATAAATAGTTAGATAACACTATTTCTATAAGAGACTATATCTTTTGAAAAATTTTTTTTTTAAATTTTCTTTAATATACGATAAAAGTAATAATAATAATAAAATATCTAGAATAAGTTAGGTAAATATACTTTGGAAACTACGCTTAATCCATCTTAACAAATAGTAATACTTAAATCTTAATAAATATGACGGTTCTAGAAATGAGAACATTCAGAACGCTACGTGGAGAAAGCACCCCGGTTGCATATTAAATCGCACGTTGTGTAGTTGAAGCGAGTCTTGTTGTTTCACTGAAACCCCATGCCTTGTTTAGGCGGGGGGTCTGTAACGCGGTGAGAAGATTTTTAATTTTCTCCGTGTTACTCACGCGCGACTAGTACATCAAAGGTCGATTTCGAGACGAAATCCTGCCATGACCGCGAGAGGAGTCTCTCCACCTTGCGTTCTGAATCATAGTAGCTTAGAGAAAAATACAGCGTAGATTCGAATTAATTTTTTAGGAAACAAAAAGCATTTTTTTTTACGGCGGAAATCTGGCGCCAGTCATCACCAACAGCCCAACAAGAGCTGTGTCCCGCTGCATCTCAAAGGCATCGAGCCCACGCACGCCTAAAACGTTCATAAAACCTCTCAGCTCGCCGTATAATATCATCACCACGAGCGTAACCGTCGGCCGTCAGCATTAGCTACATGTTAAGTAAATCTTCGAAGAACACAGCTACTCTCTCCTTACTCTGTCTCTCTCAGTTCTAAGCATCTGCCTGGTAAGGCAATATACTCCATAGTGTAGAAGCATATTTTTCTTTCCACGGGCGTGTGACAATTACGTATCAGCCAACGGACTATTGCCAGGCAATGCACTATAGACATCTCTATATACAGTGTCTCCTAACTTCTCCCCCAGCGAGCATGGAAATTTCCAGTGCCTTACGTTATACGATATTTACAGAATCAGGCGATTTCGGGGAGAAGAAGACCAGAGGCGAGAACCAGAGATTCCAACCTGACGTGAGGGTTGCTCTCAAATCAGAGAGCCTGGCGACGACGAAAATTCACCAATCAGAGGCAGCGACGTGGAAGCCGGGTCCAAGGCCTAGGCCTTCGAGCCGGAAGCGAGCTCAGACTCGCCAGACTCTTCTCCGGCCTCCCGGGCGACCAACATCTTCCAGGCCACGGGACTTCATCCAACATCCGCGCCGCGAGTCCCTTCTGGACTTTGAATTCTTTTTGTTAGTTCAATTGTATAATTTTTAATTATATATACGAATTAGATTTTTTTTTGTAATTTTTATTTTGTCTTTTTGTATAACTTCTGGCCGAACCTCTTCGTGTGACTGCGCTACTCGCTTCAGCGTCCACTCCAGCGACGAGAAGGATACTAAGCTTTCCTGCCCCGGGCGTGTGATAGACCTTTTTTTATTCATATAATTTGTTTGATAATTTTTTATACCATTAATTAAATTGAGATCAATACTACTTTGAAGGAAAAGTTAAATGAGAAAAATAGAATACGTTAAATTTATTACGGTTTAGAGATAAAAAGTAAGATTCAGAATTAAGGTGGATGTAGCGATAATCTCATTGGCGAACTTCTGTAAAATTGTACCTTGGTTCAAAATTGGAATATTGTTAAATCACAATATAAGGAAAATTCACTAAAACTCGGTTATTTTCAACTTTGTGCCTCATGGGAGACTCGGGAAAACTTTATTGTGTAAAATTTACAGCGTATCTCCCACTCGGATATGTCCTCAGTGAAATGAAAGGCACTGCATTCATTTTAAATCTATATATAAAGATCATATTATTTTATTTATTTTATGTTGCCTCAGTCCTATGTATGTCTGTTTGAACAAACTTGGCCTAGGTTTTCATGTTTGAAGGTGAAATAAAAAAAACACGACTGTCCGCGTTTAAAAGAAACTCTTAGCTAGCCGTGTCTGAGTTTGAAAAATTAAAAGCAGTTAGTATAAATAAGAACTCCCTTTTCGAGGAAACGAATAATGAATTCGAAATTTATGACGAGGGGCACTGCTCGTCACAGTTTGCCACATTTTAACTAATTTAGGATACAGTGCCTGGCGCTCAAATTTAAATAAAATTATGACCCTTTGGTGGTTCACGCTTAATTGCTTGACGGCTTATACCGATTGGCAATTAACTATAAATTTCCTAATAATTTGCCTAATTCTCATATACCGTTGTTCCGGGCCGCATGCCCACGGCAAATAAATATATATTTCACTTTGAAGGAATATTGATCAAATAATATAATGTAATAGATCACAGTCAGTTAATATTATTTTAAACTAAACCTCAAAACTTTATAGCTGTTAAAAATAAGTGTTTGTCAAATATAACCAAGTATTCGTTGCAATGTTAAAAATAAAGTAACGATTAACTTTAAGTTTGTAAGTTAGATTGTGAATATTGACTCCAAAATCACGTAATCCACTATTTTTGGGTATTCTCTTCGATTAGCGAGGTTTAACTTGCATTTTGATGGCTCCAAAAACCAACATGGCGGATTTTAAATAAAAATTTACTAAAAAATTGAAACATTCTTCTTTTTCATGATTTTTTTCGCGTTGAAAAAGTAATAGACCCGATTCCGGATTTCAACCAAAAGTGCACAAAATAGTTTAACTTTATGAGCTAATTGTTTTTTTCGGTTCCAAATTATCCTAACCTCTCCAAAATGGCATTATATTCACGGAAAGAACATAGAATGATAAAAATATGTGAACCATTGATATAACGTACATTACTAGCCGTTGAATTTTCACAAAAAGTGATATACGAGAGTTTTCGAGTTCGCTGATCAAAACTTCGCCATCAGATTTTCAAAATTCAAAATGGCGGATCCAATATGGCGGTCAAAAGTTCGAAAAACCTTAGATTTTTCTGAAAATTAGTATGCATGAATGATAAAAATATGTGAATCATTGATATAACGTACATTACTAGCCGTTGAATTTTCACAAAAAGTGATATACGAAAGTTTTCGATGTCGCTGATCACCGTTTCGTCATCAGATTTTTTAAATTCAAAATGGCGGATCCAATACGGCGGTCAAAAGTTCGGAAAAAGCTTAGATTTTGCTGAAAATTGGTAGGCAGGGATTGGGTTGGGTTTTCAAGGTCGCTGGTCACGATTTCGCTATCAGTTTTTCAAAATTCAAAATGACGGATCCAATATGGCTGTCGAAAGTTAAAAAAAGCTTAGATTTTGCTGAAAATCGATGTCTTCTATCAGGAAGCTTAGTCTTTTCGTTCGTTAGCCATTACTTATGAACGTGATCTAACTCTACCCACGTGGAGGTGGACGAGAAAGAGTCTCTTTTATATTTTTTTAAATTTAAAATTTATTTGTGTTTTTTGATTTTTTTCATTAATTCCATTCATTTTGTTTATTCTTTTCCATTCATCACATCATTTAATTTTTCAAATCACTTCCATGAAATGTTATGAGACAGTCCTTATAGTAATATAAATCACAGGTATTACAATACTTATACGTTCGAATCACACATTTTTGAGAAGAGCATTTCTTCTGGGAGGTTTTACGACAAAATTTTCGATTTTCGATAACAGTTTTTTCCAACATCACAATAATGCCTTGCGAGACTCGAAGAAAAGTCTTTCGATGATTTTGATGATGCAAATAATGATATATAACCCTTAGTTTTTTTGAATGAATAGAACTTTATACATTTGAAAAACGCGATCGATTGGCCAGAATATCTAATATAGTTATATATCTAAAAGATTATATAAAAGAGTAGGATAAATTTGAAAATTTCTTGTAAATTAAGGGTTATATACCATTATTTGCATTATCAGAAAATTTGAATAAACAACATTTAATTTGCATAAAATTGCCATTGACACAACAATGGGCCTTGATACCTAGCCAGAAGTTGCATTACTAACATTTGCAAATAATTATCTTATTTGATGTATAGCAGCATTAATTTTTGCGTATTATTGAAAAATTCTTGACTTATTATTTTTCAATATTTTATTTTATAGGAGAGACAGGAGCTAAAAGTAACATGTTTTAAAAAAGAAGCTATACTTTTGAAGCAGATATTATTTTTATACATTATTGTTTGTAAGCGTGTCGTGTCGTGTATTTAGCTAATATTCAAGCAAGGAATATTTGAAAATTATTTAAGAAATCGATTCCGTTAACAATTGTATGTTAAGAATTACCCCTGTTACTTTCAGCCCTTATCTCGCCTACATAAAATTTTGTATAAGATTATTTTAAAGCATCGAGTAATAAAAGTTTTGCATCTGATTTTAAATTTTGTTTTTAAAAGTCTTAAGAAATGGGCTCATATACACATGCAGAATTCATACAAGTCGCTGTAAACGCAACTCATTTTCTTGTCGCTAGGCGGCGAGACACATGCGGTGCGCTTTCCTATAACAGAACAGTGAGGCCTCGGGCATATAAGGAAGCTCACTCTATGGCAACACACGACAGTCTAAATTTGATGTAAACTGTCTTCTCGATATATTCCGTGTTAGAGATCACGTTTGAGTGGCAGGCTAACGGATAAATATATACTGTCATTATTTAGAGGAAAAAGATTCATGGTAATAAAGTGAAATTTCGTCACGATAATTATGATGATATTGATGATATCTTATCGCAATATTCATAGAAGAAAGTTTCAAGCACATACGTTGAAGATCAAACTAAATTAGAGAAAGATCACACCTACGATTGGGTAGATGGAGAGAAAAAGTATGATAATGTTCTGGAGAATGTATGTTTCCTCAGCAAAAGTCAGAAGAGAACAATTTCTAATTCTTTACATGTTCAGCTATTTGAACAATTTTTCTCAGATGATATGAAAAATTATATAGTGGAAGCGACCAATAAAGATGAATATGCTCTTATTCTTGATGACTTGAATACCTTCATAGAAATACTGATTCTATCCCGTTTCAACAAACGCAAATCTCAGAAGCATTAATGGTTACTTGACCCACTCCTGTCTTGTGGCATCGTTCGATCTTCTATGCGACGTGATACTTTTATGAAAATAAAATCGAAAATAAAGTACTCAAAATCTACTGATGAAAATAAATATGATAAAGCATGGCGAGTTCGAAATTTATTGAACATATTTCGTAAGAATATTCAAAAGTTTGAGTTCTTTGAATCTGCCTTGTCCATTGATGAGATGATGGCCAAATCATATGCCAGAACGAGTTTGAAACAATTCATTCGAGGTAAACCCATACGATTTGGTATAAAGTTTTGGGGGCTCTGTTCAGCTGACGGATATTTATTTGATTTCGACATTTACTGTGGGAAGGGGTCTAAAGTAGAAAAGTTGAATAAATGTGCTCTTGGGACTAAAGTAGTGATGAATTTGTTACACTCATTTTTCAAAACGATACCTGCTCTTGAACTTCTAAAGTTTCATCTCTACTTTGACAATTTCTTCACTAACTTAGATATCATTTTACATTTGAAAAAATTAGGATTGAAATCTACAGGCACCATAAGAGATAACAGAGTATCAGATAAGAATGTAATTTACAAGAAAGCCCCTAGAGGTACATTCGTTACGAAGTATGATCAGAACAGTGGGATAAATTATGTGACTGTGATGGATTCCAAGCAAGTTTCTGTAGCTTCTTCAGCTACAGGAGTGACTCCCTTATTACCATCAAAGAGATGCAGTGCAAAAGAAAAGTCGAGAATAGAAATACCTTTTCCACGAGCTTTCCACATTTATAATAGATTCATGGGAGGAGTTGACCTGCACGATGGTCATTGTAACAATGTTCTGCCATGTATACGGGCTAAAAAATGGACATGGGTAGTTTTTCTAAGACCAATTCAAACTGCAATCACAAATGCACTTGTGATATACAATATATCTAGTTCCAACAAAAAAATTGGATCGAATGACTTTGCTTTGAGTATCGCAAGGCATTATTGTGATATTGGAAAAAAACATTATCGAAAATCGCACGTATTTTGTCATAAAGCCTCCCAGAAGAAATGTTCTTCTAAAAAATGTGTGATTCGAACCTATAAGTATTGTAATACCTGTGATTTATATTACTGTAAGGACTGTCTCATAACATTTCATGGAAGTGATTTGAAAAATTAAATGATGGGATGAATGGAAAAGAATAAACAAAATGAATGGAATTAATGAAAAAAATCAAAAAACCCAAATAAGTTTTAAATAAAAAATAACAAAAAAAATATAAAAGAGACTCTTTCTCGTCCACCTCCACGTGGGCAGAGTTAGATAATGTTTATAAGTAATGGCTAACGAACGAAAACACTAAGCTTCCTGATAGAAGACTCCTGTACACCGATTTTCAGTAAAATCTAAGCTTTTTTTTAACTTTCGACAGCCATATTGGATCCGCCATTTTGAATTTGAAAAATCTGGTGACGAAATGGTGATCAACGACCCTGAAAACCCCTACATACCAATTTTCAGAAGAATCTAAGCTTTTTTCGAACTTTTGACCGCCATATTGAATCCGCCATTTTGAATTTGAAAAATATGATGACGAAACGGTGATCAACGACATCAAAAACCCCTGCATACCAATTTTCAGAAAAATCTAAGGTTTTTTCGAACTTTTGACCGCCATATTGGATCCGCCATTTTGAATTTTGAAAATCTGATGGCGAAGTTTTGATCAGCGAACTTGAAAACTCTCGTATATCACTGTTTGTGAAAATTCAACGGCTAGTAATGTACGTTATATCAATGGTTCACATATTTTTATCATTCTATGTTCTTTCCGTGAATATAATGCCATTTTGGAGAGGTTAGGATAATTTGGAATCGAAAAAAAATTATCTCATAAAGTTAAACTATTTTGTGCACTTTTGGTTGAAATCCGGATTCAAGTCTATTACTTTTTCAACACGAAAAAAAAATCATGAAAAAGAAGAATGTTTCAATTTTTTAGTAAATTTTTATTTAAAATCCGCTATGTTGGTTTTTGGAGCCATCAAAATGCAAGTTGAACCTCACTAATCGAAAGAGCATACCCAAAAATAGTGGATTACGTGATTTATGAGTCAATATTATTTTTTTTTCCTGTTAAGAATAAAGCTCGAAATCAACAAAAAAATCTATATTTCTTGTCCTTAATGGGTTAATGCGTCGGCCTTGAATTGACCTTGAACTGGCGGTATGGCTTTTAATCCGCGGTACTGTACTCATGCTAATTATGTCCATTAGGTTACATGCTTAGTATGATATTGCTAAAAGGATCAATAGTTTGATAAATATTTTATTGTTAATTAACATTTGCAATAATAACAGTTAATGTTTAGTGAATTTTATTTTGTGTTAATTAGTATTTTGCAATAATAATGGGTTGATTTTCCTACATTTTTTTCGAAGTATTTCAGGTGAGAAGTACGTAGATGCAGCAATATTTTTCTTAAAATTTGTGCTGGCCTGACTTGATCGTGTATACGTATGTATACTGTGGTCTAACCCGTCGCGCAATTACATTGCCCATACCGCCTGTCCGTGAGGTTTCATACAGATACTCTCTGTATGCAGGTATATGCTCGAGCAACACCGACTCATTAGTCGCGCAACTACACATACAGTTTGCGCGAAAAGTTTGAGCGAAATGTTTCGAGGAGATCGGAACTTTTTCTGTGCATAATAATTATAGGGACTATTATGACTTGTATTATTTATCTTCTATTGTTTCTTTATAAATATTTGATAGATTTTATATATGCATATTTATCTAACGCATATAATTATTATAATAATATTATTAATAACTTATTATTATTATTAATATAATCATTGTTATTATTAACAGTAATTCTTCCTCTGCGATATCGCCGCGTAGGCGAATGCAGGCGGCGCCTAGACAAGGCGACCAGTTGCGTTCCAGGGTTGCGGATAAATTGAATAAACAGCCGCGGACAGTGGCCAACACCACACTTTACAAACGTTTACTCTTACACTTATTACGCTGCACTTATCACACTCACTAAACTGAACAAAATACACAAACATCTCCTCGCGGGCGGTACGATTAGTTGTAAGGCAGATGCACAGAAAACCGGCCGACCCGATTGTTCTCGCGCCGGGCAACGCTGGGAGTGCCCAGACCGCGGTCGCTTGTTGCCATCGGCATGGGCGAAGGGCGGATGTGAGGAAGTGCGTATTGGACATGGGGATCGGAACCCCTGTTGCTCCCGACGAGCCCTGGTCCGTCCATGTATTTCGGGACCGGGAAAACGAAGGCTGGGCCTCGGGGGACTGGGGTAGGATCAAAGTATCTATGGCTACACCCGCTCCCAGCTATTTCAGCCCTACACAACAATGAGATAAACCAGAAGACAGGTAAATCCCATACCTACGAGGAAGCAATGGTGGTAGTGGAGTACCTTCCTTCACACACATTGCCAGGCGGCAGACAATAGCCCAGCCGTCCGCGGATAGGAACGGTCGAGGAGTTCGTGAAGCAGGTGGACGAACTCCTCAAAAAGATCGGAAAAAGGTTGGAGAGGCAGCCGGTGTCAATACCGATATCAAGTACAGCTTACCTACCCACGTCGAACTTTTCGATTCTTGGTCCGCCTGCTCACCAACACCGAAGAGCAAAGCGCGACAGACACTCGGGGAGCCGCGGCTATCTCAAGCCAGCGGCCTCAAAATAAGAGGGTGCCATTGCAAGTCGGGGACTCCGATAGTGCTGATTCTTCAGGTATTGACAAGCAGGCTTGGTCCACCGGGCCCTCGGAGATCGCCGGTTTTGAGTCGGTCCTTTCAAAGAAGGACAAAGGTCCAGCTAAGAAACTGCAGCAGCAGCAACAGAAACAACCTGAGCAGCTGCACCAGCAGCCGCAACAGAAGAAAACCCCAACAGCAAGGACATCAGCTGGCAAGAAGAGTGAGGATGCTCAAAAGAAGAAAAAGAGCCACGGCAAAATTTGTCAAGACGGTTATACGACAAAAGAAACGGTACCTAGACAGAGCAACCGACGAAGGTATGAATGAAGCGCTAAATTTTTTAATTTATTTCAGGTTAAGGCAGCAGCGGTTGTCGAGACGATACTAGAATTGCACCACCCTCAGATAATGTGATAAACGGTACCAGGGTGGATTCCGCCAGAAGAGGAAAAGGAGATAGGTTTTAGTGAGTCAGTTTACGATGCAACCGCTGTGTAGTTTTTCCGAATTTTTATTTATTTTATATTTCGTCCTATTTTATACACACGGTGGTTGTATCTCCAACCAACCCCATACTATCCCGCTGTACAGACCCAGTCGGGTGTGCCATAGATGGCATTCCGTAGCACCCTCGAAAAAAAAAGAAATATTAACAGTAATAATACTCTAGTTGTTCTTTATTAATAAATATTTCATTTATTTATTTAGCAGTTTAATATAATAATAAATTTAAATTTATTACTATAAAGTTGGTTGTTTAAGTATTCACGATCAGTGATTTACATACTATCGGGAATTTATGAAATATTTATAGAAGACATGTACGAAAAGCTTGTTTGATGAGCGCGGCTGTAGTTAGCCAAAAAGTATCAGATTATTGGAGTAATACTACTTTATGGTACTTAAATCATTGTGGAACCCATAGCCTGTAATAAGTCTTCTTAAAAATATTTTCTCAATAACATATAGCTCAGAAAATATCAAGTAGTGAAGCGATCTAGCCAGATATAATAATGTTTGGTATAAACGTGGTACGCTCTTTCAGTATCAATTGCTGCGCTAGTCTTTAGTCGTAACTCGACACTATGTAGCTTATCGAGGCTTGTTCGCTTCATAGAAATCCATGTTACACTACTTTAGGCTATTATAATTTTAGAATATATTATTTTATTTTGATTACATTATATTCTATTTACATTTAATTTGACGTAATTGTTAATTTTTATGGTTAAGACTTAATTTAGTTGTATACGGGATTCTTTTTTTGTAATAGCATACTTTACTAGTATTTATTTATTATCTATAAATGTAAAAATGTTTGTCATAATTTACTTATAATTGTTTCATGAGTACATATTATTCACCTCTTGCAATAGTTTTATCAACACCCGCTGGTCTACGTTTTTCTACGCAGGTCGGCTTAAGCAGTTGTAATGGAATATGCTACATCAGCATTTCTCATTTCTGCGCTACAATTTCTATACATTATGTTATAATCGATGTCATAGCTTCACGAATGATCTCTTCATTACTATATATTTCAACATTTTAATTGATATATTTAAATAATCTTTCCACTCTTTAAAGTTCTATACTATATTTCGTGGATTGCTAATCGCGCGAGATATTAAATGCATTTCCCGCGAAACAATGTGATGCCTGCCGTCAGTTTGAGCTGAACGCTGTCTCGCCGAAAATTTTCATTTTTTACTTTTATAACCTTCATACAAAGAATTTCAATTCGTTGTGAGGCATTTCAATTCTTGTCGAGAACTGACCCATAGAAAGCTGTTGCAATTATTCAAGGCATTGCCGTTTGTCTACTATTTGATTCTACTTTGAAGGAGATACTACATATTTTCTGTAAGTAAAAAAAATTGTTGATGTGTTTCTTTTCTCTCCTTTTATTTTTATTTAAATTTATTAATATTTTTTCGGTTTTTTTTTTTGTTAGGTATATGTCATCCCAGGAAACTTGTGATGAAGTTACTTTCAGCAGAGACCACTTGACTGGCCGTCATGTCGCTCAAGTATATGCGAGCAATCGGTATCGGCTGGTTGCTCGCGGATTATCTGGCCTGTTATATACGCACCCTGATCATGCTCCTCGTTTCAATGGCTCGCATCGAATGTTAACCCCTGACCGCATTTCCAGACAGGGTGTCAGAATGCCTGGACCTCGCCCAGGTCTTGCACGTTTGCCTACTCCGTATGGCTCTAATTCACACCCGAACTTGAGAGGTTCTGCTACGCTCTCCTTTGGTTGTTTGCCGACAACGTGGGACCATAGGCCTGTTGATAGTGCTGGTCGGGCCGACAATCTACAACTGTCCTACAGGCGTGTTCTCTGTAAAATGCAGCGACAAGAGTATTCGGACGTATTTGTTCGCCCTCATGATTTCTTCTCGCCGCGACCGTAAATAGATTTCTGCCCTCCACGCTCGTGTTTCGAAACAATGCCTTATGTCGAGAGGCCTTGGACTGTTGGATAAGGGTATAGCCCGCAGCATCTGAGACCCGCCGTTTCCACTGTTCCACCTGTTTGACGACCCGTGGCGGTTCAGCGAGGCGAGGGCCGTCCGGTACCTGATTCTGCTGACGCCATATCTGCGCATCACCGATGACACAGCTGGAAGGTATTGGTCGTGAGTCATCCAGGCCCGTTGTCAAGGTCGAAGGCCTGCTCATCGTCTTGGTCCCACTACGTCTCTGATTTTCCGACGCGTAGATAGATGTCATATATTTATTCACTCTGGTTCTCTGCCTTATTCTCTCTTGTTTTACTCTCCATTTTTTGTTTTACTGTTTTTTTTTCTGTTTAATTTATTTTTATTTTTCTATTTTCTTTTTTTTATTACTCTTCACTTTTTTTGTTAGTCCACTGTGCTAGAAGGTTTCAATTTTGCTTTCTCAAAAACAAAGCATTGCTTTGACAAAAAATTTTTTTTGCATTTTTTAACGTAAAAACATACTATATGACTTGCGGAGCTCAAATAAGCTATTATCAAAGATGTCCGCTGTATGGATGTGTGTATGTGTGTGTGTCGCTCATCCGCATTCGATTATTCCGCGGTAAAACGTTACCAAGCTTTGAATGCATGTATGTTATCCATGTCTAAGAGTGGATTTAAAATTTTATCGAAAATGGTCGACTCAATTTAATTTTGCGGACATTTTTCGAAATTTGAAAACTTGGGTTTTTTGAAAATATATATTGCACTTGTCCCGTAATCATTCACCATAATTGTGTTATAATCTGATTGTCATTTTTACTGAACAAGCACTTATAAAAATTAATTTTGAAGTAACTTTTTAAAAATATAATGCATTATGCATTAAGGAAATCATCGGGAATAACTTGGATCTTACGATCTGACCCTACTAGGCTTAAATTTACACGCACCAAGGTTACATATTCACCTGCAGATTATTACGTCTATAGGCATCATATGTTAAGTATCAATTGGTGCGAGAAAATCGATATAGCTATATGATTGTTATTTTAAATTTATAGATAAATATTATCTTTTGTCTATTTCTTGTTTTGATTAATAATGTAATTTATTGTGAATATTGTATTAATTATTCTATACTATGTATTACTAATTTATCAGTTTATCAATTTATATATATATATATATATATATATATTAGGGCGGGCCGATTTTTTGCGCTAACTTTCGTGACTCATAATAGCGCGGGAAATATAGTATATGTATCCAATAGATGGTACGCGAAATTAGGGCGCTGGGGCTCAAGTCCTTCCGCTTTGGAAATTGCCAAGAAGACGATTTTTTTCTAATAAAATTGTCAAAATCGAATGTGGTACCATATATCATTAAAAACTACACCACGCTCATTTAGTGTCAATACTTTTCTGAAAATCATCATCCTGTCCCATTTCAAATTTGAGTTTGGAATAACCCCTCTATCTGGCCCATATATTGATAATATTTTGAAATAAATGTTTTATGGTTTTACAGGGACTGTCAGATGGTCAGCCTGCATTTGACATTGGGGGTCATGACCAAGGTCATTTCAATGCAAATTCGATAATATTATATATTGTATATTTCATCTCGGGTTAGCATAAGGTCCAAGGTCATGACAACGTTTCGAATATCAACAGCACATAAACTCCTATTTTTAGGCCAACCTCGTCCTGGGATGCGTGTTCAAGATAATGTCGAGGTTGAGTAAAAATCTACGATATATTATAGCACTTTACAAACCATATTCTAGCAATTTCCCACCTTAAATATTCTGAGTATGATCGAAGGGCAACTGTATAAGTCTGAATGTAAAATGTTATGCTTTGTCGACATATCTTTTATGCTATGCCTATTCCGTTCAAAATAGAAAATTCACTTTTTTCGTAATTTGCGGTTAAATGCTGCGAATTTAACGCTTTTTAATTTAAAAATTCATTTTTCGAAGTTAATTAATAGGTTCTTTTCTTATATCCCAAGTTCGGATAATCGATTTTTTAATAAGCGGGGCGCGATGGAGCTGTATTTCGACTTGCTCTAAACACAGAGTTATTCCATCAAATTATATAAATAATACTGATATCGACATTTTGTAAAGAAAACACGAAGAAAAGTTGGCTTAATTCTCTACACAAGTCAATCGCTTACGTAAATGACCACCAATTATTATTTTAACGCATTTTCAGGTAGCGATGAAAATAACGGGCGAAGAGAATCTATAAGACGCGAGAAGAACGTTCTTTTCTCCCGCTTTCTTTTCGCCTGCATTTTGTGTTTTTCTGCATAGTTAGTCAGAAATCAGCCTCTTTTTGCCCTATTTTTAGGCTTAAGACATCGTGGAAATAGTGCGTGTGTATATATATATATATATATATATATATATATTCTTAGCATTGTTTCTATAATTTGGACTTTGCACGAAACAATCCATTAGGTCCGTAATGTAGAATATAAAAAATAAAGGACACGTATTTTTCCTTTTTTAATATATATATATATATATATATTAAAAAAGGAAAAATACGTGTCCTTTATTTTTTATATTCTACATTACTAAAATAAAGGACACGTATTTTTCCTTTTTTAATATATATTATATATATATATATATATATATATATATATATATATATATATAGGTAATATTTTATTATGAGCGAGCGCTTCAGTTCTCGCGCGAGAGGGAAACACACTATATATATATATATATATATATATATATATATATATATATATATATATATATATATATATATATATATATATATATATGTTCGGGCCGTTTGCACTTGCAGCGGCCCTATTACATTTCATATTTTCGCGCGCACTATGTTTCCCTCTCGCGCGAGAACTGAAGCGCTCGCTCGCACGATTTCTTGCGAGAGAGGACACAAGTGCGCGCTTTCTCCCACTTTCTTCCTTCCTAATTTCCGCGAAGCGTGATCAAAAACCAATTGTTCTCGCTGAGCTCTCTGTCTTTCGGCTTGACCGCGACTAAGTTCGGGGCTTTTACACGCATCGCGGCGCCTGTTTTCGCGACCGCGTGTAAAGTCTACTTTCTTTTAATTATACACTAACAAGTACATATTAAGGTAACATGTAAATAATTGATTTTAAGAGCAACAATAAATGCTCACTTTACTTTGTGATATTAATACTAATCTCAGTGTAACCCTATTTAATCTCCTACAGACTCCGCATCCCTTCACCCGCTACACGTGTTCCGAGCTATCTAGCTTAAGTGTCCCAAAGCTGCACTTTCGCACGACGCTAGTACCGCGCTTATAAGCAATGTTAATTTTTATTTAAATTCTTGCGATTTGCCGGCTAGCGCGCGAACAATATATATATATATTATATATATATATATATATATATATATATATATATATACGTGGGAAAGGCGGCGACACGACGCTCGACACGCACGCGGCGCAAGCTTTACAAAATATTACCTATATATATATATATATATATATATATATATATATATATATATATATATATATATATATACATATATAGGTAATATTTTGTAAAGCTTGCGCCGCGTGCGTGTCGAGCGTCGTGTCGCCGCCTTTCCCACGTATATTTCGTCGCCGGCAATTACTTGAATTCGCGTCCCTGAGATATAGCTTCTTCCGCTCCCGACCATTTACCGTTTTCCACCGAACCGCATGCTCACCATAGTTAATTTATTGTATAAGTAGTTTTATTGTGTCGGTAGAATAATTGTAAAATCGTGCTGCGAATTCGCGCAGCTGGCGCTCAACTTTTGTGTTTAGATTGAATAAACCCACAAGTGTTCATAGTATTATTCTAAATTCCCGTGTACAATTTATTTTAATCCTTGAATAAAACTATGTTGAAGCCTGCATGTGCGGCGCAATAATCTTGGTTAAATTAGCCGAAATTATTGTCATAAAATTGGCGCCGAACGTGTTATAAAATTAACGCAGTAACGTGGGGTCGACAAAAATTCCAGTGAAATTTGAATTAAATTAAAATTAAAGTTAAAAATTAACAATAAATTATTCAACTAAATTGAAATTTAAAGAAAATTAATTCGTGATTAATAATTCGTGGAATACGACAGTGCAGGTGAATTTAAATATATAGTGACACCTGTAATATATAGTTGGAATATTCGCGAGTGATATACACGCGGCCGCGGCGAGACGCTTGACAACGCCGCGACGGCATGTACCTGGCCATTTTTGCATGTGCGCCGCGAGATAGTCTCGCAGGCAGCCATCTTTTTTTTCGTTGGCGTCAGGCGGTAGGCCACGCTAGCATTACTTGGCATGAATAATTTATGCTGATTATTTTGCATTTTGCACATTGGCATAAATACAATAAAATATATCCCCAAATTTATACGTATGTCCTAAATAATTAGGATTGTATAAATACAAAATTTAGTGTAATAAACAGTGAGTGAGTGCGTGGTGAAGTTTCGAAAAATTTTCTTCGAGTATTAATTTTGAAAATTATTTAAATAAAATTCGGATAACTATCAACAATTTCGAAAATTTTTGTGTAATATCAAAACGGTAAATTTATAAGGTAGTTGGAAAATAATTTTTGGCAACACGTGTTCATTAAATACAGTATAGACTCTACAATCTACTTCAACATTTTGTTTTAAAATCAGTTTAATTAAAAATCTTTTTTGACTCAATTGTTATTCCATATGTTTAACGATTTTAAATAATAGTATAACAAATAAAATTTTGTTTTGATTAAAAATATTTACAGAAATTAGTAAATGTGATTAGCAATGGTACATAACTGAAGCAATTATATTCAGTGGAAATTATTTTCAATTAAATAGACGTTGAACACATACTTTTATTTTTATTTTTATTTTAAATTAGAATATTCACATAATACTAGTATATTCGTATAATAATAGTATATTCGTATAATAATAGTATATTCACATAATAATAGTATATTCGTATAATAATAGTATATTCACATAATAATAGTATATTCGTATAATAATAGTATATTCGTAAATTGCCACGACGTACGAAAATTTTTCTGGAACTTGAATAAAAGCATAAAGTTTAGAAACCTCACTCACTCGAAAATAAAAGGCAACATTTTTATTACTATTATATGTTCATAATTTTATATTTTACGCACATTTACCCTATTTTATGTATTTTATGCACAATTTCGTAATATATAATATTTATTTTCTCCGCCTATCGCTACTATAAATTCCCACCTTCCGATCAATAACATTTTATACCTATTTCCCATGAATCCTATAATCACTATAGTGATTTAATCGTTGCAAAGTGGATTTATCAAAAAGAAGTGAATAGTCTTTCCCCATCGATAAATTTTGTTCGTTTTTTTACGAATAGATAATACCTAATATAGTTTCGTACACTTCGTATAAAATTTCGTATAAAACTTTTTTTAATATTGAGTTCAAAATCTTGAAAATTGAAACTTGTATAGTATATTATTTGTAGTAAATATTCATATTAAAATTCGAAATAAATATTTAGTATAAATATTTTCTATTTACCTCGTATAGTCGAATAAATATTTCGTATAAAAGTTTAATTTACTATTTGGACCTGATTAAAGGAATTGTAAAAGTTTTTGCTTTCATGGTAATTAATTGTAAATTTAAATTAAAACTTTGATCATTTTGTAATTTTGTTTTTTGTTATTACCTACAAATTTTTTTTTTTATTTCGTAATTAGTTAGCAACCCTTGATTACATTTGCAATATTCTTTAATTTTGCAATAATTTTTTTTTTGTAAACAACGCTAGCTTACAATAATCCACCTTCGTTAAAATAAGTGTACAATATTATTTTTTTTGAATTAGTAATATTCCACCTATCGAGCGCACATTTCTCAGCCATTATCGAACGTAAACAATATCACGAGACCCTATCGATCCCCACCCGACTACAAATTGCCAGTAGTTGAGTTTTACCTTGTGTATCCCTACCGCATGCACGCAGAAATACTTGTATGGAATTTTCGTTTAGTGACCTTGCTTTTGCTTGTTAATTATATTACTTTTTTTGTTTGTTCGCATCCTCAATCCCACTTAACAAAATTTCCCAGACTTCTTAAATAATATTAAGTTGAGAATTTGTACGAACAAAAAGATTATCATCGTGGTTGTTGTTAAATATCTTAAATTAATAAAGTTCGTCTGGATTTATTTTTGTATATTTAAAGAAAAACTCCTAGTAATATTTATTGTTTTTTATTTATATTGAAATCATAAGAAAGTAAAAAATTTTTATTTTTTTTCCCTCGTAAAAGATTTTTTTTTTGGATAACAACTTGAATTTTCTTCTTAGTGTTAGTTTTTTTAACCCCTTCACCCAATATCGTATTTGATCGAAACCCACCATCTACCTTTTTACCCAATATATTCCTGCTTGCATACCTCATACCCGCTTACGTTTAGACAATCGTAATACTTCGCTTCAACTTTTGTTAGCTTTACACACTGCTTATTAAAAATTTATTTTTCCTACTGTTGCTTGCTTTCGCTTATTCATTTTTTTGTACTCTCTGCAATATTTTATCTGTGATTTTTCTTTGAAAACTTCATTGTTTTTCATTTTCTTTTTTTTTCTTGATCTTAATTAAGCTTTTTTTTAATATTTTATTTTTTCTTTTTCTCTTATATACCTTTCGTAATACCAAATCGCACTTTCTAGTGAGCATACAAAAGTGAGCTAAACTGAGTCATGCTAACTTCGAATTAAAGAAACGTAACGTCCCTTTACCTTAAAATGTCGACGGCTGACCAATTGAAACTTCTCGAGGAAGCGATAGTTGCTAGAAAAGCAAATGTCGAACTCCTTTACTCAACTCGTGGATTAGATTATGTATTGCGTTATGCCAATATATACAAAATAAATACATTAGGAACCAATAACGAGATACTGGATCGAGTAGTTAGATATCAGCTTAAATTGATTTTTGGATCTAATGTTGTGCCATGGGTTCCGTGCAATGATGATCAAATCGCATGTAATGAAAAACCTTGTTTATGTCTTAATTCTAATTCGATGCAAGGATATTTGTCCAATGTCGCGAACAAACAAGAGATTGTACGATCTGTATTCGCAATATATGATATAAATACTCTTTCGAATAGCGCGAAATATTTTCAGATTAGTACAGAAGGGACTTACGACGAGATACTTAATCGATTAGTTGAAATATCGACAAAAGCTCAAAATAACGTTGCTGATACCAGTTGTGAGATTAAAGCAATTGAAAATCATATCGGAGAGACAATTGAACAAAAACCTGCTGTAGAATCTGATAATGTCTCGCAAATACCGATCCACCTAATAGAACCGTATAGATCTTTCGACCCACAACCTACACTTACTCCACAAATACCAACCTACCCTACAGTACAAACCTCACAACCTTTACAAGTACAACACGCTCCTATCGCACAACCCACACACCCTATATCAATACAATCCTACACTACTGCACAAAATCTTCATACACAAAACCCTAACATACAAACCCCTCCTTGCTCACAACAATGTAACTATTATACACCACAATACGACACAATACCCGAAACCCCAACATACAGTATCGCATCAAATACCTACCGCACCGCTATACCATTCCCTAATCTCCACCCACAACAGTATTATTCCCCCATATCGCAAATTACCGGACAACAGAACTCCATCGAATTGCAAAAACGTCTCGAATCGTATCCCGCACAAGGACCATTGTCGTCGCTATTCATCGAACCACCTCCACCGGATCTAACGGTATCTCCTAACGCAGTTGATAAGACGGAGAATGAAAATTCGTCGGTATCTCACGCGACTTTCGCAATTGATTCTTCTGTGGAATTAGCGACAACAATTGTATCGGCATCTACCCCCGAAAATTCGAATTCATTTGGAAAGAGTGAAGAGAAATCGTCGGTTCTCACTTCGGAGAAAACTGCAGTAGAGCATTGTTCATCGGCTGTGAACAACTTCGAAGCTCAAAATACAACTGCATTAAACGAATCTCAGTCGAATCACCTTTCCACACTCCCAGGTTACGGAATCGCAGACGGAGTTACGGAAAATTTCCCAATCGTATCTACCGCGAGTAAATCTGCAACAAACCGTTCGAAAGAACCTGTAAGGAGTGATCGTAACTCGAATCGGACTAAACGTTTGAAAATTCATCGAAAACTTTGAATAGTGCCCGCAGGTCGGATTGTTCATCGTCGGAACAATCATATCGGTCTTTGAATAATAAAAACTCGAACATAGTAGAATCGAAATTAGCTGAAAGTTCCGAAAATCGAAATAGCAACACACCCAACTGTTCACTTTCAGAACAGCGGGTTTGTAGTCTGAAAAATCATCGTATTGTTGATTCATTGACGAATGAATCACTCGAAACCACCAATCGTAAATCGTCGAACAGAACTCGTAAAATCCCGAATGAATCGCGAATGTTAGATCGATTGACATGGAGTCAATCGAATAGAACTTCGAAAACTTGGGAAGTCAAATCCTTTTCCTGGAAATCACCAGCAGAAAAATTAATTTCTTACCAAAATCGTAAGAATAATTCGAATTCGTCGAACTCATCGTATTTAGGCAAACCAGCGTATAGCAAATCTTTATATGCTTGCTGGGCCTGTCACCTTACCGGACACCAGGCAAAGTTCTGCCCATATAAATCTGGGATTTTATGCTACAAATGTGGCCACCTAGGAGTCATAATTCCCAACTGTCCTAACTGCAACCCACCTCGAAATAAAAAGATAGGACACTCTCCAGTAAGAAAGACCATTGCGGTACCGGTAAACATGAGTACACCGTCGGGAACTCAGCCTTCGCCTCGGAAGCCTGAGCGGGTGTCGGTTCAATGTTTACCGCCTTCGAAGCCTAAAAACAATACCGCTAAGCGGAGAAATTCGAAGACAAGCGATCGGGAAAACTCTGCAGAGTCGTCGCGGAAATCAGATCCCGCATCGGCAGTCACTCGCAATAAAACTGACCGAGTATGTTGGAATTGTAAATGTTCGAGACATTGTTATCGTGATTGCAAAGAACCACGTAATAAGCGATTTTGTTATCATTGTTGGAAGAATGACGCGGACATTAATACGTGTTCTTTTTGTAAGTTTCGTCATTCTTTTAAAAGATTCGAAGGCGTCGCTACAAACGTCGCAAAATCTCGTATTGCAACCGATAACTCGCAAATAGTTGTCTCAGCCGCATTAGTAGAACCTCCTTTAGACCGCGGGGTCGCGGCTTCGCTTCCGGGGGCGGGGGGGGGGGAGGGGGGGGTGACATCCCCGCCCGCGGTGATTGGCTTAAATATTATCCACTCCCCTACCATCCAATCCCCATCCAACCACCCCTCCTATCGTAGACCGGCAAAACCAAAAAGGTCTAAAACTCACCCCATTATTAATGTGGTAAGCGACCCGAACGGGGGACAAGTACGTTTTACAACGGGGGACTCAATTACCTTCACTAAGACGGCTACGACCCAGACGAAGTCGGAAAGGGAAGTGCTAATTGAGAGAGGGCAGAGCCTCAGAGATCGAGTCGGGGTAGAGTCGGTATACCCTATATATGCAATGGACCCGATTAATTTCGTGAGGGAAGAGTGACCCAGTCCGATACCACTCGCACCGACCTCGTTCGTCGGGGGGAAGACCATTCCCAGCTTGATGGACTTAAAGATCCAGCCTCCAGCTCCGTACCGATCGGATGATACTGCCTCCGTCTCTTTGCAAGGGTCCTGCTGGAATTGTAAAAAGGAAGGTCATAGATATTCGCATTGAAAAAGCCGGTGGGACTATAAGTTCTGCTTCCGATCTGGTCAACCAAATGTCGACATGCAGACTTGCCCACGGTGCACGGGACCACCACCGTCGGACTATCGGAGGTCGTCGGACCAACCACGCACGCCGCCGGCTACTCCTCCCCCTACCGCCAATACCGAACACCTTTTATCGAAATACCTCCTTCCTTCCGCGATACTGATCCCTCCTATCACCAATACCGAACACCTCTTATCGCAATACAAACCTCCATCCTTCCGCAATACTGAGCCCCTCCTAACGTCAACACCGAACGCCTCTTATCGCCAATACTGACCCTGTTTCTTTTTCTTTATCGTCAATAATGCCCTACCAAACTAGTTCTCCCATATCGTAATACCGAACCTTCCTTGTAAATATTGCAATCATATTTCGTAACCTAGAAATGTAAGGGATTGTGCATATGTAAAATGGAGTGCATGGTATAAAGTGGTATGAAGTAAATTAAGGTATATATGAAAAAAAAAAAAAAAAGACTGACATGTGTGATTGCCAAGACGGATTCTAACTACCTCGCTAAAGGACTTCAATCGTATATTAGGGCGTGGGTTCGTTACGCGAACGCACCGAGCATTCACTCACTGGATACAAGTAAGTAGTAGTAAAATCGGCATGTACCTTATTGCCAGCTACATGCACAAAAATTTGATATTAATGATTATATAGAATATTATTTTACCAAGCACAATATTATGAAGTGTCCCTTACTAAGTTAGGAAATCTAGACTTTAAGAATTTAGTTATAAGAATAACTTTGTATATATCTATGTTATTAGTTTTTTTTAAGACACAACCGTACTACCCACGATTTAACCACGTGTACAGCATAATGTAAGTAATTATCGGTATTTAAATGTATCATAGCGCCTAAGGAATACTTACAGATAATGTTCAACAAGAGAACGAGAAGAAATGATACTAAATGAAGTATTTAAGTTAAATTATACATTTTGCGTAGGCTAAGTATTTATCTAGTTAGAAGCATAAGAACAAATGGTTAGCATAGATTAGGTTAGCATATAAGTTAGTTAGTTGCGTACCGAGTGAGCACCTCCCTAGTAAACCGCGAACCGCGTAGCCGCGCTTCGTTTTAGTAGGGGGGAGTTTGTAACACCACATTTTGTGTGTGTTACACAATGTGTACGACATCACAGTACCTGCCCATCTCACTCACTATACACGTACGCACACACATACACTATCCCCCTGGACGACACAGAGCAAGCAAGCTCTCATGCCTTGAAGCAGCTGAAGAGGACGCGCAGCTGCTATCCCATTAAGCCTCGCATAGGTGGGAGCTGGTTGGTCTCGGCTGGAGTACGCTGAGCATGTCCTGGCGCCTCCTCTCCCTACTCCTGTTCATTCGAACCAATCTAAGGAAACTCACAAGAGATTAGAAACTGGGAAGATAAGTAAAATAGTATTAGAATGATACCCACCTGATTTTATGCCTTGAAAGGCATGGATAGATCCACCTTGGGCGGAGCGGCTGCTTCTCTAGATGTGAAGGAGGCCTGCAGCATACACCCTAGAAAATATAAACAAGAGTTAGTCTACAGCAGACATGCACATCAAATTGGAACTCGTTTATCTGGTCTGGAGGGTTTGCAGAGGCAGGGTGGTCCCTCAGGTACAGCAATGTAGCTCAACTCGTGGCCTGCTCCCCCATAACAGCAGCAGCAACAGCCTCCGAAGCACTCGCCAGACACCTAGAAACAACACAGCATTAGTAAGGGGAGATTACAGTGATAAACTAAACACTAATCTCACCAGATAATAATGGCAATGGATGAGTGCAGTAGGAAGCTGTATGTAAATATAACCGCTTCGAGGTTAATCGTGCCCACTGCTCCTGCTGCAAGGACACCGTCCTGGGCCCTGGAGCTCTCGCCTTCGTGCCCCTTCGTCGGCACCATTGCCCAGATACCTCTCCTGCTGCATCCCTCGTCGCACTTCCTCGTCTTGGCCACTCGTCCTTTCTCGTCCTCTCCAACACCGTCCGCAGGCCGTCGGCTGCATGCCACATATCGTGACGTCACCGCGAGCAGACGCTTCCCTTTCCTCCTTCTCACTTCTTTTTCTCCCTCGCCAAAGCATGCGCTGTGCCCTCAGGTGGGCTCGGTCCGCACTACCGAAACTCGAGGGTAGTGCCGCGGTAACGAAGGGACGACGAGTCCGCTTCGTACTGAGCTACGTACACCGACGCTTCGTTTTAGATATCAGCTCCGTGCGAATACAAAAAAAACCGCTCGTTCCGCCCGTGAATATAGCTCTAGATTTGTATAAATAGTTTACCGTGTGTGCCGACCAACCCGTATCGTCTATTCTAATAAAAGAGTAAGTTGCACAGATTGTTATAAGTGAGAGTATCGGGGTAAGGAAAAGGGGGGAGAAGAGGGGAGATGCTCCACTTAGTCCGTCCGTACGTTCGACTTCCCCGTGCTCTTGACGCGCGTTCGTCAAGACCCGTGATTAACGGAGAGATACTGCCTTCTTAATAAGACTTCCGTGGGAGCTAAGCCCGCCAGAAAGTCTGTTCGGCGCGACAGTACCCGGGTTAATCACCACGGGGAAAGTGTGGCGTTTACCGAGCACCACAGGCTGACTACCTCAGGGAGATTACTCTCAACCGAGGAGGTCCGGCCAGTGTGGTGCGTCGTGGTCGACTGATAGAGAGGCACGCGCTCTCTAGGAGCCTGTCCCTGCGTAGCCACAACTGAACTTCCAGGAGTTAAATTAATAACTCCCGGCTCCAGGTTGTGGGATACGAGGAGAAAACGCTGCTAAAGGACGCTATCGACTCTCGTTCGAGAACGACGCCCTTAAGCAGCTCTCCTATCAGGGACTTTGTTCAACTGCCCCCGATCTCTTGACGCGCGTTCGTCAAGAGCCGTGATTAACTGAGGGATACTGCCCTCCTAATAAGGCTTGCTTGGGAGCTAAGTCCGCCAGAAAGCCCGTTCATCACGACAATACCCGGGTTAACCACCACGGGGCGAGTAGGCACTTACCGTGCACCGCACACTAGCTGCTTCGGGAGATTGCTCTCAACCGAGGAGGTCCGGCCGGTGCGGTGCGCCGAGGCCGACTGATTCAGGAGGCGCGCGCCCCCTTACTTATAGTCGACGCGAGAGCTGTTCCGACCGCTCTGTAGTGAGCGCGGCGGCTCGCGCTGGTAACGTTTAGGCAGCTGCGGCGTGCGCGCGCAGCGTATTGCTTTATTCGCGCTCCCGTCTCTTTTTCTCTCTCCTGCTGCGCCCTTTGAAATAATAGGTTTAGGAAATGATAAGGGCTTCGGTAACTTTTGGAAGTTATTTATTATTCTCTTGTCTAGTGCCGGGATCGCTGACTTGTCTCTGGCCTGGTCGGCCGAGAAGTCAGGAGTCAGGAGTCAGACTCAGCAGTCAGACGGAATCTCGAAACTCGATCTCTTATATACTACCCGGCTGCGCCGTGATTGGCTGCAGTTCGGGTAGAAGGGGAATATTACCGTGCGCAAGGCGCTATAGATATACTAAGTGTATAACAAGATTACTATTGTGCTTAGTGCGGAACCATAATTACATATATATATATATACATATATATATATATATATATATATATATATATATATATATATATATATATATATATATATATATAGGTAATATTTTGTAAAGCTTGCGCCGCGTGCGTGTCGAGCGTCGTGTCGCCGCCTTTCCCACGTATATTTCGTCGCCGGCAATTACTTGAATTCGCGTCCTTGAGAAGTAGCTTCTTCCCCTCCCGACCATTTACCGTTTTCCACCGTACCGCGTGCTCACGATAGTTAATTTATTGTATAAGTAGTTTTATTGTGTCGGTAGAATAATTGTAAAATCGTGCTGCGAATTCGCGCAGCTGGCGCTCAACTTTTGTATTTAGATTGAATAAACCCACAAGTGTTCATAGTATTATTCAGGAAGGGAGGATAGATAATTCTTTAAGATTGGAAGGGAGCATAGAAGGATCATTGAGTTCTGGAATAAATGGCTGAAATATTATGGGTGGAGGTCCGGGTATATATGGTGTTGGGATTTCTGGATTGTAGGATGTACTTGATTGTGACGTGAGTGACGGTGGTGTGGGGAGAGCGGAAGGTGGTAGGGGTATATCACCAACATCTTGATGATAAAAAGGAGATAATGTTATGCATACTATTAGCCGTAGTTGTGTGATTGCAGTTGGTGATGGCTCGATGTTATAAAAAATTATTAATACTATTTATAAATTAAAACTGTTAATTTTAAGGATTAATACACTACACACACACACACACATACATACACACACACGCACATAGAATAACACTTTGCACATCTGCTATCTATAAATCTCAATTTAAAAGTTCCCGCGCACAGTACGGATATATTAGAGAGAGAGACAGTACGCATGCGCAAATTTGCTTCAGAGAGGGAGAGAGAGAGAGAGAGATAGATAGATAGATAGATATACTTTTTATTCGTCAGAAGACAAAATCTTACAATTTCATGTACATGTAGTTGTATTTATAATTAAAAAAATATCAGTCGGTTTAATATAATTATTATCTTACTTTCACTTATTGCATATTTCTTATTAAAATAATAATTCACTTTATCAGTTCGTCAGTTTATAAAATCTAAATGCAATGAACTAGTCACAGTCAAATATCACATAAAACGCTTCGTCAAAAAAAAAATAATAATACATAGAATAAAAAATAAATACAATAAAGATAACATATAAATAAGAAAACATACACATACTTTGCTAAATCTTTGCGTACACTATCACGTCCAAACTTAAAACACACTCATTCATAACACTTTAACAATCACGCTAATAAATACATTCACACTTAATTAACACTAAATATTTAATAAATAAATAAATTAATTAATAAATAAATACGTCGAATACATAAATAAACAAGATAAATAATTAAATTAAATAAATAAATAAATTTAAATAAATAAATAAGTTAAATAAATAAATAAATAAGTTTTAATAAATAAATAAATTAAATAAATAAGTTTTAATAAATAAATAAATTAAATAAATAAATAATTTAAATAAATAAAAAGCCTAAATAAATACTCGACTCATTTTTTATCTCTGAACATACTCCTCACCATGTAATTGCTTAAGGTGCCTGCTAAACGCCGTTTTAAATTTACAAAAAGATGGCAGGCACCTCACACTGCTCGGGAGCGAATTCCAGAGGTGCGCACCTTGAACTCTGAATGAAAAAAGGCCCTTATCGGTGCGCGACCCCGGAACCGAGAGCTCTTTCATACCACCCCTACTTGAAGTCCTGGCCTGGTTTTTTTCAAAGAGGGCAGTAAGATACGGTGGCTGCCGCATGACAACCGCTTTGTAAAGCAGCAGCCCCATAAAATACTCCCTCCTCACCTTCAAATCTAACCAGTCCAGTTTTTTCCTGTAGGCGGTGATATGCTCATCCCGCCTAACACCACATATGTATCTCACACATGCATTCTGCAGACGTTGTAGTCGTGTCTGGAGCTCCCCTGACACATCAAGAAGAACCACTGAGCAATAATCTAAGTGAGGTAGTACCAGTGCACATGCCAGCTGCTTCCTCAGTATCTCTGTGGTGCTTGAACGGAAAAGTTTTAAGCTATACAGAGCCCTATTTACCTTTCTACTGACCGCATTCAGTTGCGGCTTCCATGTCAACCCTCCGTCCATCACCACGCCGAGGTTGGTGACTGTATCGACAAAGGGAACGTGTACGCCGGTCTGTATCTCAATGCCTTGCAAGTCGAGGCTCTGAACCTGTTTGATGTTGTGATCAGATCCAAAAATGATCGCCTTTGTCTTGCCGACATTGAGGCGCAGGCCAGCTGACGTTGCCCAGTTCGACACTGCTTGTGCTACAGCCGACATGCGACCGATACCATCACGAAGACCTTTCAGGGTCACTTGTGTGTAGGTTTGCAAGTCGTCAGCGTAAAGTATGTGTTCGACACCATCTAAGTCGAGTGCGTCTTGTAAGTCGTTTATGTACAGGCTGAAAAGCAGGGGTCCCAGGACTGAGCCCTGTGGAACGCCAAGATTGGTGGTTAGCCAACCTGAATCCCCGTTTGTGATTGTGACGACTTTCTGTCGTCTCCCCATGATATATGACTTAAGCCACAGGAGAACACTCCTGGAGAATCCCATGCGCATCAGCTTACGCAGCAGTTTAGTGTGTGAGATGGTGTCGAATGCTTTGCTAAAATCAAACATTAACAAAATAGTCAATAGTTTTTTGTTGTTGTCAATGCCTGATCTTATGTCCTCCGTCAGTTTCAGTAGTGCTGTCTGTGTACTGTGATTATGTCGAAAACCAGTCTGCATCGGGTCCAAAGTATTATTTTCTCGTAAGAAGTTGGTTATTTGGTCGTGTACGATTTTTTCAAGGACCTTAGAAAGGAAACTCAGCAGGGCAATTGGTCGGAAATCTGACACCGTAGATGGGACAGGTTTCTTCTTCAAAGGCACCAACCGAGCTCCCCTCCAAGCTCCCGGAAAAATGCCACTGGACAGAGAGGAGTTAAAGATCTTAACAATATGATCTCGCACAAACGGAAGAGCCTTAGCCACTATACTTTGGGGAATGTCGTCTTCCCCTCTGGCTTGTGATGAGAAGTGGGCAACAGCCAGAACCACGTCCGAGAAGCTGACTTCTCGGAAAACAAAACCGTCATCACTGGCAGTGGTCAGGACGTTGTCAAGTTCTTCATCACCCTCATTTTGGGAGATCGACACCCCTGCAAAGTGGGCATTGAGCTCTTCCGGTGAGAAACCATGAAGCTCCTCTCTTGTCTTTGGCAGAAGGCCCAGAGCCTTGAGCTCTTTCCAGAGAGAGAGAGAGAGAGAGAGAGAGAGAGAGAGAGAGAGAGAGAGAGAGAGAGAGAGAGAGAGAGATATTGATATTGATAAACTTTATTGCGCCTTGGGGTAATACCCCGTCTGGCGTTTTAGAGATACAAATGGATTATTCTATTATACAAAAGTAATTATTTACAAGTGAACAGGTGAAGTATTAAGATTACAAGAACAATTTGTGCAATTTACAAAACGTTTCTTTCGTCGATTGACGTGCGAATAACAAGCGAGTTTTGCTTTATGATTACGTTTCATTACGATTTATGATTACATTTTTTTACAAGTTTCACTTAATGACTAGGTTAATGCTCCGTTAAAGCTGAGTTAGAGCCGTAGGCCTTCATTCCTTATACGAGTTGCCCAATCCAATTGGTCTCGCTTGAAGAGTTCGTCAAATAGAGATGTTTTAAATGAGTTTATAGCCTTTACCGAAAACTCAATGACGCTTAAGGAATTTAGCATCATTGAGGCTTGAAAGCGAAAGGATTGCTTCCAGGCTTCCGTACGCGGCGCGGTATAGACAAGCACGCTTGGTGGATTTCGCTCGGAACGGCGCAGGACTAGATCGACGTTTAGTCGAGTAAAACGGTTTGCAAGATAGTCTGGATTTTCATAGGCTAATATCGCATAAGCTAGTGAACCTAAGAAGTATTCCCGTCTATTCTTTGCCGAGAGCCAGCCTAATTCCAATCTATACGGAGTCACGTGCGCACGAGGTCGAATATTGCCAAAGACGAACCGAATACAAGCGTTTTGAGCTCGTCGGAGCTTCAAGGCTCGCGTAGCGTCTAAGTCATTATATACGACACATGCGTAATCAAAACGCGGAAAGATAAGAGATTCCACTAAACTCTTTTTTAGCTGTTTAGAGAGTGCATGCCTATAAAATTTTAAAGTATAAAGTGTCGCGTATGCTTTGCGTGCTACATGCTTGGCATGAAGTTGCCAGTCGAGGGTGGGAGTGATCCATACTCCCAGGTTACGAGCTTCGTTTACATATGGTAGGGAAATGCCATCAATGACGATCTTTGGGATAGTGTCAAGATCGATTTTGGAGGTGTATGCCAGACTACCCAGAATCATAACCGTTTCAGACCGTTTTCTCGGGCCCATTGAGCGACAGCTTGTGCGTCGCGATTGATCTCAGCTAGACCTTGCAGTAGTTCACTCGGATAAAAATGATGTAACACTTGTGTGTCGTCGACGAAAATCATTGCTCTGGCATAACGGAGTGCTCTGGGTAAATCATTTATATATATTAAAAAGAGTAACGAACCGAGAACGCTGCCTTGAGGGACACCTGAGGTGGCTCGAAGCCATTCTGAGATCGAGCCACCCTCATCAACTACTGCTTGTAGGCGGTCGGCGAGATAGTTGAAAAACCATCGTAATACGCGATCGGAGACATTGATGTTACGCAGTTTGATAAGAAGTAATTGATGGGGGATTGTATCGAAAGCTTTTGAAAAGTCAAAGAGAATAAGTACCGATATCATACGCTTATCGATAGCCCGCCTGACATCGTCTAATACTCCGAGGAGGGCAGTCTGCGTACTATGGCCGCGTCTATATCCTGCTTGTCGCGAGTCGAGCAATCTGTGCGTTTCAAGGTATCCGATAAGCTGCTGATGCACAAGGCGTTCCAAAATTTTCGAAATCTCGGAAAGTTGTGCGATTGGTCGTGTGTCTGATGGTGAGATTGGTGCCTTGACCTTGGAGAGTGGTGAGAGTAGCGCCATTTTCCAGGACGCAGGAAAAGCAGCATTAACTAAGCAGGAGTTGAGCAAGTCTGTGAGGGGCTTGAGAGTTTCGGGAAGAGTGAGCTTTAACATTTGGGCTGTCAGACCATCAAGTCCTGCACTCTTCGACGGAGCGCACATGAGAGCCTCTTTGACCTCTATGCTAGTAACTGGGCGAAAGTCAAAGCAAGTTCCGATAGAGTCGTTGTAGGGGCGATCACAGGCGATTTGAAAATCTAACTCGGTTAGAGGGTGCGATTGATTCACTATGGTTGCATAGTGGGTGTTCAGTACATCAGCACTGAAATGAAGAAGCGGAGAGGGTAGGTTTGACCCAGATATGTGCATGCGGTGCAGTTCACGCCACTTACTTTTAGCATCGGGCGCAGCCTCGAGTTTTTCCTCGAAAAGGCGATTTTTCGATTTATCTAAGGTATTGCATAACTGAAAACGAAGCAATTTAAAGGTCTCATGATCGACGGTTCGCCTAGGCCCAAGTACGAGGCCTGTTGATGGCGTGGTTGCTAGAAAAGAATTATTGGCAAAGGGAGGCGGCAGGTGGACACTTGCAAGACTCTCATGAATAGACTTGGCTAATGTAGTTAAATTCGCTTTTTTTAAATTACGTGTTTTAATAATTTTCTTTTGAATAGCTACTTTATTGCATTTAAGCGTGATTTCGATAAGGTCGTGTCCTGCAATGAAGCGAGCATCGGTCTTCTTGAAGTTTAAAACTGAGTGTAATTGTTTTACGATGAAAAGATCAAGCCACGTATGTGACGGAGGTTCCCTCCACAGCAAGTGATGGGTTGGCTCAGAAGGTACTAGGTAGAGTGAGTGTGATTCAACTTGCTCAGTCAGGTGATTAGATGCAGCATTTCTTAAACACATATTAATATTAAAGTCACCGGTTACTACTGCATTTGTGTAATGAGGTAGATAGGTAGAGAGACAGTTGAAGAAATGATTGGGGTAGGCTGCGTAAGGTCGACGATAAACTACTGCAAAAAGTAATTTTATTGAAGAATTTATTATCTCGACTATAAGGAATTCTGGCGTGTTGTCGTAAGCTGGCTTAGACTGCGTCAGAATTTTTACAATGAAATGATCGCGTACATATAGTGCGATTCCACCACCTTCTTTATTCTCTCTGTCTACTCTATGTATATTGTAGCCCTTAAGTGCTAAGTGATCATCTGGCTCATTCTTGGACAGAAACGTTTCTGTAATAGCAAGAACATCGAAATAATTTTCTGCACATTTATCCTCAATTAGAGCGAAGTGCGCGCGAGAATTGAGCCTATTTGCATTTATACGACCTAAGACTAACGTATCTACATACTTAAATGCTACCGACTGAGCCGCTGACTGTCATTGTTTAGGGCGCGCCGCAAGGGCAGACAAATCATCTAAAGAGTGTATAGGGATGAGGGGAGAGTCGACGGTCTCCCTCGTGCATACTACCATATTTCTGACTACCGGATGAGCATAGTTTAGTGGTTTATGTGCTAGGCGGGCTTTACGCAATAATGAGTACACTGGCTTTGGCCAAAGCGGTCTTATAAAAATTTTGCTTTCGCCACCCGCTCCGAAAATAGTTTGCGAATTGAGGTCCTTTAACAGGTGCTGGTAGAATAATTGTAAAATCGTGCTGCGAATTCGCGCAGCTGGCGCTCAACTTTTGTATTTAGATTGAATAAACCCACAAGTGTTCATAGTATTATTCTAAATTCCCGTGTACAATTTATTTCAATCCTTGAATAAAACTATCTTGAAGCCTGCATGTGCGGCGCAATAATCTTGGTTAAATTAGCCGAAATTATTGTCATAATATTTAAATAAAATATACACTTATAAACTATCTATATATATATATATATATATATATATATATATATATATATTTATATATCTAAAACTTAAGGAAGCTAGATAATTCTTTTTTTAGCCGTTTCCGTTCTTTATCTCTTAGGTACTTTTTTTGTACACCTTCTTCTTATGAGTACCATCTGCGAGATGTTTAACCTCTCGTATGATATCAGAAACTGCACTTTCCTTAAACTTTTCAAATTTATTTATATCTAGGGGAGGTGGGGAGTAAGTAGGAGAAGTACATGCTGTTGTTGATGGAGAGGGTAGTTTAAAGGATAGGGGTAAAAGGGAAGGGAGGATAGATAATTCTTTAAGATTGGAAGGGAGCATAGAAGGATCATTGAGTTCTGGAATAAATGGCTGAAATATTATGGGTGGAGGTCCGGGTATATATGGTGTTGGGATTTCTGGATTGTAGGATGTACTTGATTGTGACGTGAGTGACGGTGGTGTGGGGAGAGGGGAAGGTGGTAGGGGTATATCACCAACATCTTGATGATAAAAAGGAGATAATGTTATTCATACTATTAGCGGTAGTTGTGTGATTGCAGTTGGTGATGGCTCGATGTTATAAAAAATTATTAATACTATTTATAAATTGAAACTGTTAATTTTAAGGATTAATACACTACACACACACATATACATACACACACACGCACATAGAATAACACTTTGCACATCTGCTATCTATAAATCTCAATTTAAAAGTTCCCGCGCACAGTACGGATAGATGTGAGAGAGACGCATGGGCAAATTTGCTTCAGGGAGGGAGAGAGAGAGAGAGAGAGAGAGAGAGAGAGAGAGAGAGAGAGAGAGAGAGAGAGAGAGAGAGAGAGAGAGAGAGAGAGAGAGAGAGAGAGAGAGAGAGAGAGAGAGAGAGTGAGAGAGAGAGTGAGTTAGAGAGAGAGACAGAGAGAGAGAGAGAGAGAGAGGGAGAGGGATAGGGAGAGAGAAAGAGTGAGAGAGGGAGACAGAGAGAGAGAGAGATATGTTTTTCAAGACTAAGCGCAGAAATATTTAAAATGTGACAGAGAGATTTATAGCATACCTTCAAATGTGATTGGCAGTCCCTCTTATTAATGCGATCTTCCAGGTTAGCAATGAAAAATGTAAATATTCAATATAATTCTTCACCAATTTTAGCACATTCGTTTATAAGACTTTGTGACGATGTTGATGGCTCAGTCTATTGAAAAATATATAGCCTTATTAAAAAGTATGTAAAATTCGAAGTTTAATATAAACAGAAAACATTTGTATCTGATTTTGAAGATTTTTATTTATATTCTTCGAAAAATTGAATAAGAATGTTGGTGTATTTCCCTGATAAAAAATTAATTTAAATTTATAAACATTCTTTTTTATAATATACATTTTTATGTATTAAAATATGTTACCTCACACAATGAAGTTATGGACCCAATTGATGTCTTATTACTCTCAATACAGTAATTACAGCAACATACGAAACATTGTTTATCCTAGAAGTATTTTTGTTTATATTTCACTAATAGTGAACTTTCTAAAAGAAATATAAATAATAAATAAAATATATTACCTTATCAAACTTCACTGTCCTATGAAACTCAGGTAGTCTTAAACTTAACCGCCCTTGTATACTTTTGTGTAATCGTCGATCAAAAGCATGCAAATCCATATTATGTTCACATACTAAATTTTTCCAACAAAAATATTTTGGCGGCTTAGTTTGTATTTCAACTAACCGTTTTTTCACCTTTTGAGGAACCATGTTTGCTCGCAAGTGTTTCAGTTTGCACTAACGGAAAGTCTTTTGACAAAAATCATTGACTGACTGATAGCTGCACCTACTTGTGTATATATAAGTGAGCATATCTCGTGGAACCTAACACCATATATCCGTACGTTTATGAGTCTTAAGTCTAAACAAAAGTTATTCACCAACGCTCGAGCTTGGATAGTTAAAACGCATAGTTCATTAGCTCATGAATTTTCGTAAAGAAAAAAATGTGTATAGTTGTGAATCGTAATAATTAAGAAAGACTTAAATTGTATATAATATATGTTTGCAATATATATATAATTATATATATATATATATATATATATATCTGCTCTCGCTGGAGCCTTTCTACAATACGTTCCGTTCCGTGTGTTTGTGTTTGTGTCGTGCTCCGTGTTCCGTTGCTCTGCGGAACTCGAATTGCAGTTGCCCATCACGTGTTTATGTGAATGTGGTTATTTCCTTCTAAACTTAATAAATCGAATTCTATGACTTTTATTATTATTCATCTATTTCATTCACAAAGTTAATTTTAAAATATTGTTTAAAGCATGATAATATTGTGTAATGATACGCATAGATACTATATATTATATGGCCAAATCTTGGACGTACATTAACTGTATTAGGTAAATTAACTGTATCCTCTTTTTTTCTTAATAGAATGTCTTCTTGATTTTTTAATAAATATAGTTAATAAAAGGGTTATAGCTTAAGAATAATCACTACGAGCTTTTTTTTATAATTTGTTTATGTCCTACGTTTCGAAGAAATAATCCTTCCCCTTCAGGGCATCAATAAAAAACATAGAGAGTTATTACATTGTCAACATATTAAAATAAGGATATTGAACCAGAAGAATATAATACAAGAAAGACTGTCAACTCATAGAGATGTACTCGTATATTATTGAGTTGACAGTTTTTCTTTTATTATTTTCTTCTGGATCAATATCCTTATTTTAATATGTTGACAACATAATAACTCCGTATGTTTTTTATTGATGCCCTGAAGAGGAAGGATTATTCCTTCGAACCATAGAACATAAACAAATTATAAAAAATAATAATTTGTAAAGATTCTAATGCTTGTTACTATTTTAAAAGGGTTGTAGTTTAAGAATAATCACTACGAGCAATTTTTTATTTAGGTTAAGAATAATCACTACGAGCAAAAAATTGCTTGTAGTGATTATTCTTAACCTACAACCCTTTTAAAATAGTAACGAGCATTAGAATCTTTACAAATTATAATATAGTTAATAACTTAGAATTTCAGTCAAATCATTGGCCCACTTTCTCTTCATTGTCAGAACTTTAAGAAAATGCATTTTCTCAAAATTGGATACATGTATTAAAATTTTTGTCACACGAAAATACTTGTGTGAAAATTCATAATTGATTTGGCAGGAGTCGCTTCAGATTAGAAATTTATGCTCTGCTGTACAGAGACCCAGGTACTACTAATCACAGTTAATACAATTTATTTTTAAATATGTTCTAAAACCTTGTTTTAAATCTAGCAGTAAACAAGATATTACATTTTCACTCTTTTATTCTTATATTTGGAATTTACATTTTTATCTAATTAAAGTCTTGTCTACCATAGGTCTGAAAAGAGAGATTTGTTTACTACCAATCTCTAGTCATAAATCCCATTGATCGAACACATCTTATCAGTGCATACTACAACTTGATACACAAAATGCATGTATCAGATATATGCAACAATTCAATTTCTGAACTGCCAGAAGATGTTCTACCACATAACGTGCATGTACTGCAACGCATGTTTTTCTTGACCAAAAATGAGAAGTGCACTGTAGCTGATGCTATTAAAATTGTTATCAAAGAAGTGATACAAGTTTGGAGTGAAATACCTGCAGAATTAAAAAGGATTGACTATTGCAATGAAATGTTAAAAAACTTTCATGGTAGTTTTTGAGGAGTTCAAAGGGATCCAAGTGAATCAAGAACGAAAGTAAAAAATTTTCTTAAAGATTAATCTAATGTTTTTGACATTTCTCAAGACACTTCAATCAACTTACTCGGTTCAATAGACGATGCAGCAAAACAATTGTTTTTATTTCAATCAATTGAAGATATCAGGGGAAAACTACTAATTGTTAAGCAAGGAAATACTCCAGGTATAGTAAGATTCATTAATAAATAAATTTATAAGTATTTTTGATACATAATATTAAGGGAGTAATACAAGTACAATAAGTTTATCAAATTTTTCACTTGAAAAAATCCTCTAGCAAGCTGAAATATAGTCATACTAACATTTTTTCTTTTGTCGTACCCTGAAGGGTGCCAAAATACGTTTTTTGAGATCTATAAGGGCTAAAATTACTTATCTTGAATCCCTTTTTCTACTGAAGGTATTTATAAAATTTGATTATAATATTTGAAACTATTTCTAAGGCAATATATGCAATTTCGACGCACAAAAATTGCTTAATTTGCATATTTTGGCACTTATGCGCTGATGGTTATATGAAAATCAGATTTTGAATTGCTCTAGATATCTTCAGTAGGAAGACGGGTGCAAGACAAAGAATTTGAGTCATTATAGATCTCAACAAACCTGGCACTCAACCGTCCTGGTACTCTGTAGGTTACGACTGAGCACTGGGAATGAAGTTAGTATGAAACTCTGCTATATATTTGATTGCATTTATCTCCAGATACACTTAATTGATTCACTCTCATAGGATTATTGACAACTTATTTTATTTAGTAACTGCATATTGATGAAAAATGATGCTATTTGATCATGTTTGTAGTGAAACCTAAAAATAATACAATCACTATTTTGCGCTTTCAGGGGACAAACCACCTTTAAAGCCTAAAAATTTAATTTTCATAAATTTTCATGAAAATCAATTATAATTAAAAGATAATCTATACACTAATTTTGGGTGATGTTACCTACTGTTTTACCGTGCTAAATCCATATTAGCACCTGTTTATCCACAGTGACACTTGGAGTACTGTTTTAGGTATTTATGCGCTGACGGTAAGATTCGAAGGGAACGAGTCTATGGATTAAGCTCAAATTTGAGGAGGATGCTTTGTACACTTATAGTTTCCATATGAATGTAAGGATTTTAATTTTACTGCTTAAAAATATTTCAGTAATAAAATAACTAAATTTTGTACGTATTTTTGACAATTTTCGCCATATGTTTCTTAATAAAAAATTTTTTAAACAGTTAAAATCCCTACATTCATATGGAAACTACAAGTATACAAAGCATCCTCCTCGAATTTGAGCTTAATCTGCAGACTCGTTCTCTTGGAATCTTACGGTCAGTGAGCTTAAATCAATAAATACTAAAGTTACGGTAAATCAACATTTAAGTTTGTAGTTATATATGAGAGCATAATTTAAATTATTACTTACCAAATCTTTTGGGACTAATTTTCTAGTGTTCTGTACATATAGACCATTATTTTCTGTATATATATGGTATATTTACGTATACCATTTGTGGTCAGTACGGCTTTTATTATCTACAAACAAAAAAGGTATTTCATGTAATTTAACAAAATATGTGAAAAAACTCAATTTATTTTGTTAATGTTTAAAATTTATACTTATCTTTTTTTTTACTGAGTTAAGACTTGCAGCTTGAACTTGAAGAAAATTATGATTATAACTTGGTTATATAGTGTTATCCATGATATTCGAAACAAGTCAAAAGTTTCTCGAGCTCAGAAAATAAAATATCGATATCAATCATTCTATTTCTGATCTCTGAGGTGCCCCGGCTGTTGGAGTTTGGACTTTTCTTGAAATAGTTAAAGATCTTGGTGACACAGTACTCGGTTCATTTTGATTCATATATCCGGATAATCTTCTTGGACTCTTCTTGCCTTTTCCTTGAGAGTACTTCTTGTTCGTCAATATGCGTATCCCTTGAACTAACTCTTAAACACAGTTTCAAATATATTTTTTAAAATCACTTTAAACACTACACTTTACAAGAAAACTTTCAAAATAATTACATTAATACTGTGCTTTTTGATATAGTACGACACTTTTTTGTTTTTTTTTCAGGGTTATTAGCTTTAAGCCAAGTACCCTAAAGACACTGCACCTATTATACGCACTCCACAAATTAATTAACTAAAATTTTATTTAAATATCAGCAGCTTTTATTTATAATATTTGGATACTAGCTATGTCTACATAGTGCCAATTACTACAAATAACATCTCAGCCCAGGGCTGTACCAGCTGTGTTTTTAAAGATTTGCTGTCTGCTTGTGGAACAGCGGAACGGTCGCTGTGTCCTTTTCCAATACATTGCTTCTCAGTTCTAATCCCCATTAACAGTTTGATGGGAGCTATTAGGATGAAACATAAGAAGCGAAATTAAACATTTATAGTAATAACTTATGAAAAAAGCTAGTAATCAATACGCTCAAATTGATTTAATATAAGACATACGTATAACGTATCATAAGTATATAAAACGGTAAAAAATTTAAATTTTTATGATTAGAATGAAAATCTAATGTAGATTAAATTCACAAAAATCAAAATTAAAATTGTCAGTTATATTAGACAAATGATGCAAAAAACGCGTTTTCATAAAAAAACAGTAAAAATGTTTGTTCATTGTTTGGCTTATAACTTCGCGAGAAAAATTTTATTCTAAAAAACGGGTTTCTAGAGCATGTTCTACGGGAAATTCTCTATTAAATTTTTTTTAAAGTTTAAAAGTGTTTTGTCTTTTTCACTCGCATAACATCATATAAAGAAATATGCTTATTCAACATGTTCTTCTCATTGGATAACTATTTCTAAATTTTTCTGTGTTGATTATCAAGCTTGATCTAGTAGACTTGTGATCAATTGACAACTTTTAGCCTGCACTGTCCTAAAAAGAATGAAAACATACAAAGTAACATTGCACCATAAACACCATATCATTAAAGACTTATCTACGTAAGAATATTGAATCTTGAATTGTAACTAATTAGAGTAATCCTATGGATTAAAAAAGAGAACAATAACAACACTATATCATCAAATCATCGATGATCACTAATATTGGCCAGCTGACTCAGTTGCTCAGTACTCGGTCGATAAAGAAATCATTGTGTCACACTACCGATAGTGTAGTATTTCGCGCGCACCGATTGAAAAATTGTATATGATATCTTAAATAAAAATATATTCAGGTAGATGAAAAATTATTGATTGGCTATAAAAACTCATGAGTAATAATAAATACTTCAAAAATATACATTAATGCAAAAATTGATTTTTTATCTATTTTACTTGTATTACCCCCATACTTGTATTTCATTATTAATGAACTTTAATTTAATTTCTAATTAATTTTAAATCAAGATTTAACAAGCAGTGATGATGTTAATGAATTGCTGGACAAATCTCAATCCTTGAGTCTTAGTGGAGTAGAATGTAAAAAGGATGACTTATTATCTCAGAATGAGATAATTAATACAGATCAAGATATTTGCGAGGATATTGAAACGGCTTTCCATCCATCAGATAATGAGGAAGTTACCACCGATATAGCAGAGGAAATGCATACAAGTAAATATTTTTCTATTTCAATATCAAATGTAAATCGATGAGTTCGAAAAAAGCTTTTTGAATGTGGCATATTCAACATAAAGTATTTCAGTCAATTTTTTTTTAACTTATAAAAAGTTTGGGAAATAGGTAGAAATGGCTCCTAAACTATTTTAAAAAATCTCAGATCTCTAGGTGATAGGGGTGCAAAGTTATCGGCCTACCGAGAAATAAGCATTTTTAATAATTCCATGATATAAAAAACTTGATCTGCATTTCAATCAATGACAATGATTTATCACATACAACATCTATATAGTTTCTTATTGAAAATAGCATTGTTAGAAAATTCCAAAATGCTGATTTTCTCGTAGTTGGTCCATGCTGAACTTCATTACCTTTGAAATAAGCCGTAGCAAAACATGAAACGAGTATGGTGCACATACGGCTCAGCTTCTTATGTACTAAGCGCTTAATTAATTATTGTTATTGTAAACGAACAAATAACTACGTCTGCACAGGTGCTTATAGAATCATTCAACACCTATTGTAAAATTGCATTAATTATTGACATTATTGTATTTTACTAGCATTTTCAACGAGAAGCTATATAGATGTTGCATGGTTTTTGAATTTTGCGATAATCTATTATGATAACGCATGGTGATAATTTTGAGCCTGGAATCAAACATCAAAAGTTATCTAGAAAAACTATCTATATGTTTGGATAAATAAAATTGAATTATTTTTGCAGAATCACAAGGTCCGATAATAATAGAAGAATCACCGTCGAGCGGAGAAACGTACACCCAAAGTTCAGGGTTTTCTAATTATTCTCTATCCGGAAGATCTTACCAGAGTAAAGGAATAAGAGGAACCATTAATGTCATGACACCTGGGGTTGTCGCAAGTTTCGATAAGGTTGGCGTATTTGACCGAGATACGATGTTTATTGTTAGCAATGTTGCCCATACCTTAGGTGTTGATGTGAATACTCTGATCATCAGTAAAAATGCCATTAGAAATGCACGGATGCAAGTACGCCGACAAGAGTATGAAAGAATGAAGGAACTCTTTACAGGTACATCCGTTTCTTATTTAATTCTGCATTGGGACGGTAAACTCATGCCTGACAATATGGAGTCTAAAAAAATTGATCGTTTACCAATCTTGGTCAGCACTGAAAGTTCCACTAAAATCATTGATGTACCGGCTCTTGACAATGGTCTTGCAAAAACAATGGGTTCAGCAGTGTATGCAGCTCTAAAAGATTGGGGCTTATCAGATCTTACAGTTGGCGTTTGCTGTGATGCGACTAATGCAAACCTTCATAAAAAGGGAGGAGCAGCACTGCTCTTGGAACAATTATTAGAAAAAGATTTGATTTGGTTAGCATGTCGACATCACATATTAGAAATTATTTTAGAAGCAGTATTCGTTGCTAAAATTTCTGGTACAAGTGGGCCTAATGTAACTATTTTTAAAAGATTTCAAAATGAATGGGATAGTATAGATGAAAATAAATATAAAAATGGTTTGGATGATTTAGAACCAGAACTGAAAGAGGAAATCCCAAGAGTAGTGCAATTTATAAATACATTCCTGAACGAACAGCATACCCGAAGCGATTACAAAGAATTGCTCTTGTTGAACTTAGCTTTTTTAGGTGCAGCTGAAAATTTTAAATTCAAAAGACCTGGTGCCTGCCACCATGCACGGTGGATGGCCACAGCGATCTACTCCCTTAAAATATACCTATTAAGGGACTCCTTCAAATTGAGTAAAAAGAACGTTCAACATTTTTACTCAATTTGCAAATTCATTGTTTTCGTTTATTTGGAACCGTGGTATAGATCACCTTTAGCCATTGGTGCTCCAAATAATGATCTAAAATTATTAAGATCATTAAAAAAATATGAAAATATTGACAAATCTATATCAACGGCTACACTGAAAAAATTTATAAATCATTTATGGTATTTTACGCCAGAGCTTACAGTTCTTTCTCTATTTGATGATGAAGTTGAAATTAGCGTCAAACAGGAAATAGTGAAATCTTTTGATAGTAAAATAATGGATCTTGAAGAACAAATCGCGAAAAAATGCCACCCATTAAAAATTGATTTAAATACGTTAGATAACTTACAACTAGACTACTTCACAAATAGCCAGAGTATGAATTTTTTTACAAGATTTAATATCGACATTGGATTTTTAGAATACGAATGCAGCAAATGGAAAACTCACAAATCATACATTAACTCTCGAGAAAAATTAAAACTAACTAACTAACAGTTAAACTAACGGAAGAATATATAAACTCTTGGTTGGAAGATGAAAATCAAAAACAATATTTGATACAGTTCCTCGATGAATGCAGGAAGAACTATTTATGCAATCCTAATAAAAAGAAAATGATCAAAAAATTAAAAACACTGAATAACAGTTAATGACTTCTATTATATCTTATTTAATCAAAACTAGTTACCTCGTTCACTTGTTAAAGTTATTTACAAAATACTTTTTAAATTTAAATTATTTTATCTCCTGTATTTTATGCATGACATTAGATTTGATTGCAAACAACCTATAATGTTTTACCCAATCATAATTTACTATTATCGTAATTCACTTGAATCAAAAACGAAATTAAAGGTCTTGAACTCTAGTTTCTGATCAAATATATTACTTGAACCTAGCATGGTGATAGAGCATTCATAACCTCAAAAAGCGCAAAAAAAACACATTTTTGAACATTTTTTCGAGTTTTTAGAAGGCATTTTTTCATCAAAAACATTTCTTTAGTTTCAAAATCTTTGCAGAGAACGTTTTTTTTCACTCAAACCAAAATTATAAGTATGTTTGAAGATTTTAAAAACTATTCTGACGACTTACATAGGTAGAATTATGAGAAATGCTGAAAAAAACGGGAAAAAACGTTTTTGTGAAAACGGACAGGGTTAAATCACTATGCCGACGGGATTTTCGGGAATTTTTCTGAGTTTTTAGTAATAACATCGATTCCAGAGTCTGGAGTGGGGTTCCAAGTACTTTGAGAAATAAGGACCAGTCTAATATACACGGTGACCCATTTTAATCGCCGCACCCGGATTTCTCGGAACCTAAGCCAGATAGGGAAAAACGGTTCAGACAAAAGTTGTAGGGGAGAAAAGGGGCCACACAATGGCGCTAACGTCTTTGACCTTGAACTTGACCTTTAAGGTTATTTCAAGGTCAAAGTGGTTTTTTCATATGGAAACACCTAGTTTTGACCCCGGATTCGGAATGAGCGGGAAATTTTACATTCAAAATCATATAGAGAAAAAAAATTTCAAGGTCATTTCAAGGTCAAATCAAGGTCAAACTCCGAGAAGTCCGTTTAAAATCGTTTTTTTCCATGAACCACAGGCTAAGCTGGTTCAAATTGATCGTAGGCTTAATAGGGAAACCCACGCACCCAAAACTTACACATCCTAGTAAACAAAACTCAAACTCGCACAACCTAACCCCATAAACTTCGTGCCCTTACATACTAATCTGTTACACCCCAGTCCCACACAACCATACCCCACACCCCCCAGTCTCACACATCCCTACCCCACGCATGCTAATACCACACACCCCAAACCCACACATCCTGAACCCTGAAAAATTTTTCTCAAGGGCAAAATGATTTTTTAACGGTAACTTTAAGATCGTTGAAGCTTCTGTTATAAATGTATTAACCTTACTTTTCGCGCTACCCAGAAACGACGACGTGGACATAGTAAGGATTGTTTCCTTTGGGGTGATGATTAAAGTGAGTCCCCTTGCCTCTCACTGTTCGGGGTGCTTGATTATAGTGAGTCCCCTTGCCTCTCACTGTTCGGGTTGCTTGATTATAGAGAGTCCCCTCGCCCCTCACTAATGTACATAAATTTTTATTTAACCTCGAAGCAAGAGTTTAAAATGACGACCATTTGCTTCAAGACACATAGTCAAACGCCTTTGAAAATGGCGAACGGTGTTCTGCAAAGTTTGTTTCGGAATGGCAGCGCAAACAGCATTTTTTAAATACCCCCATAAATAGAAATCTGGTGATGTAAGATCGGGTGAGCAAGCTGGCCAGTTAACCGGACCTCCTCGACCAATCCATCTGTTACCATAGTGCTCATTCAAAAAAGCCCTTACAATTCGAGCGAAATGTGGTGGTGCGCCGTCCTGCTGGAGCCATATTCTTCGTCGAGTTTTTAAATCAACATCTTCCATCAATCCAGGTAGTTCATCTCTTATTAGCGTCCAATAGGTATGTTGATTTACATTTTCTTCAAAAAAATAAGGACCAATCAAATATCCATTGATAATCCCGCATTATACCATAATACTCCAACGTCTTTGATGGTTTACAGTTCTGACCCAATGAGGATTCACATCAGACCAATAATGGCAATTATGCCTATTCAGTTCCCCATCACTTTGAAATTTTGCCTCATCAGAAAAAAGAACAAAGTTAAAAAAGTCTGGATCATTTTCTATCATTCGTAAAGCCCATGGGCAATACACAATACGCTGTTGGAAATGCTCAAACTGTAGCTCTTGAACCAAAGTAATATGATAGGCGTGATATTGAAGCACCTTCATAATTTTTAAAAAAATATTTCTTGGAATACCAATTTCCCTTTCGACTCGACGAGCGCTAATGTGTGGGTCAAGATGAATTATTGCAAGGATAGTTACAACTCGATTATCATTTTCATCATACTCATGGCGTCTACGTTGGCGAACCATGTGTCCACCACGAGCTCTTTGAGTTAAACGTCTGATAGCTCTATCGTCAGGGTGTCGTCTGTCAGGATAGCGTTCAGCATAAAGTCTTGCCGCACCACGATAATTATTTTGACTTGCTCCTCAAAGCAAAATCATATCAACGATCTCGTTGGGCGGATAGTCAGCCACTTCAGAGCCAGCTATTAATTACTATTAAATTTAAATAGTAAAATGGTATCAAAAATATTAATAATTATAAGGCTCGCCCATATACGGTCGCGCCTAAAAAGGAAAAACGTTGGAAAATTACGGTAACTTTATTTACCTAACTGTATTTGCCATAAATACTTCGTTTGTAACACTTTTTTAATTTTAAATTTTAAATTAAAATAATCGTCAAAACATTAAAGGTATTCAATAAAGCATTATTTCTTATTTTGATTGCAAATAAAACTAAAACTTCCTTTTATTTTTTTGTTTTATATAAATAATGTGAATTAGTAGCGTTCGAATTTCAGAAATACTAATTTTGATAATGTAATTATTAAAAACACATCTACGAAGAAAATAGGTTCCGTCAATGGTTCTTTTAATTAAATCTGAACTGCTCACCGATTTTAAGATTTTCCGCCCATTTTTAATATTAAGTTTTTTTTTTTAATAGTTCGATTCTAAAAAAAAATAGCTACGATGCTTTTTGTACAAAACAGAAATGTTGTATCTTTATTTTTTAGAAAGTTATGAGTTTTTTTGTTGTAAAAAGAATCACATTTTTTGATAGCTCATAATTCAAAAAATTAGGATCTGACTAAGATAATTGTAGAAGCAAAAACAAATAATAATTAATAAAAAATGCAAATACAAAGTAAAAATTTAAATTAAAGAAAAAAATAGGATATGTGAGTTTGGGGTGTGTGGGTTTAGGGAGTGTGAGGTAGAAAAATGTTGGTTAAGGATGCGTGAGTTTAAAGTTTGCGGATCGAATGTTTTTGGTTTTGAGATTTGTGAGGTTAGGATTTGTGAGTTGGAATTTGTGGGTTTCTATTTTAATCTCAAGGTCAAATTGACTTCACTTCGGATTGTTTTTGCCTAGAAATCATCAAAAATAAACAATTTAAAAAATTTATTTACAGCCTACGATCAATTTGAACCAGCTTAGCCTATGGTTCATGGAAAAAAGCGATTTTAAACGGACTTTTCGGAGTTTGACCTTGGCTTGACCTTGAAATGAACTTGAAAAAATTTTTCTCAATATGATTTTGAACGTAAAATTTCCCGCTCTTTCCAAATCCGAGGTCAAAACTAGGTGTTCCCGTATGAAAAAACCACTTTGACTTTGAAATAACCTTAAAGGTCAAGTTCAAGGTCAAAGACGTTAGCGCTATTGTGTGGCCCCCTTTGTCCCCTACAACTTTTGTCTGAACTGTTTTTCCCTATCTGGCTTAGGTTCCGAGAAATCCGGGTGCGGCGAATAAAATGGGTCACCGTATATATATATATATATATATATATATATATATATATATATATATATATATATAGAGAGAGAGAGAGAGAGAGAGAGAGAGAACAAAATAATGTTCAATAATACTTTTAAGTATTAAAACATAAATTATACAACAGGTATACATTTTATATTGCAAACATATATTATATACAATTTAAGTCTTTCTTAATTATTACGATTCACAACTATACACATTTTTTTCTGTACGAAAATTCATGAGCTAATGAACTATGCGTTTTAACTTTATATTCCCGAAAGCTCGAGCGTTGGTGAATAACTTTTGTTTAGACTTAAGACCCATAAACATACAGATATATGGTGTTAGGTTCCACGAGATATGCTCACTTATATATACACAAGTAGGTCCAGCTATCAGTCAGTCAATGATTTTGGTCAAAAGACTTTCCGTCAGAGCAAACTGAAACACTTGCGAGCAAACATGGTCCCTAAAAAGGTGAAGAAACGGTCAGTTAAAACGCAAACTAAGCCGTCAAAATATTTTTGTTGTAAAAATTTAGTGTGTGAACATAATGTGGATGTGCATGCTTTTGATCGACGATTACAAAAAAATATACAAGGGCGGTTAAGTTAAAGACTACCTGAGTTTCATAGGACAGTGATGTTTGATAAGGTAATATATTTTATTTATTTTCTATATTTCTTTTAGAAAGTTCAATATTAAAATCTATGAGTATAAAAGAGCTGAGCAGAGCTCGCTGCACGTTTTACCTGACTGACACTGCAGGTGAAAACCACTATTATCTTTAATTATGTTTTTAGTTTTGAGAGGTCTGCGTTCAACAGTCAGCGCATGCGCGTTCAAGCCAGGAAAACGGGCGGCAGCGGCAAAATACTTTCGTGAGTGGGGCAAGATGCTTTTGCAGATACTTCAGCTTTATAAGCATTCACTTCTCTTTTTTCAGGTTTAAATACTTATAACATATATAGTTAGTATGACTTATGTATTAATTCTATGTTCTTACAGGCACTCTAATTTTTTTCATTCCCTTAGGTCTATATATACATTCTTATAAAAAAGACATACATTTTTTAAATTTACTTTAGCTTTAACTTCAAGTTCTTTTGAGGAGTTATACTTTAAAATAATTCATTCTTGCACGTAAAAAAACCAACAAAGTCCTTCTTATGAAAAAAATGACAAAGTCCCTCTTATGAGAAAAATGACAATGTTTTAGTCCTTTTTTCTTACAGAGACTCTAATTTTTTAAATTTATTTTTCTCAGATTCTAAGTTCTTTTGAAAAGTTATACCTTAAAATAATTCATTCTTACATGTAAAAAACTGAGAAAGTACCTCTTATGAAAAAAATGACAAAGTCCCTCTTATGAAAAAAATATGACAATATTTTAATCGTTTTTTCTTACGGAGACTCTAATTTTTTAAATTTACTTTTGCTAAGATTTTAAGTTGCTTTGAAAAGTTACACTTTAAAATAATTTATTCTTACATGTAAAAAACTGACAAAGTCTCTCTTATGAAAAAAATATGATAAAGTCCCTCATATGAAAAAAACAATGACTTATGATCTTTGTGATAATTACAATCACTTATTATCTCTTACAGGCTGATTTTTGTATTCTAAGTACTAATATTATACAAGTAACTGTATATTTCTCTCTTCTGCAAAGACTTATAATTTTTAAGTTAGTAGTAAATTTAAATTCAAAGTTATGAAAAGAGGATTTATATTTACTTATACTTTATAAGTTCTCATTATAAAAATGTGTATATATATGACCTTTTTTTATAGAAAATGGAAATAATCCTGGATGTGCAGGGTTTTAAGGCCAACGACGGAAGCTTAATTGTTAAAGAGATTGCGTATATTGATCCAAACGCATACGGATCAACACCTTATGTGATAACATTCAAGCTACCGTACAGCTAGAACCTGTTAACCAATGAAACGAAGACAACCAACTTGTGGTTAACTTACTACTTTCTCGGTCTAAATTGGGTAGATGGTGATATAGAGTACGAGTAGACAAGAAGATGTGGTTGGATCCATATTTTGATGAAGTGAGAAATCTAGAAGAATTGGGCTGTCCGTCTTTGAAACAAGTTGTATTCAGGAGACCTGTCGTATGCACGCATCACCCTGAAGGTTGGCGGGAGAATTGTGCAGTTCAAAACGTTACAGCTTTATACCAGTGGATTGAACGTCAGCGACAACTGGAAATTCGACGTATGAGAAAAGAGGACTTGTTTGAATTAACCACACTAACACCACCAGATTCTGCTACAGATTCTCATTTTTCTATATAGAAATTTAAGGTGTGTAGTTATATTATTTATGATTTAATGCTTCTTTATTGAAAATAATAATCTAACATTAACATTTTTTTCTGTTACAGGTATGGATTTAATTAACGAAGTAGCAAACACATCATCATACCTACCTACAAGAAGAGTGCGAGACTTAGAGTTCGGCCAAATGTATAAAATTACTAAAATGAAGAAAGTTCCAACGAGATACGGGTTAACGATAATGCTAGAATTGGATAAAACATTCGACATATTTTTCCCTGGGAAAATCAATGATCTCTTGGAGAAAAACGTTGAGAGCTGTACGAAGTTTGAAAAGGAACTTCAAAAAAGAGATGTCTACCTTAAAGCTCTTGGAGGATGTCTACTTGAATCTGTTTAAAACTTATATGTTAAAAAAGTTTAACGTTTGAATGTATCTTATTAATATGTAATCTTAAAAAGTTTAGTTTACTATTATTTGCAATAGAATTCTGTATAATTGATCTCACTCATATTGACAATTTATTTTTTGACAATATATATCCGAAGACCTTATATTCCTAGTATCCCAACCATTTGCATATACTTTAAACTATAAAGCATTTTATTTTAAATTTAAACTCTATATTCAACTGTAGTTATCTTAAAAAATTAATTTATTATATTCAGTTTATAAACTTTAATTTTAAAATTAATTTTTATATTTTATATTATTGACTCTTCTAAAGTTTCAATTATATACAGTTTTCGGACTATATATAAGAAACGAATCTATTGTTCTTTTTAGTATATTCAAAACCATCATGGGACAAAGAAGTAGCAGTGTAGCTATACACTCGTCTCTCAGAGACTAATAAAAATTTTATGAAAAAGGAAGACGATAAGTCTCCTCCTCAACGGAAAAGTTATAAAAAAAATATTGTTCAAATGCAAATTCTTTACCTGAACATCAAGGGTACAAACGATTATAATTCTGTATTTATTTATAAAAAATCCCTTCTCATACCCACCTAGCAATCATCCAACATTCCCCCGCCCATTACAGATTGACGCACTGCCGCAGCGCAGACAAACGCCGGCCGCCCGCGTCAACATGGCGCAAAACGTATGGTAAAACAGAACCAACACTGTTGGTATATTAGGTCGCAGGTAGGTGGCGCAGGAGCCGCGTCGCACAGTAAAACAGAACCGTCACTGTCAGTAAAACAATTCGCAGATAGGTGGCGCTGGAGTTGCGTTGGCGCAGTAGCCGCGCTGCCCTAACTACTTATATATTTGAATTCAGTTTCTAATTATTTAGGAATCTGCGTCTAGAATCAGGTTAGTTAATAAACGGATTTTGTGATAACTAATATTTTTCTGTAAAAAAGATTTAACAATAAATTTCGGTAACCAGATTTAGAAACAATTGATTTAAAAAATGGCTTTTTAAAAGAAATTATTTTATGAAAATTTTTAATAAACTATTTTGGACGGATTTAGTAATCCCCGAAAACGGTTGTACCTTGTAATTTATTTTGTACGTACCTAAAACGTAGCAAACAAACGTATAAATTATTTTAATGGTCACTCAAAATCAAGAAGCCAAGACAATGCATTCCCTATTTTACTGCGCTGGGAAAGCGCGAGAGCCGCGCCGTACTCCAGCACATGTCTACAGCGTGGCGTTTTCGGATGAAGGAAAGGGTCCCACTCAAACTCTCTTCCACGCACAGTATCCGCCCTGCAGCCTTTCGTTGATTGGTCGACGATGCGAGGAAAAGCCCGTTTAAACTCTCTCTCTCTCTCTCTCTCTCTCTCTCTCTCTCTCTCTCTCATTCGCCAAGAGGAGACAGGGGTAGATACACTCATACCCCTTTTTTCCTTTGCACGCATAACGACGCCACCAATACCACCACTCTCAGAGGAAAGAGAGTGGAGCAACATCACCAAGAGCTCACGAGCAGCCAGTCAGAATCCGACAGACTAGTAATAGACCCTCTTGTATTGTCACTTTGTATATTTATATCAGAATATACATAAGATCTTGTGAAGTTACCCTAAGTATCTTTTGACATAAAATCAATATCTTTTTATTTCTCTTATACCTTTTTGAGTGTTGAGAAAGCATTTTAATGCTCATTTGATAATTTAAATTATTCGCCTATATAATCAAGCCAGGCATATATTATGCAAACAGAAGAAACGTGCGGTCTTTAACTTTAAGTTTGAGTCACGACGATAAATTCGGACCTAATCCAAGCTCTAGGATTATAAAAAAAAATGGAAGTGGATGGTCGGTACCTAGACTATATTCATGGGTCCAAGCAAAGTAGTCCCCATCTTGTGGTTTGATTTAGAACTACTGAAAGTTATAAGAGTAGTATATATACAGGCCGGGCGAGAAGTCGTAACGTCAACACCCGGCGCGTATATGGGGGGGGGGGGGGGGGGGGGCTGTAAACAATTGATTAATGTGACATTAATAGTTTTGAATTGTTTGTGTAAATAAACATTCAATTCAAAAACCGTAAAAATGAAAGTAATTACCCGCCGACACATAATAATATTAATTGTATATATTGCTAGATAAACAATAAAATGTTTTTATTGTTTATTTTCGTAAACATAACGCGCATCTCAATCCGCAATGCTGGAGTAGCGAGACGGCAACTCTATACATATATATAAGCTAGGCGCCAATCGGCGCTCCCCTTTACCTAGTCTCGACTACTGTAGCGAGACGAGATTCTTGAGTATAGGTGGAAGCAGCGAGAAAGACGAAGAGAGAGAGAGAGACAAAGAGACAGAGAGACCATAGTGCGCGCGAGGTCCCCCTCTGTCGAAGAGAGCTAAGGCCAGCGGCTTTGTACAGTGAAGAAGAAGAAGAAGAAGAGAGAGCGTGCACAGCGCGCGGGGTCCCCCCCCCCCCCCCATCGCCTAGCCGAGGGACCGGTGGCTGTGGTATCGGCTGACAGAGACGGAGCTTCGTAGGCAGGAGAGCCGGAGAGAGAGAAAGAGAGAGAGAGAGAGAGAAAGAGAGAGTGAGAGAGAGAGAGAGATCCTACTACACGTTGCCGCGAAGCTTACTCTAAATTTCAGCTTCGGGGATTAATTACGGCATATAGTGTTTAAGAAAGAGAGAGAAGCTAAAACTATGAAATTACTTTGACCTGTAAAGGATTGAAGCACAATAACATTTTAACATTTTTATATTGTAATAAGAATTAATTAATTAATTATTTTTATTATTGTAAAAACTTGAAATTTATTACAAAAACTATTTTATATTAAAGTTTTAAACAATTTTATATTTTTTAAAAACACAATTTTTTATGGCACGTTTTCATTGACACATTATTTTTTTAACCCCAACACTTTCATGAATTCATTCTTTAGTGATAAGCCAAGTGGTTCTTCTTGATTAATCTCTTCTTCCTCGACAACCCTCGGCGATGGTTGATCCTCGCGCGGGAGCACTGGAAGGCCCCTGTCTTCCGGCTCGGTCGAAGCTGGAAAATCACCCGTAAACACGCAGTTGCACGCGCGTGTCCGGCAGTCATTGCATCGAAGGCGGGTACACCGCCCACATTCTATCAACTTCACTGACAGTCGTGTGCCACGATGATGGCGTTTATTGCAAACGGCACACTTTTCTCCTGCTTTGATGTAGTGGAGCACTTCGATACGAGCCGCACTCACTGTTGTACTCTCTTAAATCAGCGATCAGATTGTAGTATTCGTTAATACTATCAATCATTTGGTTCATGTCACTTGTCAGTCTCTCGATGCACTCTTTAATATTGTTATACAATTCTGTTTTTTTATACAATTTTTTCATTATTTGATCACACTCTTTTTCTTTAAGTTCCAGTTTACTCTCAAGAGCAGCGATCGCTTTTGAACGCATGGTCACACATAATAGAAATTAGGACACGTCTGTACTGTCGAACGTCCAAAATCAATCTGCGATGTCGCCGGCGACATCGACGACAACCCCACTACAAAATCACTGAGAGACCACCCGAAAGAGTATCGTTTTGTGTTTAAAAATTACTCATATACCTATATGAGAGAATTCGATCAGGCAGTGTTGGAATTCGTGGTAGGTAATAAAAAGCCGCGTCAAAATGAAATTTTTTTTACGAGTATAGACAAGCACTACTCAAATCTTGAGAACGGTTCTATCCATATATAGTTTGTATTCTGTAAACAGAAAAATACTTTATACATCTGTTAGCGGTGGCGTCGGCAGTTTGCCCTCTGCCTCTAGGAAATTTAGATCGGTATGAGTGTGATATTTTTATCGACTTTTTTCACTATCGAGCATCGTAAAACAAAACGTGTGCACGTGCTACAATCTGAATTTAATACCTTTGCTAAGAAGTAAAGCATTCGCGTAAAAATGAATCAGTGGAACCGGAACATAGTCCGAGTTTAAGATTTATATTCTCTTTTACATGGCAGCCGCCAAAGTTGCCACTGTCGCTGTCGCAGCCCCTTTGTATATGAGATGATTCAAACTTCAAAATTTGCGGCTGAACCGTTTTTTCCGACAACACCCGACCACTTTTAAGTATAACTCTGCAGAGTCTTATAAAAGAATAACGCCTACCTGACTACCCTTTTAGTGATAATGCGCACAGTAGCAAAGGTAGATCTAGCCAACATGGAGAAGGCAAATAAGTGTGAATTGCGCGATATAATTTTTAAAATTGAATCGTCATCAAGATTCGAACGCTATCCGGTTTGGGGAAGGTGCAACCGTATGTGGCGCAGGCGTGTGCATACGATGACGCGTATAGCATTAGAGCGCGTGGTAAACTTTTTACTGAACCAGTGTGGATTTCGCAGACTGGCACGTTTTTTTGCGCAAGGGGTTTTCAAGCGTACACCTACATCTATAATTTTAGTCGTTCAGTTCATCAAAAGAATGAATATGCAAAATATGAGTATTTTAAAAAATTTAATGGATGCATACGAGGAGCAGCATGGTAGGTAAAATATTTTTAAAAACATTTTTTATTAATAAGAAATATTTAATAAAATTAATTTTTTAAGCATTTAACAGATTACTAGCTGATATTAGTGATGACAGTGATACGACTTTTTATGAAGACACAGCACATGACGAATAGAGTAATAATGCGGTAATCGGAACGAGTAGTAACCCTTCAGATGCATCGGATGCAGAGGAGAGTGAGGGGGAGCTCGAGTAGCGGCTGCAGTAGCAGCACGTTGCGCGCAGTATTCCAGCATCTCCTGAGTCAAATGACCAATTGGTAGTGGGGGAAGGTATACGTGTAGAGGAGGAGGAAGTGTATGAAGAGGTGGAGGAGCAGCAGCAACATCGGCTACCTTCTCAGCAAGATGAACAACAACAGCAACATCATATAATTCCTGACTCCGATAATGAAGGTGAAAATGGAGAAAATGTAGTATCGCGTCAAAGATTGCAGTTTGGTCAAATAATTGCACAAAATTATCGAGAGCCTAGAAGTCCTGTGCTGCGGCTTTTAGCAAGCGAGACCCCTTCTACGAGCAACAACAATGACAACGACGTAAGTGATAGCGAAGCTGCCCGACAATAACGCATTCATGCGCTTACAGCTTTTTACATGCGTCGTTATTATCCAAGGGAAAGAATGTTTCATCGTGTCAGTGAGGATGGAGGGAGAATGACATATCATGCTTTCGACCGACGCAGTCCATTGGATCGTCAAGTAAATGAATGTAAGTTTAAAAATAAAAATAAATTTTTTTTTTCATTGATATATATATATATTAAAGTCTTTCGTAGAAGATTAAATAATTCAGAGGAAATACCAGAAGCATTATCTAATCCGGAGTATAGATAGATAGATATACTTTTTATTTTGATAACAATCAAAAATATGGTACAGAATATATGTTCATATAGTTCATTTCTTATGACTAAATTAAATTTTCGTATTTGTCACAGTAGTTTTTTTTTTTTTTTTAAATCACATATAGTCACGTTATCACATTTTGTCACATTTCGAGCAGGTACAGTCAGTATAAAGTTTTGGTAATAGCATACGCACAATTTACAATATATATCTATCAGGTCAATTTTATAAAAAAACAAAAATATTCACACACGTTACAGCTACATTCATGCACCCATTCATGCCTATAAATACATTCGAACTGGTTGCTAAAATTTTATTCTGTATGTAAAACCTTATAAATATAAATAAAATAGAAATAAAAATAAATAGGTGAAAATAAATAAATAAATAAGAAAGTTACACAATAAATAAAATAAAATAAAAAATAAATTAATAAATAAATAAATAAATAAATAAATAAATAAATAAATAAATAAATAAATAAATAAATAAGTAAGTAAGTAAGTAAGTAAGCAAGCAAGCAAGCAAGCAAGCAAGCAAGCAAGCAAGCAAGCAAGCAAGCAAGCAAGCAAGCAAGCAAGCAAGCAAGCAAGCAAGCAAGCAAGCAAGCAAGCAAGCAAGCAAGCAAGCAAGCAAGCAAGCAAGCAAGCAAGCAAGCAAGCAAGCAAGCAAGCAAGCAAGCAAGCAAGCAAGCAAGCAAGCAAGCAAGCAAGCAAGCAAGCAAGCAAGCAAGCAAGCAATCAAACAATCAAGCAATCAAGCAATCAAGCAAGCAATCAAGCAAGTAAGTAAATAAATAAATAAGAAAGTTACACAATAAAGACAAAAAAAAATAAAAATAAATAAAAATAAATAAATGAATAAGGCAACACATACACTCAACACTTAATTTTAATTCTGTTGGTCACCGTTCTGCTGTCTGAGATATCTCATCAGCGCTGTTTTCTACTTACATAGGGACGGAAGATATCTCACATCGCAGGGGAGGTTGTTCCAGAAACGCGAACCCTGAGCTCTAAACGAGTATAGGCCAGTGTCAGTGCGCGATCCCGGAACCGAGAGCTGTTTTACTCCATTCCTACTGGAAGTCCTGACCGTGTTTTTTAAAAAGAAAGCTGCAAGGTACGGAGGTTGTCTCATGTTTATTGCTTTATACAATGACAACCCCGCAAAATACGCTCGTCTTTCCTTCATAGTAAACCAGCGAAGATATTTCCTGTGAGGACTGATGTGCTCATCCCGCCTAACACCACATATGTATCTCACACATGAATTTTGCAACCTTTGTAACTTTGTCTCGAGCTCCTCTGACACATCAAGATATGCCACGGAACAGTAATCTAAATGCGGGACTACCAGCGCACAAGCAAGCTGCTTTCTCAGAGCCTTGGTGGTGCATGGACAGAAAAATCTTAAGCTATAGAGGGCACGGTTAACTTTCTTTCCTATTGCTTCTATCTGCATTTTCCAAGTAAGTTTGGAGTCCATGACAACACCGAGGTTTGTGACAGTGTCAGAATAGGGAACACGCACGCCATCCTGAAACTCAATGTCGGGCAAATCAAGATCATGCAGCTGATTTATATTGTACTCAGAACCAAAAACTATCGCTTTAGTTTTGCCCACATTCAGTCTCAGTCCGGACACACTGGCCCACCCTGACACTGCCCGCGCCACATCCGACATGCGGCTGATACCCCGATGCAGATCCCGCAAGGCAACTTGAGTGTAGATTTGCAAGTCGTCTGCGTATAGCAAGTGTTCAACATCGCCACCAGTCAGTACGTCTTGTAGGTCATTAATGTTCAAGCTGAAAAGCAGAGGCCCCAGGACTGAGCCCTGTGGCACGCCCAGATTAGTGGTCAGCCAATCTGAATCCCCATTGCTATTTATGACCTTTTGTTTACGACCAATAATATAAGATTTAATCCACAGAAGCACACCCCTAGAGAACCCCATGTCAATCAGCTTACAGAGAAGTTTAGATGGCGATATAGTGTCGAACGCCTTGCTAAAGTCAAATAGTAACAGAATCGTTAGTAGTTTTCTCTTATCGTTAATACCCGTTCGAATGTCCTCTGTTAGCTTTATTAATGCTGTTTCTGTACTGTGATACTGTCGGAAACCTGTCTGTAGTGGGTCAAGGATCTTCTTTCTATAAATGAACTCTTTGATCTGGTCAAGGGCTATCTTCTCCAGCACCTTGGAGGGGAAGCTCAACAATGCTATTGGACGGAAGTCTGAGGCCGATGACGGCACAGAGATCTTCTTAAGCAGCACTAGATGAGCCCCCATCCAAGCTGATGGGAAAACCCCCGTAGACAAGGAGGAGTTAAAAATGCGTGATATGTGATTGCCAATGAAAGGTAGAGCCTTGACTATCACACTTTGGGGAATACCGTCCTCACCTCTTGCTTGTGACGTGAAATGGGCAATTGCCAGGACTACATCTGACATTATCACAGGTTCAAATTTAAAGCCGTCATCACTGGCTGAGTCCAAGATGTCGCCCAAATCTACGCCACTCTCAGTTTGGGAGATCGATACACCCGCAAAGTGCATATTTAGCTCGTCCGGTGTGAAACCATGAAGCTCGTCTTGCGTTTTTGGCAGGAGTCCCAGGCCCTTCAGTTCTTTCCATATATCCCTTTTGTTATGAAGGGCGTCACATATTCTATTTTGTATGTAAGCTTCTCGCTGAGACTTGAAACACTGTTCCACCCTTATGGCAAGGGCGTGGTACTCCTGTCTAAAGGTTTCGTCCTTGGTCCGTACGTAACGTCTCCGTACAGCGTCTCGTTTCTTGAGCAAGAGGGCCAGCTCAGCATCAACCCTTGGAGGATTTGCCTTGTTTTTCGGTATGAATTGCTTTTCAGGAGCTAACGTGTCAATAGCCTCCAATACGTTGATGCTGACGCACTCCAGCAGTCCGTCAACGTCTTTATCGTCAGTGCAATCAAACGGCGACCAATCACAATTTGCTAGGTAAGACAGTAGGTCATCCTGTTTTATAGATTGAAAGTCCCTATACTTAAAAATTCCCGGTTTCGGTACTAAGTTAGCACCATATACAATTTCAACGTCAATTAAATTGTGATTACTCGTGAATGGTGCCGCTTAGTTGCTTGAGTTAAGTACTATGTCATTGTCATCTGTCATCATTACGTCAATCCACGTGTGAGAATTTTCGAGGTGATGAGTCGCACCATGGTCTATTATTTTTAAATTGAGGTCAGCTGCTAGTCGCCTAACATATTTAGCATCTTCTGAAGTTTTAAGGAGATTCGCGTTCAGATCACCCATTATAATTTTATGATTAAAATCCTGTGTATGTAGAGTTAGCTTATCTATGAGATCGGAGTTTTGTAAAAAAGGAATGTGCGGCGGCCTATATATAAGTGCTACAAAAAGTGGGGGATGGTCACGTGATTGAATACTACACATAATGTATTCAGGAATGCCTGGACAGCCTGATTGTGTTGTTTTGGATTTGCATAATATACTGGCTTTAAACGTGTTTTGCACATATAGTATTAGCCCACCCCCAAATTCATTCCTATCTAATCTAATTATTGAGTAGCCTTCGATCTGAACGCGATCGTCCCCGACCTCAGGTGGAAGGTGCGTCTCAGCCACCCCAAAGAGGTGGTAGGAGGAACCAGTCAAAAGGTGTTGACGGATTATATCAATGTGAACTCTAAGTGAGATAACATTGATAAATCCTACTCTCAGTCCCCCGCGATGACTCCCTCTGTCGCCGTGTTTACATAGTCATGCCTTGTCAGTATTAGAATTGTTTTGTCGATTTTCCGATGTTGATGTTGATGGAGAGATATTCTTCTCCAACATTGTTTTATTACAATCACGTTGCTTATCCGGTAGTTCTGGTTTGTTGGAATATAATAAGCAAATTGCTTGAAGTTCAGCAGCATTTGTGAAAACATGAGAGATACCACCGTCCCGCATCTTGACAAGGAAATGACTCCCCCTGTGCCAGACATACTTAAAACCAAGAGTTTTGGATTGTATTCTTAGAGTTCTATAGGTTAAAAAGGTGGTACTGTCTAACATCTCATTTATAAATATTTTACCTGTTAAAAGTTGGTCTTTAGTCTCCTGGTCGAGATGCGTGACGTCAATATCCCTCATGTGAAAGCTAGTAATGGTACGCTTAGCACGCATGATTTTATCCACTAAGTCGGCTCGAGAGAGGGTAACAACCCACGGTGACCTTCGTCGCTCACTTTTGTCTGCTGGCGGTGCAGCAGATCGCACGTTGTCCGATCGGAGCAGGCGGGTGCCTAAGATATCCTCTATTTTTAAGGTTGGGAGTACCTTTGCTAAAATAGCATACGCAATTTCTTTACGTTTACTCTCATCTCCCTCAAAAATACTCGATATTATTAATTTATTATTTTTACTTGTAGTGGATATCTTACCATTTGTTAAGGGGACCCGCCTACTACGCACCGGACAAGTTACTTTTTTCGGCTTAGCTCCGGTAACAATAGTTGCCTCTGTCGGAGAGGTCATGCTACGATTTATAGTAACAATATTATCAATATTACGGTCATTTGGTACCTCGTCAATATTCGCAGAATTCTCGCATTCGTCAATGGGCCCGTCAATATTATCGTAACTTAAGCTAGAATGATTTATTTCATTATTTATGAGTGTGCCAATATTTATGGTGTTAATCTCATTTAGCATAGTTTCACTGGTGTCTGTTATTTTATTATTAATATTAAAAAGTTCGTTCGTAACTTTATTGCAGTGTTCTTCGAGTCTACCTGCTAACTTTTCTTCTAATGCAATTCATTTTCTTTTTAACAATAAGTTTTCATTATTTATGTCTACTAAATGCTTACAGTGTTCTTCATTTTTCTGCAAAAACTTCATCAGCTGGGAGTTTTGCTCAGATAGTCGCGATTCGATTTTATCTACCCTGGATTCTATAGTACCGACCAAATCCTGCATTGCTGATAAGGGCTTTAGTCGATCAGTAATAGCATCCAACCTAGACTCAAGCGAAGCATTATGTCTGTTCAGAGTACTGTAAACATTTTTCAACGTGCTATTAGCAAACTCAGTTATGAGAGAAATCGTTGTACCTTTCCTCAATACAGATTCGTCAAGTTGTTTTAAAATAGAAATATTTGCAGCGTTAGTGATGTTAGATGCCGTGCTTGATGTATGCAATACCTCTTGGGACTGAGACGCGTTCACTGCCCGCATGCTGGTGGTAGACGTATCGCTCCTGGTATTCTGCACAGCATCCCGCTGAGTAGATGGAGACTCCTCCCCACTTATTGTTGCCTTGCTGTCATTGCCGATATTAGAGCTCACCGTGATGCTTGGGCTGCCGGAGAAGCGGTGCCCCTGCTTGACAGCAACCTGCCGTGCACCTGTGCTGGACGGGGTAGAGACCATCAATGGCACACGCGTGCTGCTGCTGTTCTCCGTGTTGATGCTGGTATTGGCTCTGTTGCTGATGTTTATACAATAGGTACACTTGAGAGCAGTGCTACTACGCGTTTTCTGCACTGACTTCATGCATGCAGAGTGGCATTTGCGTGTGCACGTAGAGCACTTAATTAGCGCGTTGGTATTGCGCACAGCCTTTTAACAGCTGGCGCAGCTCAATGTGTCCATTATAAACAGGCCTAGCAGTCGACAGTGAAAATAGCTTACAGATCGCACACGTACATATAAAAAAAAAATAAATAAAAAATAAAATAAAAAATAAAAAAGTATTTGATGGTTTATATGCAACGAGTTACGGATGTGCCTAGCGCAATGGAGATTAGGTGGTTTCACGATATGGCCGAAGACGAAAGTTCTGCTCTGTACGAAGACTAATTGGACAGATCTTTTTGAACCCGCTCGCGAAAATTTTACTGCCTCTTCAGTACAATGACTTTAATGAAAAAATAAATTTAATAAAAATTTGTATTTGTAAAAATTGATTATTTCAAATAAAAATTTCAGTCAATGATGCATCAAACCATATTTCTTCGAGTTCAGAAATACCTTCGTCACCCTCTTCTACGGGCTCTTTATGACCTTCTTTAACCACCATCGCCAGAGCCTGCATATTCACCACCGGATCAGCAGCAGCAATAGCAGCAGCCGCCGGCAGCAAGCGACGGGTTGCACATCGACGTACGTGTCATCGAGCATAAAACGAACGAGCGAGAGAGCGAGCGAGAGAGAGATCCGATACAAGTAGATGCCGGAGCTACTGCGGCGACGGTAGCTGCAGGGGCCCCAGATCAAGATGCGTACGATATACGTTCCCCTGGTAATAGGTTCATCATAGCTGAGGAGAGCGAGCAATATGTACGAAAGTTTAACGTGACAGGTAGACGATTTTACTTCGTGTGAACAATCCACCGTCAGAACGTATAAATACTGTTATTTGTTTAGAGGCGGTTATGTGCGACATTCTTGCTTATTTTTGCTCACTTGCTTCATCCGAAAATGCCTTGTTAGGTGTAAGTGTGAGAAGTGAATATTTTGCACACGGTGCCGCTGGTCTATCGCTCAGACCTATAGAGAATTTTATTTACGAAGACTTGTGGGAATTGATCAGTAATTTGACTCAAAGTAACGAGGATTTTCAAATTGATAATACTTTTGTTTTACAAGCGATTTTTATAGATATGCCGGTAGGATCCGGTGCACGTAGGCTAAAGAAATTTAAATATCGATAGTGTTAAAAAGTCATCGATCGTAGCCATTCAAAATAACGATATTTTGTGTTTACTGCGTGCACTCGTAGTAGGTGAAGCTCACATCACGTTAAAGACTCACGATACGGAGGAAATAAAAAATGCTTGGTGCGTCATTCGTGATGGGCGTAGAAAAATGCAAAAGAAGAGAGCGGAGGAACTTGTGCGCGATGCTAGTGTTATAATACCCGACGGAGGTTGCGGAATGCGCGAGATAAAAAGATTTCAAGATTCTTTTTACCCAACGGTATAGCAATTGTTGTTTACGATAAAAATTAATATGGAAGCAGTGAGCCGACTTTTTTTGATGGGCGCGACGATTTGATGACGGCTGATATCGAGTTTCATGGAAATATTAACCTTCTTTATGATTCGGAAGCGCGCCACTTTGACACAATATTAAATTTAACTGGGATAGCGAAAACAAAGTTTTTTTGCTCCTTTTGCAACAAACGCTACTATCACGTTGATCAAGATGTATGTAAGCAAATTTGTCCTTACTGTTTCGTTTCACCTGTATGTAAAGCCGAATGTATAAATATAATTAAATGCGATTCATGCAACCGAGATTTCATTGATAAGGCTTGTTATGAAAACCACAAAAGAAACACTTCTTACAAAAAAAAAATAATAAAAAATTATGTTATGTTTTGAAAATGTGTAGAAAATGTTGCAAGTTGACGCATTGTAATCGCGGAAAGCACAAATGCGCTATTTTTTGGTGTAGATTTTGTGGAAAGCGTCACAGAGTTAACGATATACCTGTTTATATTTTACGATTTCGAGACACGTCAGGATACAGCTTACCGAAATCACAGAACGACAAAAGTGCACATACCTAAACTCCGCGTAGCGCAGCAAGTCCGATTGTCTAGATTCGGACGATATGACACAATGGTGATATACTTGTGGGATTCGCGAATATATTTTTCTCAAGGAATCGGTAAAAGAATTAATAGAAATTTGCACTTGTGAAAAGTCGACATATGAACAAATAATATGTATAGCGCACAACGCACGCGGGTTGGACGCGCAATTTATTTTGAAATAGTTAACAGAGCAATCGAGCCAAGTTTTACCGAGTGTTATTATTAACGGTCAAAATATCATTACGTTGCAAGTCGGGTAAACAAAGTTTATAGATAGTTTAAACTATTTTCACATGAAGTGGAGCACGCTACCGAGCACTTTTGATTTACCTGTTAGCATTAAAAAAGGTTATTTTCCGCATCTATTTAATAAGTTTGAAAATCAACATTACATAGGCCCACTACCCGCGGCCAAATTTTATGCACCAGATTCAATGTCAGATCGCGATAGAGATACTTTTTACGCTTGGTACAATCAGAATGTACCTCATTATATTTTCAACTTTGAACGAGAAACTCTTATGTATTGCCGCTCTTATGTTGAGATCTTGAGACGCGCATGCTTGGCATTTAGAAAAATATTTCTCTCTGTCAGGGATACAGATCCTTTTGTACATGCAATCACGATCGCATCAGCTTGTTCACACGTATTTAGAAACAAAATTTTTTTACCCAATATCATAGGTATAATTCCACCAATCGGCTATAGACGAGCCGACAGGCACTCACAGAAATCCGTCGAATGGTTATTGCAGTGCGAGCGTGAAATAGGTCGAGAAATAGTACACGCGGGAAGAGTCCGAGAGTTTAAGTTAAGCGAGGAATATTTAGTAGACGGGTATTTGCACCCGGAAGCTGCAATTCACGCTGACGACAGGGGCACAGTTTTCGAGTTTCGAGGCTGCTACACGCACGGATGTCCAACATGTTTTAAAAATAATCGTGATAAAATTTCAATGTATGGTCGCTCTTTTATCGAATCTTACGAGAACACACGTGCAAAAATCGCTCGAATAAAGTCTCTCGGTTACGAAACACGTGAAATTTGGGAATGCGAATTTGAACGCATCAAAATGGAAAATCCAGACATTTTTCGTTACGTATCAAATCATCCGCTTATCAGTAAAATAACTTTAAATCCGCGCGACGCATTTTATGGTGGCAGGACAGAAAATATCGTCACCTATTACATAGATAAAGAAGGCCAAAAAATTAAGTATGTAGACATTTGTTCACTGTATCCTTACGTGTGTAAGAGAGACCAGTTTCCGCTCGGACATCCACGCATTCTCGTTATAACCGCGTAAATTATTTCTACCTTTATTACCTATAAAAATGCATAATCGACTATTATTCGCACTGTGTCGATCTTGCTGTGAATAAATGCGACAAGAAGACTGTAACTACGAAGAGATTCACGCGTGCGAGTTCACTGGCACATGGGTGACCGACGAGTTGATAAAAGCCATTGAACTTGGATACGAAATCACTGAAATATATATAATTTGGCAGTATCGGATGACACGCTTCGATCCGCGCACGGGTGAAGGAGCCTTGTTTGCCGGTTACGTAAACTTATTTTTGAAAATAAAGCAGAAAGCGAGCGCCTGGCTGTCTTGGTGTGAGAATGAGACTAATAAATTGCAATAGTTGCAATAGTACGAGCGAGACGAGGGAATCAAGTTAGAGCGCGAAAAGATAGAAAAAAATGCAGACTTGCGTGCCGTTACAAAACTCAGCTTAAACTCTTTTTGGGGTAAATTTGGCCAGTATAATAATTTGAAACAATCTGAAATAATAAATATCCGAAAAGATCTTCTTAAACTCCTAGTAGACCCTGAAAAAGAAGTATTCGATTTATTACCCGTAAGTGATGAAGTTTTGTATGTTAATTGGCAGTCTAGAGAGGAGGCTGTAGCACCCACCCGGCACACAAATGTCGTTATTGCCGCGTATACTACCACACAGGCTAGTCTCAAATTATATAGTTTTTTAGAACCCCTATCGGTGAGAATTCTTTACTATGACACTGATTCATGTGTGTTCGTGTGTAATGAGAGTACTGCAAATGAATACAGCCCCCCTCTCGGCTCTTTATTAGGTGATATGACGGATGAGTTAAGAAGTTATGTGGAAGGAACCTACATTCATACGTTTCTATCCGGCGGCCCAAATTTTTTCGCATTTCGAGCACTCACCGCCTCTAAAAATAAATTTTGAAAGTATTAAAGATCTCCTCGATCGTACATTTTACGATGAAATAAAAGAAAATGTAATCATACCGTGCAATGACGAGCGTGAAGAAGAAAAAGAAGAAAGTGCAAACAATATTAAAATAAAATTTAAAGCTATAAGACGTATGCCTACTCATGACGTTGTAACGCGCGATGAAACGAAAACGTGTTGCATTGTTTTGAAAAAAACAAGGTACGTTTCGCAAAGTGTGTCTTTATCTTTTGGCTACAAGCACTAAATAATTAAGTTGTTATTATGTCAAATGTTTAATAAAATTATGAAAATAAATTTATTCTAATCAAATATTTATTTTTTCTTTACATGAATGTAACATATGTACGTGTGTGCATAATATAACATATGCACGTGCTCGTATAAGCTTAGCCCCACGCGTGCGTGTGCGCGCGTATAATCTTCTCAGTACGCGCGCACGCAGTACTAGCTTATACACCGCGGTGATAAACGTATCCACGCGGAACGTGCGAGCGCGCGCGAGCGTAAAAAGCTAATGTACGCGGGCCCGTGTCGCGCCGCGGTGGTCACCTATACCCCTCTCTCTCTGTCGCGCGTCTGCTGGGTGCACCTGCTCGTGTTTTGGCTCCTGCATTTACACCGCACTCTGCTGCCTCCTGCGCCTGTGAGCCGGTCTGTTGTGGTGCCTGCACAGTGGAACATTCTAACCATAGATGTGATAATAAATCACAGCTTCCACTGGTCCATCGGCACGGCTTTCAACATCCAAGCAACAACACCCGGCCAGGTGTTTTTTGAGGTTAAGAGAGGTGAACACGGCAGAGTGGCGGGAGCCAAGCACGAAGCATAATCCAGAGGTACCACTTCATTCTGGACACACAGCACGCAGCGCCATACTATCAAGGCGCCATCTGCCGACTCGAACTGCAACTACGTGACCACCGAGGCGACACCTGCTGCATCCTAGACACACCATCAGTACCTTCCACGACTCATCTTTGTCGCCAATAACACCATGGTCGACAACTGCGCCATCTGCGGGGAGGTTCCTAGGAGCAGCAACTCGCTACGTAAGTGCTGCATATGCGATATTACTTACCATCCGGCGTGCAAGCCTCTTGCAGTGCTTACCCGCGTACAAAGGAATGCACTGCAGCTACATACTAAAGCGGTAGCGTGCCAGGCATGTATCGACTCGAGGAGGTCGATGTTCGAGTCGGCAGTCGCGCGCGCGACGAACGCCAGCAAAAATATGAGTGGGAAGGAGAAGGAGCTAGCCGCGTCCACTCCGGCCAATAAAAGGCCTGCAACAGCTGCTCGCACCAATCAAGCGAGCAAGGCCGCGCCCACCAACTCCTCACTCTCTCCGTTGCAGAGGCTAAGCCCCGCCCCCACCAGCAGCCTACTCCGGTTGGCCTCACAGTCTCCTGTGACGTCACTAGGCCCGCCCATTTCCAGTACAGGAGCAGAGCACAGTGGGGAATCCCCGAGTGACGTCACGGCCAAGAATGCGGACCGAGCTAATAATACTTCACAGTCCTCCTTCTCCAAAAATAACAGCAGTATTAATGATATAAATGCGTCCGTCATCCGTATGCTAGATAGTACCGCGTTAAAAAAGGGAACAACGGTCTCCTGCCTAGTGGAGTACGCGAATTCTACTTCAAGAAACATTGATAATGCACTTGCTAGACATTGCACCTCTATTGAAGGCAGATTGGAGGCAATTGTAAATAGGCTAAATACGTTACCAGCAGTACATACTTTGGCACTTTCAATTGACTCTAAGCTGCATAAAATTGAGGAAAAACTGTCGAAAGCTGCATAAAATTGAGGAAAAACTGTCGAAACAACACTCCCAGCTGGAGGAGATGAAAAAGGAGAAGCAAGTGCTTTATCAAGAAATAGATAACCTAAAAATTAAAAATAAAAAATTACATGATAATAATGTAGAAACGAACACTTTATTGACCAATACAGAGGTAAATTATAGCATGTTAATTGATAAAATCGATAATCTAGAGCAGACAAATCTCGAGTCACAGACTAAAATTGATAATCTTGTATTAAACACTTTTGAAAACGATTTCCTAAATTTAACAAATAAAATCAATAGAGTTGAACGTGACAACAAGGAAATAATAACAAAAATAGAAAAAATAATAACAAAAGAAGATTTTACCTCTGTATATACTACTACTATTGAGAAAATTGAAAGAAATGTTGAGAACATCCAAAAAGATAACCAACTCATACTAAATAAAATAGAATTCCAAAAAATCGCAGTACTACCCAGTACACAAAACAATACCGTTTCTCTTATAAGTACAAAAAAATGTAATACTGCTAATAATGCGTCTGCTACGAATAGTACCTTACTTGACAATTATAGTGATATAAGCGAAACAATTGACAATTGTGAAAGCAATAATGACGGGTTTATCCAAATTGTAAATAGTAGAAATAAAATGTCTAGGCATTTGAATAAGTATAATAACGACAATGCTGACGCTGCGGCATCACCTGCACGAAGCACGCGGGTGCAAACGATTGATGGGGGGACAATGCACAGTAAAAACATTAAAAGCGGTAATACGGAGCTCATTATTTCAAACATTTTCGACGGTGATGTCTCTAAGCGTGTTGACGTCGCACACGCGATACTGTGCCGTGTCCTTCCATCAACACAAAAAATTGATATAATAGGCACACGCCTGCTTCGGTCAGAAGAATCAACAGCTGCGGCATTAGCAGATACAAACAGCGAACGTAGAAGGTCACCATGGGTTGTTACCCTTTCCAGCAGTGCGTTAGGCGAGAGAATCATGCGAGCCAAAAAGCTTATCACTGGCTTTCATGCTAGAGATGTCGACATTGCAGCTCTTGACCAGGACACAAGGGATGGGATTATAAATGGGAAAATTTTTATAAATGAATTGTTAACAAAAGAATGTTTTATTAAATATAGAAGTCTCAAGGCCCTTGCGATGAGACTTAATTTTAAATATGTTTGGCATAGAGAGGGCCGTTTCCTGGTGAAGAGGCGCGATGGCGATGTCTCTCATGAATTTTCATCTGCGGCTGATTTACAGACAATTGTGGCATCATATGCCATTAATCAACCATCTCAAACTGTAAATACTGAAAAAAAACTGTTGATAATGAAATCGAAATTGATAATAATGTAATTCCGTCAACTGCTGCAAAAAATTGACTATCCGCAGACACTGCTGGGGGGGGGTTCACTGTAAGGGACTGAGGGCAGGTTTTGTCAATGTTACCTCACTGAAGGGGCACATTGGCATGATTAAACAACACCTTTCAGCTCGTCCTACCTACCATCTCTTTGGGGTTGCTGAGTCGCACCTTGACCCTGATGTTGGGAGTGATCTCACTCAGATCGATGACTACTCACTACTTAGACTTGATCGCAACAAACTAGGAGGCGGGCTAGTCCTGTACATTCATAACACTTTCAAGGCAAATTTACTAAGCAGTTCTCCAACAACACAGGAGGGCAGACCATTTATACCTGAATATTTAATGTGCAGTGTTCAGCAGGGCAGCCTTCCCCCCGTCTTTGTTGCTTTAATATACAGACCACCACACGTACCGTTTTTACAGGGCTCGGACTTAATAGACAAACTGACGATACATACTCAAGACTTTAGTCACAAAATTATTATGGGAGATCTGAATGCGAACCTACTCGGAACGTCAGCCGATGCGAAATTTGTTAGACGGTTGGCTGATGATCTTAACCTTCAAATAATTGATCATGGTGCGACTCATCATCTCACGGATTCTCACACGTGGATTGATGTGATCTTGACAGATAATAATGACGTTGTACTGAGCAGGGACAATCGGCCGGCGCCTTTTCCCAGTCATCATAACATCATAGAGGTCGAGATTGGGGTCGAAACTGCTGCATCCCCTGTGGTTGAATCATTCAGCTACAGGGATTTTAAGTCGATCCAGCAAGACGACCTCCTGTCTCACCTAGCTGACTGTGATTGGTCGCGGATCGATGGTCCCGCGGCGAGTGTTGACAGTCAATTAGAGTGCCTCAGTGTCAACCTCGTGGCTGTGATAGATAAAATTGCACCGTTAAAAGAATTCATACCGAAAAAGAAAACAAATCCACCATGGGTTGATGCTGAACTAATACATCTTTACAAAAAACGTGACTCCGTACGAAGACGCTATTCGCGGACCAATGACGACAGACTGTGGCGGGAGTATCAGGGCCTTGCAGCTGAAGCTGAAGTACGAACGAAGGAAACAAGGGAAAGATTTTTACAAAATAAAATTTCTGAAGCGATTAATAATAAGAAAGATATCTGGAAAGAGCTCAAGGCTCTGGGCCTTCTGCCAAAGACAAGAGAGGAGCTTCATGGTTTCTCACCGGAAGAGCTCAATGCCCACTTTGCAGGGGTGTCGATCTCCCAAAATGAGGGTGATGAAGAACTTGACAACGTCCTGACCACTGCCAGTGATGACGGTTTTGTTTTCCGAGAAGTCAGCTTCTCGGACGTCGTTTTGGCTGTTGCCCACTTCTCATCACAAGCCAGAGGGGAAGACGACATTCCCCAAAGTATGGTGGCTAAGGCTCTTCCGTTTGTGGGAGATCATATTGTTAAGATCTTTAACTCCTCTCTGTCCAGTGGCATTTTTCCGGGAGCTTGGAAGGGAGCTCGGTTGGTGCCTTTGAAGAAGAAGCCTGTCCCATCTACGGTGTCAGATTTCCGACCAATTGCCCTACTGAGTTTCCTTTCTAAGGTCCTTGAAAAAATCGTACACGACCAAATAACTGACTTCTTACGAGAAAATAATACTTTGGACCCGATGCAGACTGGTTTTCGACAGAATCACAGTACACAGACAGCACTACTGAAACTGACGGAGGACATAAGATCAGGCATTAACAAAAACAAAAAACTATTGACTATTTTGTTAATGTTTGATTTTAGCAAAGCATTCGACACCATCTCACACACTAAACTGCTGCGTAAGCTGATGCGCATGGGATTCTCCAGGAGTGTTCTCCTGTGGCTTAAGTCATATATCATGGGGAGACGACAGAAAGTCGTCACAATCACAAACGGGGATTCAGGTTGGCTAACCACCAATCTTGGCGTTCCACAGGGCTCAGTCCTGGGACCCCTGCTTTTCAGCCTGTACATAAACGACTTACAAGACGCACTCGACTTAGATGGTGTCGAACACATACTTTACGCTGACGACTTGCAAACCTACACACAAGTGACCCTGAAAGGTCTTCGTGATGGTATCGGTCGCATGTCGGCTGTAGCACAAGCTGTGTCGAACTGGGCAACGTCAGCTGGCCTGCGCCTCAATGTCGGCAAGACAAAGGCGATCATTTTTGGATCTGATCACAACATCAAACAGGTTCAGAGCCTTGACTTGCAAGGCATTGAGATACAGACCGGCGTACACGTTCCCTTTGTCGATACAGTCACCAACCTCGGCGTGGTGATGGACGGAGGGTTGACATGGAAGCCGCAACTGAATGCGGTCAGTAGAAAGGTAAATAGGGCTCTGTACAGCTTAAAACTTTTCCGTTCAAGCACCACAGAGATACTGAGGAAGCAGCTGGCATGTGCACTGGTACTACCTCACTTAGATTATTGCTCAGTGGTTCTTCTTGATGTGTCAGGGAAGCTCCAGACACGACTACAACGTCTTCAGAATGCATGTGTGAGATACATATGTGGTGTTAGGCGGGATGAGCATATCACCGCCTACAGGAAAAAACTGGACTGGTTAGATTTGAAGGTGAGGAGGGAGTATTTTATGGGGCTGCTGCTTTACAAAGCGGTTGTCATGCGGCAGCCACCGTATCTTACTGCCCTCTTTGAAAAAAACCAGGCCAGGACTTCAAGTAGGGGTGGTATGAAAGAGCTCTCGGTTCCGGGGTCGCGCACCGATAAGGGCCTTTTCTCATTCAGAGTTCAAGGTGCGCACCTCTGGAATTCGCTCCCGAGCAGTGTGAGGTGCCTGCCATCTTTTTGTAAATTTAAAACGGCGTTTAGCAGGCACCTTAAGCAATTACATGGTGAAGAGTATGTTCAGAAATAAAAAATGAGTCGAGTATTTATTTAGGCTTTTTATTTATTTAAATTATTTATTTATTTAATTTATTTATTTATTAAAACTTATTTATTTAATTTATTTATTTATTAAAACTTATTTATTTAATTTATTTATTTATTAAAACTTATTTATTTAATTTATTTATTTATTAAAACTTATTTATTTAATTTATTTATTTATTAAAACTTATTTATTTAATTTATTTATTTATTAAAACTTATTTATTTATTTATTTAATTTATTTATTTAAATTTATTTATTTATTTATTTATTTATTTAATTTAATTATTTATCTTGTTTATTTATTTAATTTAATTATTTATCTTGTTTCTTTATTTATTCGACGTATTTATTTATTAATTTATTTATTTATTTATTAAATATGTTTAGTGTTAATTAGGTGTGAATGTATTTATTAGCGTGATTGTTAAAGTGTTATGAATGAGTGTGTTTTAAATTTTGACGTGATAGTATACGCAAAGATTTAGCGAAGTATGTGTATGTATTCTTTTATATTTATATGTTATCTTTATTGTATTTATTTTTTATTCTATGTATTATTATTTTTTTGACGAAGCGTTTTCTGTGATATTTGACTGTGACTAGTTCATTACATTTAAATTTTATAAACTGACGAACTGATAAAGTGAATTATTATTTTAATAAGAAATATGCAATAAGTGAAAGTTAAGATAACAATTATATTAAATCGACTGATATTTTTTAATTATAATTATAACTACATGTACATGAAATTGTAAGATTTTGTCTTCTGACGAATAAAAAGTATATCTATCTATCTATCTATACCCCTCTCTCTGTCTTTCTCCTCTTTAAGGTCATTTTATCATCCTTCACACTCAATCGTTATAAAAATTCGACAACATTCCTTTTTTTTATCAGTTACGAGGATGGATACGCGCTGGAAACATCCGTTTACTTGTTGATTGTGCGGACCTACGGGTTGCGGTAAAACATTATTCGTAAAAAGATTTCTTGCTCACTTGACGGCGAGGGCGACGGCAGGTGAGATTTGTGATGCAAGCTTTGATCGTATACTGTTTTACTACGCAGAGTGACAAGAGACGTACCGAACGGAGCTCAGACCTGGCGACGCCACCGCCGCTACCACCACCGTCGCCTTAGTACCCATGCCAGAGCTCGAATTTCGCAGGCTGCTCTCGATGAGTTTCGCGTGCGTACTTGCATATTTCAGGACGACGAGTTGCACTACGTATACATCAGTCTACCAGTGACAATGGCTGAGACAACATCGAAGTATCGCTCGAGTAAACGCGGAGACCCGCTACCCTGTAATCATTTTACGAAGAAAAATGCGCTGCTTTTGTTTGCTCTGACGTACTGTGCTGACTGCGAAAAGCCCTGTTTCAATCGGCCGATAAGGCTACGATAAAGTGTGTATGTGAGTGTATTTTGAACGTTTTGCACGGCGTTGTCGAACTTAAAGAGTCACAAAAAAAGCGTTTGAGCAGACACATGCCCGTTCGGCGTAAATTGGTACATAATAAAAAAGGTACAAAATCGCGCGATAGTGTAGTAGGTTGACAAAAAGAAAACGAATTTTACTGCAAAATGGTGGTGGATTTTTACCTCTGTTACTAGCACCTATAGTTGGTACATTTATTTCAAAATTATTCGGTTGTAATTCACAGTGATTAGTGGTTGTGGAGGAGGGAGAATGGATCGAGCGCGCAAGATTATTATTGAGCCCGAAGAGTCACTCGAACGTATAAAAGGCGGAGCGGGGACTACGAGGCCTCCAGTGCGCGAGCCGCTACCGTCGCCACCGCCGTCGCCACCTCAATCAGCCTCGACTTACACGAATGAAAATTCCATGCAGACCTGTGGCGATAATTTATCTAGGCTGGACTCTGAAATGCACGATATCCTACGTTCGAAAAACATTTAAATTAACGCGAAAAATTATGAATTATTTGCAAGTTTTACGGCGATATTTACTTTTTAGAGAGAACGAACGTATCAGTCAGCGTGATTCAGAGCGCGAGCTAGATGAGATTGATGATGCGTTTATTTACGCGATGTCTAAAATGTAAATTAGAAAAATCGAATAGTCCAGATAATTTGAGTAACACCGGGAACAATGAATCAAACGGGAAAAATGACAATAATTTAATTCTAGATGTTGAAAGTGCAGATGAGTCCCTCAAGGATATTAATAAATTAACGGACAAACATATTTTCGCGTCAACGCCATTTGTCTCGTCCATCAAGACCGTAGCAGATAAGGAAGAAAAAAATATTGAGACTGACTGCAACTTAGATCTAAGCGCTATCCGTTATTGTAAGCTGCCTTCATCGATGCTAAATTTATTTACCAATCGATTAGATTTGCTTGAAGCAGCAGTAGGTGATCTTAAGTCTCTCCTAGTGGGGAAAATTGATGCTATCGGAACAGTCTCAACTCCCATCTCAGCAACAGAGGGGCTGATTGATGGTCTGGCTGTTAAGTTTTCGTCACTTGAAGAGAAAATTGCTGCGCAGTCTTATAAGCTGGAAGGGCTGCGCAATGATCGATTGCAGCTGCTTCAAGAAAACAGAGTTCTTAAAGATCAAATTAACTCCTTAATCACTAAAATCTCAACATTGGTCGAGAGTACTGAGCAGCAGCGCAGTAAGGGTGGTCAAAAATGCGTCAACACCGACGATTCTCAAATATTTGTATCACTCAAAGACTTAGACAAATCTGCCCAGGTTTTAGACGCTAATAATAATAGTAATAATAGTAATTATAATAGTACTAATAAGAATAGTCATAGTTGTAAGGATAGTCGTAGTAGTAAGGCTAGTCCTTATAATGCGAAAATATATAATAAAAAAAGATGACCGTACTATTGTCGTCCGTGCGGATGTACATACTGCCCCGCTGATCGAACCACCTCTTGACGGGTTTCGAACACAACACTATCGGCGTCAAACCAGGGACCGTCGCCACATGTTAGATGGCCCCTCTAATCGGAATAAGTATTGTTATCCCATGAATAGGACAAATTGTGGAGAGGGCTCGGAAGAATTAATTATTTCTAATATCTTTGACGGTACTGATAAACAACGTGCGGACGTAATCCACGCTGTCCTCTCCACAGTTGTCCCGTCCATTGAGAGAGATGACATTCTGTCTATACGCTTACTCCGATCAGACGGGCAAATCCCAGCCACACCATCGGCAAACACCCATAGTAGGGGCCGCAATCCGTGGGTTCTCCGGCTTTCTAGCAGCAGTCTAGTAAGAAACGTGAAGGTCTCTAAGCATAGATGTACGAGATATAGTAAAGGAGACGTTGATTTCTCGGGACTTGATCAGGAAACGATTGATAACGTGAGTAGTGGGAAAATTTTTATTAATGAACTTTTGACTAAAGATAAGTTTGCTCAGTTCAAAAGTTTAAAAGCAGTTGGTCATGGACTGCATTTTAAATATTTTTGACATAGAGGAGGTCGTTTCCTGGCCAAGTTCCGAGATGGCGAAACATCGCACTCAGTATCTACTGCGGCTGACCTGCAAGCGATCGCAGTGTCTTTTAGATCTGCTAAAATTAACCCTATCCCGATTGATAAGGCTAACGCACAAAAAAATAATAAAATAACTGCTTTGAGTTCGTCAGACCATATTGCTATTTATATAGTAGCAGATGTAGCAGTAGATTGACTAGATGGTCCACGAGTCAAAGAGGCACATTGTGAGGGATTTAGAGCAGGCTTTCTAAATGTTAACTTGCTAAAGAAACACATAACTGCTTGTAGCCAATTCCTTCTTGCTCATCCCTTCTATCATCTTTTCGGCATTGCTGAGTCGCGTCTCGGGTCAAGTATCGGGGATGATTACGTTCATGCAAAGCTACAGTATTATGTTCCTCCTCAACAGTGCAGGACGAGGGTAAGCCGCTCGCTCCTGAATACTTGATGTGTAGTGTGCAATAGGGATCCTTGCTACCCGTCTTTGTTGCGGTTATATATAGAGCACCTGATGCTGAACTTAGAAACTCCGACCTTGCCGATGTTCTTGAACGTCATTCGGCAGGTTTTAAACATCGCATTATTATGGGTGATCTGAACGCAAACATGCTATCAATATCAGCGGAATCAGATTTTATTAGGCAGCTAGCATATAGCCTTAACATGAAACTAGTTAATCACGGCGCGACTCATCATTCCAAAGAGACTCGCACATGGATAGATGTAATTTTTATTGACAATGACGACGTCATACTTGATTCGAACAATTTGGTGGCGACCTTTCCAAATCGACATAACATCATTGACATGACTATTGACCTCCCAACACTTCGATCATAAGTAAGTTCTCGTACCGTTATTTTAAGGCAATAAAGCAGGAAGAGCTTCTGTCTTTCCTGTAAGAGTACGATTGGTTGTCCATCAATTGTTCGGATGCGGACGTGGACACTCATTTAGAACATGTGGGTGTAAATATCATGAAGGCGTTAGATAAAGTAGCTCCAGACAAAGAATTTCGGCCGAAAAAAAATGTACAACCACCGTGGGTTGATTCGGAACTTAAGGAGCTATATAACAAGCGTAATGCCTTGCGCCGTCGGTTTCTCTGCACGAGGAATCAAGAAATTTGGCAAGAATGTCAGACTCTGGTAACTCTAGCGGAGGATCGGACGATGGAAGCACGAGATAACTTCATTCAAAGTAAGATTTTTGAGGCCCTTGAAAGCGGGAAGGACATCTGGAGAGAGCTTAGGAGTCTTGGAATCTTACGGAGAGTTCGGGAGGAACTCCATGGTTTCTCTCCGTGTGAACTTAATTCACATTTTGCGGGAGTATCCATTTCTGATAGAGAGTGCAAGTACGATTGAAAAGATATAATGTCGTCAGCTAGTGATGAAGGTTTTACTTCTAGTAGGATAACTTATTCGAATGTGGTCCTAGCTGTCGAACATTTTTCTTCTCAAGCAAAGGGTGAAGATGGAATTCCCCAAAGTGTTATTGCTAAAGCACTCCCGATCATCGGTCCTTTTCTTGCTGACATTTTTAATGCCCCCCTCTCGAGTGGGATCTTTTCCGGTACCTGGAAGGAAGCTCATTTGGTACCGTTAAAAAAGAAGGCCATTCCAACTACAGTCACGGACTTTCGTCCTACTGCCCTTCTTAGCTTTCTCTTCAAGGTTCTGGAAAAGATCGTGCATGAACAAATGTCAGCTTATTTGTTTTCCAAAGAAATCCTCGATCCCCTTCAGACATGTTTCTGTCCGCATCATAGTACGCAGACAGCACTACTGAAATTGACTGAAGACATACGATCCGGTATAGATAATAACACGCGGCTAATTACCATACTTTTACTATTTGATTTTAGTAAGGCGTTCGACACTATTTTGCCATCCAAGTTGTTACGCAAGCTGATCAGAATGGGGTTCTCCAGGGGAGTAGTCATGTGGATAAAATCATATATTACAGGGCGTAACCAAAAAGTTGTTACGGCATCTAATGGTAGTTCAGATTGGCTCACAACCAATTTCGACGTACCACAGGGCTCTGTCTTGGGGCCCCTTCTGTTCAGTCTTTATATTAATGACCTTCAGGAAGTTTTATCGGGCTTTAAAAGTACGAGGGATATTCTTACGGAAAGTGTATCGCATTTATTATACGCAGACGATTTGCAAACCTACACTCAAGCTACTTGCGATAGCCTTCCTCAGGGGATAAGACGCTTGTCGGCTGTGGCCAAAGCAGTGTCGGTGTGGGCTTCCGAAAACGCTCTTTGTCTTAATGTCGGGAAAACGAAGGCAATTATTTTTGGGTCAGAATCTAACATTAAGAAAGTACAGAGTATGGATTTGCCTGGCATAGAGATTCAGGGTAATGTCTTTGTTCCCTTTGTTGACACTGTTACTAACCTCGGTGTAGCCATGGATTCGAAGTTAACATGGAAACCGCAAGTGGATGCAGTTAGCCGAAAGGTTAATAAGGCCCTACATGGGCTTAAATCATTTCAATCCAGCACCACCGAGGCGTTACGCAAACGGCTTGCAAGTGCTCTTGTCCCGTCTCATTTAGATTATTACTCTTTAGTGTATCTTGATGTGTCAGGTCAGCTTCGGATGAGACTGCAAAGATTACACAATTCATGTGTGAAGTACATATGTGGTGTTAGCAGGTATGAGCATATAAGTCCTTACAGGAGTAAACTTAGCTGGCTTGATCTTGAGGGCAGAAGGGCGTATTTTGCGGCGGTACAACTGTACAAAGTTATTGACATGGGTCAACCCACGTATCTTGCAGCCCTTTTTCAAAAAAACCAAGCTCGGACCTCTTGTAGGACCGATTCTAGGGAGCTCTCGATTCCATCGTTGCGTACTGATACAGGGTTGAAATCTATTCCATCTCAAGGTGCGCGCCTATGGGATACGATCCCTCGACGTATTAAGCATTTGCCCTCACTACGCAGATTTAAAGCGACAATTCGCGACTATTTGCTATGTAAGTCCAGGGACATGGACCATGTATATCTAATGTAGAATGACGCTAATCATACGAATGTTGACTATAATAGAAATTGAAGTTTGATAGTCACAAAAAAATGTATTATTCGTAATGATAAGAATATGTAATAAGTGTAAGGACGTGATTGATGTACGACAGATATTATATTGTGCAATATATGTCAGTTAATGACGAGCAATGTCGAGCTGTGATATGATTGACTATACTAATGATCTGTGTAAATATGTATTATTATTGAATGTAGTTTTATTGTTTTTGTCTTGCACAGAATAAACATCTAATCTAATCTAATCTAATATACTCAAGAATATATACTACAATGCGTGTCTAAGACTTACGAGCGAAAAGCTAAACTTTTACTTTGGCACTGGAAATCTTCAGCGCCAGAACGAATAAAGTAGGATAATGCCGGAGTGGTTACGATAGACGGGAGAATATCATTGAGTTGCTCAATGCTGCGGTTAAAAAGAAGCCAAAAAATCAGAAAACGGATGGGGAGGCAGGGCTGGTCGTGGGTGACGCACCCATCGGGCGTGCTGAATTCGCGAAATTCGTCAAAACATCGAATACTTCGAGCAATTTAATAGAAAATATGGAAATTTTTAAAATCGCGTAGAGATTGACCGCACCTTTAAATACCGCCAAACGCCGCTTAATTAAAACAGAGTTATACAGAGCGCCAATCGTATCACCGGCGTTGACGAGGACCGCTGCAAAGAAAAAGTGGATTAGATTGGACATAAAATAAATTATGAAAAGCAATATTACGATCTCTCGCACAAGGCGGGGTACGCGGGCGCGCGAAATCTCATACGTGTCAACAAAAAGGGTAAATCTCTGACTAACGAACAAGAGAAAAAAAGAATTTATGAATGGTTCAGTAATCAAGCCGCTTACTCTCTTCATCGACCCGTACGTTGAAGATTTCGTAGATTGCGCTATAACGTTACAAATATCGACGATTTATGGGAATGTGATTTGCTACAATTAAATACAATAAAAGAATATAATAACGGCTTCTGTTACCTTCTAGTCGTCACCGACATACTGAGTAAATTTTCGTGGGTTGAAGCACTTGCAATAAAACTGCCCCTAACATAGCACCGGCCTTTGAAAAATTCTCCAGCGAGCGGTAGGTCGAAAGCCCCTCTATTTGCAGTTGGACCAAGGCAAGAGTTCGTCGGCTCGGCCTTCCAAGGCCTTCTAAATAAACACGATATACGCTTCTGAGTCGCGAGAAATCCCAACATCAAAGCAGCTGTAGTAGAAAGGCTCAACAGAACTATATGCGAACGCATGTGGCGATACTTTTCCCATAAAAGCACCAAACGTTACATCGATGTAGTGCAAAAGATTATTTATGCTTACAATCACACTTTACTCACGGGTATAAAAATGAGACCCTCGGAAGTTAATATAAATAACGCTATAAAAGCAAGCGAAAATTTAAAAAGACGGGCGCGACAACAAAGTATTAATAAAAAACATAGGGCGCTCAACGTTACAGCTAAATACGCATCCGGCGATTATGTACGCTTCAGTCGAACTAAAAATACCTTTGAAAAAGGTTATGAAAAAAATCTCAGCGCAGAAATATTCAAGATAAAACACGTATAGAAACGTCAAAATTTGCCCACATTTATCTTAGAAGACTTGAACGGCGAGGTAAGTGACGGATTTTTCTATACAGAGGATCTGGCACCCGTTGGTAAAAGCCGCATGACAGCCGATGAGGTTTTCAAGGTAGAATGTGTCATTCATACAAAGGGACGCGGATCGAATAAGCAAGTGCTCGTAAAGTGGATACGTTATCCGGACAAATTCAATTCTTGGATAAAAGCGCCTGATCTCGAGAGTATTTGAGAAAATGGAGAACACTGACGAATTATATACTGTTTCACCCTCAAATAGCAGCCTAATGTTCTACAACGATAATGCAACAAGCTGTTTTACTACTCATTTGTCGCGCCAAATAAAACTAATGATTGGAACGTTGGCCTCGCAGAAATTCACGTACCATGTACGATTACGCATATCAACGAGTATGAGGCATTTTACAATTTTAAATTGGATAATAAAGAGTGCGAAGAAATGTATTTTTTTGCACACAATATTTACGAAAATATTGATCAATTAGCCGCAGAAATAAACAAATCGAATGGGATTCACAATCATTTAAGGGGTCTACCCTAATTGCAATTTTCAAAAAATTGATTTTTTTTTATTCCATTTTTCGAAAGTATAGATATTTGAAAGTATCATATTAAATTTTCATAAAGTTCCGAGCAGTCTAAGTGTATTTTTGAGGGACTTTTACTTAGTTACCTGAGCGCGCTAATAGTGACCGTTCGGAGCGGTATCGTCTACCTGCCTTTGTTTACGTGAGCAGCTGAAACCTTTCGTGTATATACTATCCCTACTCAAATCTATTCATTCGTGACCCCTTATTTTTCGAAAGATACCTGTATATTTGAATTTCAAGCAAGTAGCAACCTATATTAGTCGTGTTTGAAATCTGTAAGCGTAAACATCTGTGCTCGTGATTGCCGAGATGGACAAGAAAACTATCCATCAAAAACAAAACTGGAGACGTCCAGGTTCGAAAGCGAAAAAACGTAAATTTCATGGAGTTCTTCCAAATGCCCATGAGGCAAACACAAGTCATGCTAGTGCATCTGCAGAGAAGCTGAACAAGTCGAAAGATACGAGTTTCGACGTGCCTGTAGATCAAACGTTAGGGTACAGCATCATACATTTTTACCTGGTTTTTTCTTCGTTACAACAGTTTTTGAAATGTAAAGTGTGTAATAACGATGTTACATTTACTAAGTATGGACAGCGAGGACTCGGTTTTAAAATTTGTGTTACTTGTGAGTGTGGAGAAAAATATATTAATTCGTGTCCGATGATTGCGACTGGATACGAAGTCAACCGTCGCCTTGTGTTTGTTATGCGATTGATTGGTATTGGATGGAGTGGTATAAACATGTTTATTGGCCTAATGGAACTTGGATCTGGAATGAGTTCCTCCGTTTATTATCATATTATCTATTCGGTCTCTATCGCTGTGAAAAGTGTTTTCGATATAGTGATGCTAAAGGCTGTTAGAGAAGAAAAACTCCTAAATGCTCAGCACGGAGAACCCGAAGATATTTTAACCGTTTCAGGAGACGGTTCCTGGCAAAAAAGAGGATTTTCTTCTCTTGTTGGGATAGTTTCTTTGATATATAAACACAGTAAAAAAGTTGCGAACGTCGTTATCAAATCAAGCTACTGCAAAGGATGTGAAAGAAGAAAAGGAACAGAGGACACGATTAAATATGCAGCATGGTACGAAGTGCACCAAAAAAAATTGTAGTGCTAATCACTCAGGTAGTGCCGGAAAAATAGAAGTCGACGGTATATGTCAAATGTTTTTGGAATCTCTCGAAAAATTTTCTGTGCGTTATGGTTTTTACATCGGCGACGGTGACACGAAGACTTTCAAAATACTGCTCGATACACACCCGTATGGTGAAGGAGTGATCGTTAAAAAGTTAGAGTGTGTGTTACACGTCGCAAAAAGAATTTTCAAACGTGCTAGTGAAGCTGAAAAAAATCTTATACAGGCAAGAAAAGCTGCAAAGAAGGACGAGGAAAAAACTCCAGCAAAAAAAGCTGCAAAGAAGGACGAGAAAAAAACTCCAGCAAAAAAAGTTGTCACTAAAAAAAGAAAAACCAGCGTAAAAAAAGTTCCTGTTGTTAAAACTCAAGATTTAACGATAAAATTAATGAAAGAACTGTCGAAAAATTACGGTTTAGCAATTCAACGGCATCCTGATTCCGTGGAAGAAATGCGCAGGGAGATCTGGGCAGGATTTTATCATAAGATTTCAACCGACAGCAAGCCACAGCATTCATACTGTTCTGAATCGTGGTGTAAATATAAGAAAGCTGTGGAAAACAACACCGTTCGACAATTTAAACATCCTCCTGCTCTCACTGAAGATGTTCAAGAAGTTCTCAAACCAATCTACGAGGATTTGATAAAACAAGAACTTCTTGAAAGGTGCCTCGGCGGAAACACGCAAAATAACAACGAGTCTTTCAATAACTGCGTCTGGTCGATGGTTCCTAAACACATCTTTAATGGGAAAAAAACTGTTGAAATCGCGTGTCAAACAGCTGCGTGTATTTTCAATGAAGGATTGAAGCCAATATTGAAAATATTGGATGTGATGGGCGTCAAAATCGGCAATATCGCCGAGCAGTTCGTAGCTGAGCGAGATCTAACGCGCGTACGAGTTGCAAACCGCCGCAGTGGAGATGCCTCTAAGGAGGCCAGAATTAATCGAAGGAAGGCTATTTTGGATGAGACGGTACATTATGAAGAAACTGAAGGCATAATGTACGGTGCAGGCATCGCTTATTAAGTGTAGGTAAGAAATTTTCACGTTTTTTCGTTAAAAAAAACTTTGAACGCGTTTTTCTCAAAATGACATTTTTGTACGGCTTGTTGAAAAAATCTCGGAAACTACTGCATCAATCCTTACCAAATTTTTACCACATATGCTTCATGATGATAGCTATGTCGCATATCATACAATTTTTGAAATTTTGAGTTTAACTTGGTTTAAAAAAAAATCTGATGAAAAAAAGGTGATTTGTCGTTACTTGTCGAAATATGGCCGCCATTTTGCCAATTTTGAAAAAATCAAAAATCGTATGATATGCGACATAGTCATTACCTTACTGAATCTAAAACCTTTTTTTTTTGTTTCAGATAATCCACTCCGGAGATTTCATCAACAGGGCGCACTCATCTTTTTTTTGGATATTTTTTTGGCCTCCATTTTTATACGATAAAAAACAAAAAAATTAATAAAAAAAAAATTTTTTCATGTATTTCAAGATTGTATTTATCAAGCCTCATACTTCACATATTAATATTTCTAATTTAAAACAATGAAAAAAATCGTGAAAATAGTCATTTTTTTGCGCGTCTAATTAGGGTAGACCCCTTAATGCTCGTACCGGCAATTTTGCAAAAAGGCTATTACACTCTGCAACGACAATGTGCATGTGTTCAGACGCATTACGCGCAGTTTAACGAAAAAATAAGGCGTGTATTCGATTTTGACGATGCTGTGCACAGAGAGGGGAAGGGGACTTTTACCGGCTTCGCTCTCTCGTGCTATACCCGACCAGCTGTATGTCTACACAGACGTATGTGAGCCATATACAGTCGGTGATACTCAATCATCGCTTTTACGTATCGTATCCTTGAACAGCTCAAAATATAAATTCGGAGCGAACGTTGTGAGGCTATTTGCACTTATACACTACATTCCACTTTTGCAACATAGCTTCCAATCTATTATTATCGATATAAGAGATCAACACGGTCAACGCATACCATTTGAGTACGGAACGTTGACGATTACGCTTCACTTTATGCGTAACCGCTAAAAAATATGTAAAACATGAGTCACTACATACGTTATTACAACGATGAAACAGGCTGTGGCTGTGTGCGAAACATTTTTGCAAGTTCAACGTTTCAGCGCGGTAGTGGTGTAAGAGCATGGCTAGGCGGATTATTTCGCAGAATTCTTCCATACGTTGCTTCCGGTACACGGGCAGTAGGTAAAGAAGCTGCACGCGCGGGTATTAATGTTTTTGACGACGTCGCAAACAGCGGTGCCAATTTCAGGGAAGCTGTTAAGTATTGAGCAAAAGAGTCCGGAAAAAATTTAAAGAGAAAAGCCGCCAATAAAATCGCGGATATGATGAAGGGGTCCGGTTATAAATCAAGAGTTGTTAAGCGCAGGCGGCAGTCAAGAAAGACAGGTGTATCGGGTAGCATCGGCACCCTGCGCAAAAAGCGTAAACAAAGTAAAAAAAAAACACGACACCGCTGTTAAAAGAAGGAGGGCGCAAACAACTAGAGGAAAGAGAAAGCTTACTACTACTACTTTTAGAAATATAACCAATATTTTTGGACCAAAGTAATTTTCATCACGTTCGCAAAAATGGCTTTTTTACACACTCATTCGACGGAATGTATGATGAGCGAACTGGATCTCTTTACTCTTCCGACAACTCAGACATCGATAGAAAGTAGTGCTTACTTGAATTACAAGCCTGTGTCGTCACTCAGCGAGGAGGGGGATGCACCCTTGGAATTTGTAGTGCCAAGCGCGAGCGAGCATTATGTAGATCTAGCGCACACTATGCTTTACATTCAGGCAAAAATCATACCCGTTGATACAAACGCTGAAAATACTAAAGTTGCACCAGTTAAACATTTTTTGAATTCCGTGTTTAACCAGATTGACATATTTTTCAATCAAAAACTCGTTTAACCACCACATAACGCGTACCCCTACAGGGCCTACATAGATTCACTACTCAACAATTCTCCCGCAGCTAAAGAGTCGATTTTGACGTCTAGTTTATGGTACGAGGATACGGAAGACGCTTTCGAAGCTGCGCCGAATGCTGCAGCCCCGCTAGTCGTGAACAAAGGCGCTAAGAATCGTCAATATTTTACGCACAACTTACTCGGCCACGCCAATGCATTAGCAAAAACCACAGGCAAATATCTAATCATACGTGTAGAGGTAAAATCGTTCACACTTCACGCGGGTATTCTCGGCCATGGAGAAAAAACGTTTGTGTTTTTTTTTAATCGACTTTAAAAATTGAGCTGCACTTTGCGCGTCAAGGTTATTTTTATTGGGATTCTCTTTTTTTCTATTCGAATTATTCAAATTAAAAACTTTTGTGGTGGATAATGTTAATGTTAATAATGATAATGTTAACTTGTGATCTCGGCGGAATCGTGTTAACGATCACAACGGCTGTTCGCGCGAAGTCAAGCGAGTAGAAGAATTGCCAGTACTTTTTAATGATAATGAGTTGGAATTTAAAAGTTTCCAACAAACTTCTATGACTCATAATGAAGGTTTTACTGCAAATAAGAGATAATAATTGAATAATTTGTAACATAACTTTTGCGATCGAAAAAATATGAAAATTCATATTTTAAAAAGTTATGTTGAGTTGAAGTAAAAATCTGAAATATTATTATATTATTATATTATTTTTGTGTCATAATTTTTTTTTATCTACTACTAAAAACTAAAATAGCTAAAAATTTAGTTTTAGATTTGAGTACAAAAAGTTGCGCAATAGTATTCTTCTTATATATTAATTATAAAATTTTAATTTCAAGCAATGCTCAAAATTGGTAGTCGGACAATACTTATCCAGCGAAATCGATCTTTGCGACCTTTCCTGATCAGATGCCTCAATTAACAAATAGTTGTGGACATACTTAAATGCTTGACGGTGGGATTTTTTGTACAAATGTACTAAAGTTCCGAAAAGATTTTTTATTCATATCTTTTGATGAATTTTATGAAATGGTTCGAAAATTAATAAACAATCTTATTTTTTATCGGTGAATATATCTTAAAATTATTGGGTTTCGAAAGAAAAACCTGTAAAATTTTTAAACATAAATGGGGCTCCCCTTAAAAAATGTTTAATTTTATTCCTTTTAATTTTAATTATTTTATTCTTCTTTAATGGGTTTACAAAGAAAGTTTGCGAGCATATAAATTTGTTTTACAATTCAGCTACAAATGTACAAGCTCTATTTACATTTTTGTATTTACATATTTTCCATTTTGTTCAGTTTTGGCGGTTGATGTTTGTGTTCATTGTTTCCTTCCGACTTTTCTTGATTTTGCTTGTTTTTTGATTGACTTTTTGTTTATTTCTTGTTTTTACGTTATTATTTTTTCTTGGACCTTTTCTTTCCTTCCATTACTTTGTTAGCTATACGCTTAGTTGCCGCTCTTGTTTCCATTTTGTCTTTACTTTCTTTATTAATATTAGATTAATTTTCTGTTGTATTCTTTTTATTTATTCTTTCCATTCTTGCCTTGTTTTCACTTTTTGGTGGTTGCTTAATTTTCGATTTTGTTTCCTTTTTTTGTTCTCTTTTTTAACCCTTTTTACGTTGTTCGTTATTTTTGTCTTCGATGTTGCCCGATTCCTTGACTTTATAATTATTTATTCATTTGCCGCTTAAGAAAATTTGTATAAGAATTGTTTAATTTAAATAACGGGCAATATAATATATTATTTAGTCGTAAGATAAAAGAGCGCGTACTACGTGCAAACAAGTTTATAATATTAATTAAAAACTACAGTTTATAAACGATTCAATATTTTTTTTCTTTTAAGTTGCTTAGTAAAATAATGTGCTTTAAAATAAACTTTAAACTTATACTAAAAGTATAGGCAAAAATTAAAACAAATTACGTAGTGTTAACTAATTTATCGTGAAATTAGATAATTATAAAACGATTCGGTTCCATGTGTGATCCCATCTTATTATCCTTCATAAACATCAAATCTAAGCGTCGTTTGCGTGTTTTATAAATTGAAGATATTTAGCTCGATTAAAAATGTATTCTCACCTGAAAATAACCAATTTATATAAACACAATATATAAACACAATGCTTTTCTTATCGGTAAAAAGTGGCTTTAAAAGTGACTACAAATTTCTTATTATGTACCTTCAATTTTCATTTCAAAATGATCTTTATATACAGAGAGTTAAAAGTTCGGCGGGTTTGCCCATATAATAAAAAGATATTATTAAACTAAATATTAATATTTGTGTTCTTGAATTGTGTTGTATGAAGTAAATAACGTCGGATGTTCAATTAAAATCAAATCGTCTCAAAAATATTCTAATTATAATTTTAAACTTTCAAAAAAGTATGATGTATTGGACCACATTATTCGTCATCTTATACCGTATCTAAGAATACGCTTTTAAGGGGAGCCCTACTTATGTTTAAAAATTTTACAGGTTTTTCTTTCGAAACCCAATAATTTTAAGATATATTCACCGATAAAAAATAAGATTGTTCATTAACTTTCGAACCATTTCATAAAATTCATCAAAAGATATGAATAAAAAATCTTTTCGGAACTTTAGTACATTTGTACAAAATATCCCGCCGTCAAGCATTTAAGTATGTCCACAACTATTTGTTAATTGAGGCATCTGATCGGGAAAGGTCGCAAAGATCGATTTCGCTGGATAAGTATTGTCCGACTACCAATTTTGAGCATTGCTTGAAATTAAAATTTTATAATTGATATATAAGAAGAATACTATTGCGCAACTTTATGTACTAAATTCTAAAACTAAATCTTTAGCTATTTTAGTTTTTAGTAGTAGATAAAAAAAAACTTATGACACAAAAATAATATAATAATATAATAATATTTCAGATTTTTACTTTAACTCAACATAACTTTTTAAAATATGAATTTTCATATTTTTTTGATCGCAAAAGTTATGTTACAAATTTTTCAATTATTATCTCTTATTTGCAGTAAAACCTTCATTATGAGTCATAGAAGTTTTTTGGAAAGTTTTAAATTCCAACTCATTATCATTAAAAAGTACTGGCAATTGTTCTATCCGCTTGACTCCGCGCGAATAGCCGTTGTAATCGTTAACACGATTCTACCGAGCGCACAGGTTAACATTATCATTATTAACATTAACATTATCCACCACAAAAATTTTTAATTTGAATAATTCGAATAGAAAAAAAGAGAATCCCAATAAAAATAACCTTGACGCGCAAAGTGCACCTCAATTTTTATAGTCGATTAAAAAAAACACAAACGTTTTATCGATATTATAATCGATATCGCAAAATATAATTTTCGGCGAAAAAATTATTCGGCGAAAGATTTTTTCGGCGAAAAGGTGTTTTCTCCGGCCATGCAATTGAAAACGTCATCCTCGGGCAGTTACCGAAAATAATAATCATTGGTTTTGTCGACAATAGTGCATTTAACGGAAATCGGAGATTAAATCCATTTAACTTTCAAACTTTTTCAATTAATTAACTCTCTCTGTATGTCGACGGTGTGCAAGTTCCGAATAAGCCTCTACAGCCACGATTTGCAGGGCACTCTTGGCATACATTTTCTTAACGAGGGAATCGGAATTAATCGTTATAATTATTCAAGAGGTAATTTCCTTACTGCTTCTGATCTCACGCCTGATTTATCGGCTCACTGTGGCACGCACTGAAATCTCGTGCGCTCGGGTAGTGTGCACGTAGAGGTGGGTTTTGAGCAGGCGCTCGCATCGACCATCAACTGTATTGTTTATGCTGAGTATGATAATGTTTTGGAGATTGACTCGAACAGGCAAATCATAACTGATATTAATGCGTAAGACTTTAACGACTTTGACGACGACGACGGCGACGAAAAAACTGGTGGGGGCATGATTACATTAGGCCTAAAACAAAGCACAATCAGATCAGTTTCTTGCACAGTAGTCGTAGCTAATACATACACCTCTCAAAAGCTTAAAATGGATTACGTTATCGACATACAGGGATTTCGCGATTCATATAAAAACTTCTTACTGAAAGAGGTTGCAGCGATATCACTACAAAATCGCGTCATCGGACACTGGATAGTATGTACACCATGCGGTTTTAATGATTTACCTACGGACGTGCGTCAAACGAACAATTACTGTTCGCTCGATGTGCACGGTCTACAGTGGTTTGAAGGTGAAGTTTCTCTTCGCCAATTGCGACGTCACTTATACAACATAGCGAGGGATACCATGTATCTGGAATGAGTGATGGCACGCCGCATTATAAATGTCGAACATTACGATGCACCGAATTTTCAACATCTCGAGCAGGCGTTTCCAGCTGCGTTGATGTGTATAACACACAACGCGCAAAAATTTGAGAATAAAAAAGATTTTTGCGCAATGCACAGAGCTTATCAGATCAGAAAGTGGTTTTACACGCTTCTTTCAAAAGATACGCTCAGCTTGTCCGTTATATATAGCGAGGTCTTCTACGGTGCACTGCTAGAATACCATCGACAGCAGAGAGTGAAACACCTACGATTCGCGGAAGAGGCGAAGTGGCCGATGACGACGACGACGACGAAGTACCCAACGTCAAAAAGCTATATATCATTGACGAGTCGGACGACACGGATGATGAGTGCGAGTTTGTGCTCGACTGTTTAAAATGAATATGAGCCGAATAATGAGTGCCATTAGAGGGCTAAACGCCAACTCGATCTGTGTTTATGCAGCAGATCACGTGCCCAAATTTTAAAGTCTCCCTGCTGCTATTGTATCAAACATCGATACGTCGGATAAGCCTGGTTCGCACTGGATTACCATTTACATCGACAAAAATGGCTACGGAAACTACTTTGACAGCTACGGCGTCGCACCTTTCTCACAGCATCATCTTAATTGACTCCGAAGTAACTGCGTGCGATAGCAATGGAATAAAAAAATTACAAAGTATTGATTCGCAAGTGTACGGAAAATATTGTATTATGTTTCTGTATAATTTGTGTAACGGTGTTTCTCTATGCTCGTTTTGTAACATCTTTTCCCGAAATACGCATAGCAACGATGCATTAGTTGAAAATTTTTATAAATATATTGTTAAACAATTAAAAAGTTAATCCAAGTTAATGTGTTTCCGCGCGAAAGCTCTGTTGGAGCTGGCTGTATCAATCAATCATGTACTTCAAAAATGGAATGTTTGTCATAATAAATTTTTATACTTTTGTACACTTAGTATTATAAGAAACATATGTACTCTCTTCTTTTTTTATTTTTTTTATTTTAAGAGGTACTTTCGTCACCAAGTTAATGTGTTTCCGCGCGAAAGCTCTGTTGGAGCTGGGTGTATCAATCAATCATGTACTTCAAAAATGGAATGTTTGTCATAATACATTTTTATACTTTTGTACACTTAGTATTATAAGAAACATATGTACTCTCTTCTTTTTTTATTTCTAAAAAATATTGTAATAAATTTAATCACATGATATTTTAATTTTGTGTGTTATACTTTTATTTTTACACTCGACGTTCCGCTTGTTTCCTGATTTAAAAATTTACCCATACATGAATATAAATATGTAGTTATTGTTTCTTAAATAATTTATGTTCTTCAATAAAATATAAATATAAACTTTTCGATTTTTATTATACTTTTTAATATTTTAAGACGTGTACTTTTATTAAAAAGAATAAGAATACCCGACATTTTTTAACGATAACTTTTTTATGTGTTTTATTTCACAGCTGTACTTATTTCTTATTAAAACAAAAAATATTAAAATTAAAATAAAATTTTTAAGATATGTATCTCCTTTGACTAAAGAATTAGTTAAATAATTGAGGGTTTTTTAAAATTTGTATGTGCATATTTCGTAGAACACAGTTGACCATTGTCACATTAAATTTTATTGTACGGAGAAAATTTATTTAAACTTTCTGCTTTATTATTTTATTGAGAAAAAGTTTGCAACGGAATTCCTCCCTCTTCGGGTGGCAAACTCATATTCGCGGTGGTAGGGATAGCAGGATATAAGAAAGTATGTTTCGAGTATCGACTACAGTCGCTTACCAGCTGCCACTCTGTTCGTGGACGGTAGTTGCGAAAAAATATACATCAATTTTAAAAAATGGCTAACAATGAGAACACTGCACCCATCTGCAAAGCTGCATCGAAGACGCTTTCTAATTTGCGGCTGCTACCAAGTACTTACGCACTCAATAGATCTCACTCTAAGCGCGTAATTATAGGCCTTGAAAATCACGGTGGGTTGTATAGATCTGTCGTAAAACTTGGCGGAGCAGGCTAGCGGTACGTGACGCTGGATACGAGCAGCTGGGAACTTTTCATCGATATCGATCAAATGGAGGCTATGAATGCGTACTTAAAAAACTCATATACATTCTATCAAGATTTCGGAAAGCCATGCAAGATTTTCTTCTCCAATCACACCCTCAATTTTACGATGGCTTACGGCTCGAGAACAATAGCCCTCGACGAGAGACCACCCACTGGCGGTTCGCCTACAAAGCTCAACAACATAGGTCAGTCGCACGAGGCGAAGCTATACGAGGATATGGAAGCAACCACTACATTCGAACCGCCCGGCAAAAAGAAGAAGAAGCACGATAATCCACCAAGCATCATCATACAGCTAGCTACACTCGATGGATTGTCGCAGGTGCGTGAATATATTAGTACGCGCCTTAAACATGTTGAAGAGTGTGCTACTTTTGTTAATCGTGCTGTCAAATACATTCTAGATTTTTTAAAAAGTGAATTAAAAAAGAAGATAAGATGAATGCTAAAAATATTCTCAAAGAATTTAATGCTTTCGCGCAATGTTACGCTATTTGCAAAGCCGAAATTGAAAGTAGAGTGAAAACGAGTATGGAAATGGTAATTTTTAATCTCGACACACTGAATATTGTATTAATGGAATTATTTGCTTATTGTCTACCTTTAATTGAAACAAATTTATCCGAAATTATGTTTTCTACGTAAAATATCTGTATAAAAAGAACTTGTACACCATTAAAATAAAATAAAAGCTAAAATTGTAAAACAAAAAAAAAACAAATCATTTTACCTCAACCATAACTTTTTAATTTTTCCTCCATATTTTACAATATAAAAATGTTAAAATGTTATTCTGCTTCAGTCCTTAACATTCTTTTACAGGGCAACTAAGTGCATAGTTTTAGCTTCTCTCTCTTTCTCACACACTCGTACCGTAATTAATCTCCGAAGCTGAAATTTAGAGTAAGCTCGCGGTAATGTGTAGTAGGATCTCTCTCGTTTTCTCTCTCTCTCTCTCTCTCTCTCTCTCTCTTTCTCTCTCTCTCTCTCGTTGTTCCCACCTACACTCAAGAATCTCGTCTCGCTACAGCAGTCGAGCCTAGGTAGAGGGGAGCGTCGATTGGCGCCTGGGTTATATATATAGAGTAGCCGTCTCGCTACTCCAGCATTGCGGATTGAGATGCGCGTTATGTTTACGTAAATAAACAATAAAAACATTTTATTATTTATCTGCCAATAAATACAATTAATATTGTTATATGTCGGCGGGTAATTACTTTAATTTTTGGGGTTTTTTAATTGAATGTTTATGTAGACAACCAATTAAAAAACTATTAATGTCACATTAATTAATTGTTTACACGCCCCCCATATACTCGCCGGGTGATGACGTTACGACGTCTCGCCCGGCGCGTATATATACTACTTATAAGAAAACAGAGGTCTCATAACCCCAAATAAACGTTAGTAGAAAACTATTTTAAAGTTAAAGAGCTTGAACTGATAAAATGGAATTATAATCAATTCAAATACTTCCAAAATGATATGAGACCCTTTATAACTGACTAGGTAACAAAATATAATTAATTTATTCTTCGTGTTTAAATTTGCCTCTACAAATCACGTGACTTATTATAACTTATTATAGAATAGTAGTGGACCGCGCACGTCCTATTATCGCATGTTGCCGAGTCGATGGAAAAGGACAGATGTCGCACAGTGGGAACAAATCGTTTTTTGTGTCAAAATCGTAGAACACGAAGTAGGAATAACATAGATTAAAATTTTTTGTTGTGCACAAAGCTGAATGCATAGAATATAGGAAAACTATTCCCGATGTTGTATTAAAATTACATAACGTCAAAAAAATTGCATAAACATGAGTACTTTCTAAAAAAATGTCGTAAAACATACTGCACTACTTAGAAAAATCGAATCCCATTAGTGTGACATATCATTTCTTATGTACATTTTTATGCTGAACAGGATCCCGTCACTTAAATTGGCCCAGAGCTCATATGTTTTCAGAAGAAAGCGAGTTAAGCCCTTAAAATATGTATTTTTGCATGTTAAGTGATTAAACAGCTATTTTGCTCCAAAATCAATGGGGTTTGGACCAATTTTAACAGCAAATTCGTGTTCAGCATAAAAAAATACATTAGAAATGACATACTAATAGTATTCGTTTTTTTAATTGGTAAAGAATCCACAGATTTTTAGAAAAAGACGATTTAAATCTGTAAAATACGTATTTTTGCAGGTTGAGTGATTAAACAGCTTTTTTGCTCGAAATCAATAGCTTTTGGACCAATTTTAACAACAAATTCATGTTCAGCATAAAAGAATACATTAGAAATGACATACTAATAGTATTCGTTTTTTTAATTGGTCCAGAACCCACAGATTTTTAGAAAATGACGATTTATGTCAGTAAAATACGTATTTTCGCATTTTAAGTGATTAAACGATTTTTTCCTCGAAATAAATGGATTTTGGAAAAATTTTAACAGGAAATTCGTGTTCAATGAAATATTTGTATATAATTTTTCAAGAAATATTTCAGTGTTATATTTCTAAAATATTTCTGAAAGATTTCTTGAAATATTAAGGCCAACAAAAACCAAATGTTTTCAAATAATATTTTTGAAATATATTTCGTAAATATTACGTGATATATTTCACGAATTATTAAATAAATATTTGTTCAAACGTTTTACAACGTATTACGGAAACATTACTGTAATATTACTTGAAATGTTCATTTAAAGGTTTTTAAGATTTTCGGTAGTGTTCTGGTATGTAACAGAAATATTTCTGGAATATTTCACGAAACATTGGAAAAAAATATTTCATGCTGTGTGAGGTACTAATAGATTTCATTTTTTTTAAATTGTACAGTAAGTTTATTGTAATATAAAATTGTACTAATTTGTTGCATAAGTCTAAAGAAAGAAGTTATATTTACTTTACAAATGCATGCTAAATTTCATATATATACCTAACATATAAAATTAAATTTTTTAGTTGTTATTTTTAAAGATACTAAATGCACATACATTTTTAAAATCCAATATTTTAATAATTTTATTTATCTGTATTTACGATTATTTTAAATGTTAGATTTTTAATATATAAATATAAAATAATTTTTTGCCTTATTTTTACTGTTTTTCCGCAAGTCTATTAATTTGTTATTATTCACCCTGATTAAGGGGGTCTGAAGAGAGGTGTACTTTCTACTATATAAATAGAAATCGCATCTCTTGAACATGTAACCACGTAATATTTATACAAATTCGAAGGGTATTTTATGGTAAGCCATTTTTAAAAACAAAATCAAATTATTTGTATGCCCATCTCAACGAAAATGGTCACTTTTTTCCCTGAAAATTACTTTTTCCCATTAATCATTTTTTCGAAGAAAAGTGCATCTTTGGTCTCGCTTTTTAATAACCCTGATTTTCGATTGTCTTTTAACAATATTGTCTTTTAACAGTCCACTAGTTTCGCTTTTCAAGTCAAAAAGTGGCCACAGTTGAGATGGGCATAAAGTACTATATGTAACTCCAGAAACATATTCGACTTTTTGCCCTTGTTACACAATGTCCTATTACACGATTTTATATTATCGACTGGTCTATATTAAACAATTATTCGAGATATGAACAAGTTTCATTATCATTAATATGCTTTATACTCGGAGGAAAAGAAAATTAGTAATCATTTCCTTTCTTACCATTTAGGTAAAACAGAGCTGATAAAATGTTTCGTGAAGCATTATCTAATTAGTTAGGTACTCAATGCCAATCTCAGGGACTGAACTCAACGTCAAAATGTAATTTTGGACAAAGCTAGATACTCAATACCTACGTGGTTAAGTAGTGTTTTAACAGCCCTGCTTTACGTAACTGGGTAGGTAATTATCACTAATCTTATTTTTTCTGTATAAAATGTGATAAAAGTACACCCTGAAAAAATTCGAGAAAAGTTTCCATATGTATGTATATATATATATATATATATATATATATATATATATATATATATATATATATATATATATATATATATATATATATATATATATGAACACGCACGCACGCGCACACACATACTCAAGGCATAAAAGTCTTATGTAGATATATTTTAATGTGAGTATAGACTACAACACTAGGTCGTAGTCTGTATGCGGCAACCTGTTTTCGAGATAGTCGGTACTGCAGATAAAGTTTATACCAACGAATTTATAATTGTGATATAATTCTAAAAATTGTGCAAATTTAATATCATTTATTAAATTGTTAAAATACTTATACTGCTTAAAATAATAATTTTTGTACACAATACAATCATTTGCATATTGAAATAATACAACGTCGATATTTATATATATATATATATATATATATATATATATATATATATATATATATCTATACATGATTATGAATTAATTACTTTTTCCCGGGTTTATGAGTCACTTACACCAATATAAAAAATGTATATATATATATATATAATTTTTTACACACTTATATATAATCATGGGATAATTTACATTTATATACGTATTTTGACATTATATAACTATGTATTACTGTATGGAGCCATATAAAATTTAGTATAACCATATATGAAATTTATATACAACTATATATATATATAATTATATATATATATATATATATATATATATATATATATATATATATATATATATATATATATATATATATAGTTTATGATGTTGTATTTTAACCGATATGGATTCTGTCCATACAACTCATTAATTATTTTATTGTTCGGCCAATACTGCATTAATTAATTATAAACAATTTAATTATTACCGTTCATGCAGGTTCTATCTACGTAAATGATATATATATATATATATATATATATATATATATATATATATATATCTTCCTATATTATATAGTTGTTTGTAAATCTTATAAGATTTACGCCCTCCTCGCCCCTCCTCGCCCTTCCTCGCCCTTCCTCGCCCCTCCTCGCCCTTCCTTGCCCCTCCTCGCCCCTCATTTTGCCCTACTCATTCTCCTCCTCAAAACAAGGTAATATCGTTTCAAAAAATTCGTTATTTTGATCTTATTTTTTGCCCTCCTCGCCCCTCCTCTTTGTATCCTCCTCATAGCCCTCCTCATTTACTTATTTCTATTAATTATCATTTTTTATTTTTGTTTTTTTTTCTATATACATATTATACATATAAAAATTGTTTATAATAATAATTGTGAATGTTTATAAATTTATAAAGCGTTTTATTCATTATACATATCAGTGCAGTTTATTCCATTTTACTGATTTTCTGATTCTTTGTTTTCATCAATAATTTATTGGTTTTTCTAAAATATAATAACTTTATAAATAATATTCAGTATTAAAAAAAAGTTTGTTTTAATTGGCTGAATGTTAAGGGCAACTTAATGTAAATATTATTTGAAAATAATATAATATAATAAAAAATAAAATTATAGGAAAGTAATAAACAAATTAAAAATCTAGATTAAAAATTATATACTATACAATTATACAATGACCCAAACTTTTCAGCTTATTCAGTAGTAACTGTTATATAATACCTCAATCAGAAATATTTCTAATCCCAAAATTAGATCTTCTACTTCCATTTTATCCTTCTCCACATAATGAACATATTCAAATTTTAAATAATAAAATATTAAATTTACTTAACGGTGAACTAAAAACATATTATAGTATAGATTATGCAACTCACAAAGGAGTTTAACAGACTGATGATAATATTCATTTAAATTATCCAATGGAAACATTATATAAAGTTAAAGAAGGTTTACCACCACACGAATTAAAATTAAAAGTTAATGCAATAGTTATGCTAATAAGAAATTTAAGTACTAATGATGGTTTATGTAATGGTACTCGATTAAAAATAACAAAATTATTTGAATATAATTTAGAAGCAGAAATTATTACAGGAGAAAACGCTGGAAATAAAGTTTTTATACATAGAATAACTTTAAATACTAGCGAATCATCATCATTACCATTTATTCTGTATAGAAAACAATTTCCTATAATTTTAGCCTTTTCAATGACTATTAATAAGTCACAAGGTCAGAGTTTTGACTATGTAGGTTTATATATAAGAAGGCCATTATTTTCTCATGGACAATTATATGTTTTTTTCTCTCGGTGTAGAAATCCAGATAATATATATGTTCAAAATGAATTAGAAAATAAATCAGAAATTGAAAATATTGTTTGGGAAGAAATACAATAATTAATAAATAATTTTTTAATTATTTTTAATATTTTATGTGTAAAAATTATTTCAATAAATTACAGAATTCAGTCTTTTCTTTTGAAAATGGAAATGGAATGGGATCCTATTCTAAATGAATATGTAGAAGTTGATGATTTAGAAGAATTAGAGAGATTAACACAATTAAATAATGAAATTGAAGAACACATTTCAATGGAAGATGAGTATGAAGAATATTACAATTCCTTGATAAAAGAAGATAAATTAAGACATTTAAATGATTCTATAGAACAATATTACGACAACAATATTTATCATGAACATATTTTTAAATATTGGAAACAATTTCCCGATGTTTTTAAAATATTAGCCAAAGAAATTTTATCATTTCGATATGAAAACAATATAGCTATGTATGAAATTAAAAATATCGATATATATCATGGAATTCTTCTACACTTTGCAAATACCATTTATAATCTATATATTTATTAAGGTATTCAATATATATTCTTTATTTTCAAGAACTTAAATACATGCTCATATAAATATAAATAAAATAACTAAAATTGAAAATATAGACGAATAAGTAAGAAAAAAAATCTACGGAACTCTAACCAATAGAAAGGATAAAATTTCAAACAATCAAAGAATTTCTTCTTTTAATTGTCTAATATGCACTATATAAAAAAATATACTAGAAACCCGTTTCCAAAAAAAACATATATTATTCCATGAACTTCTTTATGTTTTTATGGCGATATTTTAAATTTAGTTTCATAACCAATATAGTGGATTAGGCCTATTGGGGATACCACTGTTTTGTTAATTATTCGTATGTATAAAATCAATTTAAATAATCTACATACTTTAACAATTTATCATATTTTTAAAATCAATTTTAAAAATATACACAAAAATATAATTCAAATTTATAATATATTACATAAAATTATATTTATGATATTAATGAAATTGAATTATTATAATCTTTTCCATTTTATTATATACTTTTACAGATCTAAATAATTTGCAAAAAGTATGCATAACTAAAATACATGCAATTTGTTTAGATTTAAGACTTATGTTTTAAATGTTATATTTTTGATTAATATAATATAAATTATTCTTATAAATCTAAATATTATGCAAAAAGTATGCACATTATTACAAATAAAATACATGCTACCATATTTTTTTTTTTTTTTTAAATGGCATTTCGAACTCGAAAGTTCATCGCCTCATCTACGCAAGCCTTCCATGTTTCCCTATTTTGTGCCAACCCCATCCATTTCGCGCCTTCCCGCCCAATTTCAGTTACGTCTAATTTTACGTTATCCTCCCATCTGCGTCTAGGTCTACAAAGAGGTCGCGTTGCTTCCGGTTTTCCTTTCATTATGCGCGCTGCTGTACGATCATCGCCCATTCTTGCCACGTGCCCTGCCCATCTTAGTCTCCGTGATTTTATTATTCTGTTAATATTTGGTGACGCGTACAAATTATGTAGCTCGTCATTGTGCAGTTTCCTCCACTCCCCAGTTTCCTCATCTTTCTTTGGCCCGTATATTTTCCGCAGAACCTTATTTTCAAATACCCTAAAACGATTTTCTTCCGCTTTAGTGAGCGCCCAGGTTTCGCACCCATACAAGATTACCGGCATTATTATAGTCCTATATATCCTTATTTTGACATTTTTCGACAGTAGCTTTGACTTAAGTAATCTGTTCACAGCGTAGAAGCAGGCATTACCCGAATGAAGTCTCTTATTAATCTCGGCTTTAATTTCGTTTCGATCATTTATAGTTGTACCTAAATATCTGAATTCGCTAACCTTTTCAAAAGTGAAATTTCCGACTCTGAGATCCCCCTCTGCTTCGCGAATGCCCAGTTTCTCCATGATCATATATTTCGTTTTCGATTCGCTCACTTCTAACCCCGTGTTTTTAGCCGCATTTATAAGGATTTCCGCATTTCTCGCCACCGTTTCACCATTATCTCCCACTATATCCAAGTCATCCGCATAGCCTAAAATTTGCGTTGTTCCGTTGAGTGTTGCGCCTAGCTTGCTAGCCTGCATTTTTCTAACAACATGCTCTAGCGTCAGGTTAAAGAGTACCGTTGAAAGCCCGTCACCTTGCTTCAAACCGTCGCGTATCATGAACGATTCGGATACATTACCGCCTACTCGGACCTTTCCAGTGCTTCCGTTCAGACATATTTGAATTAATTTTACGAGTTTTTTTGGTACGCCCAGGAGCACTAGGATTTCATACATTTTGCTTCGTTTGACAGAGTCGTACGCTTTCTTAAAGTCCACAAATAGCTGGTGTATAGTTTCGCAATATTCCCACTTTTTCTCTAATAATTGTCTTATGGTAAACATTTGATCGCTCGTTGACCTGTTGCGCCGGAATCCACACTGATAATCTCCTATTATATCTTCCGCGAATGGTGTGAGTCTGGCCTGTATTACGTTTGACAGAACTTTGTAGCAGGTAGCTAAAAGTGAGATTCCCGGTAGTTATTGCAGTCTGTTTTATCTCCCGTTTTAAAGATCGGTATGATGATGGATTCTTTCCAATTTTCTGGTATTGTTTCATTTCTCCAAATAGCACATACTAGATAAAAAATTTTAGATGTAAGCGCGGTGCCTCCATATTTAAGTAGTTCAGCTGGTATAGAATCGTTTCCTGCGGCCTTATTGTTTTTTAGCTTTTTGATCGCGGCCTCTACTTCTTTGTAGGTCGTTTCGTCCATATGGAGTTCAGCAGTGTGGATTTCGTCTCCCATTTCCTCGGTGTTTTCATGCACGTTTAATAACTTATCGAAATAATCTTTCCATAATTTCAATAGTTCATTTTCGCTTGTCACGAGGTTCCCGCCCTTATCTTTCATTAACTGCGATCTACTCTGAAAACCCTTCCTAATAGCGTTTATTCCTTTGTACATCTCGCGCGGGTTATTTTCCCTACTATTAGTTTCTATTTTTCTAATTTCATTTTTCTGATACTCGCGCTTCTTGTTTCTGTAAATCACACGTACTTGCTTTCTTATTTCATGGTATCCTTCTACGGCCCTACCGCTTTCATTGTGTACACTATCTAATTTAGCCTTCTTGCGCCTTTCAAACCAGAGTTCGCACTCTTCGTCAAACCATGGTTTGCTCTTCGGCCTTTTTTTCTTACCCAGTACTTTGTTCGCGGCCCCTTTTATAGTTTTTTCGATAGCCCCCCACAACCTGTTCGGATCGTCATCTACTCCCGTCTGTTCATCCGTTTCCTCGAGCGCCTGAAATCGGTTGCTAACTTCTACTTGGTACTTGATTCGCTCTATCCCGCTTCGTAGTTTTCCAATATCAAAGGTTTCTACTTTGTTCGCTCGCTTATTATTTTGACCGGCTACTAATCTGGCTCTTAATTTGGCCACTACTAGATAATGATCTGAGTCGCAATCCGCCCCCCTATAGGTCCTTACGTCGAGTACATTCGTGTGGCGCCTCTTATCAATAAGAAAATGATCGATTTGATTGTGCGTGGCCCCATCCGGCGATGTCCACGTTGCCTTGTGTATATCCTTGTGCTTGAAGCACGTGGTCTTGACTATAAGATCTTTTGCGGCTGCGAAATTTATGACTATAATACCGTTATCATTGCTGGTTTCGTGCAGACTTTCTTTGCCTATGGTGGACCTAAACATTTCCTCTCTCCCTATTTTAGCATTGAAATCCCCCACTACTATTTTGGTGTCGTAAGACGCGAATTGGTCGATTAATTGCTCTAAAGTTTCATAAGAAAGATTTTTGACTTCTTCCTCTTTGTCCTCCGTGGGACAGTGGACGTTAATAACCACGTAATTATACCACGCTCCTTCGATGATGATATACGAGAGTCGGTCATTCACGAAATTGCAACTTTTAACGGAATGTATGATGCTTTTGTTAACAAGAAATCCGGTGCCTAGAGAATGCCCGCTCGCGCCCCCATATAAAAAGGTGAAGTTACCGGATCCTAGCATCGCGTTATCTTTCCATCGGGTTTCTTGTATTGCTACCAAATCTAAATTGTACCTCTCAGTTTCATTTATGATTTCCCGGAACGCGCCCGCTCTGTGTAGACTGCGTACATTCCAGGTTCCCACCCTTAAGTTTCTTTTCGTTTTGGTTTGGTTTTGTTTTCTTTGAGCCATGATAGTAAGTTAAACCCGCGCGTTTTGGATCCTGTTCCGATCGCAGGTGAGTCCATCCGTCTAGGGGTGATAACCCTCATACCTCCCTAGAACTAAGTATGAGAGCTTTCTGACTTTGGCGAGGACACAGTCAACTCGTCGTCAGACACACTCGGTTTCATTCTCATATCCTAACGCCCCCCTGCAAGGCAGCGCGCCTTCGCTGGCTTCGTTGCCATGTAAGACCAGGTGGCGAATCATTCTACACATCCCCTCTCAGGGCAGTTGTCATCGCTCCCGCATCCTCCACGACAGCAGGATTTTTGGCCCATTTTTTGTTTGAAATGTGTGGTAAAAGAGATAGATTACAGAGTAAGGTAGAAGAAGAAAGTAAGATAGGAGATTTTGTATAGTGTTTGTAGTTGTTGCGGTGCTTGCGTAGTGTTTCTAGATGAATGCGTTCGCCAGTGCGGGCTCATCACACCCACGCCTGGGCCTATCGGCTGTCCGCGACTGCTTATTCGCTTTATTCGCAGCTAACCTCTTTCTCAGGGGTCGTTCCTCTATCCGCAACCTGAGGACGCGCTGTGTAGTGGTGATAGGCACCCACCCGTCCGCTCTGGACGACTACGCCCAGGACCCGCTTAGGGTAACGGCGTTGTAACAGCATGCTACCATATTTAGATTTATAAAACTTAAATTTTATAAAATACATTTTTGGATTCATCTTCATTATTACTATTATAAATCTAAAAAATATGTAAAAAGTATAACACATAAATAAAATACATGCAAATTAATTTAGATTTATATGAGTGAAATTTTTAAGTTTTTCATAATATAATATAACAAGATATATTGTTAATTTAAAACAAAAATTAAAGTAATGTAAATTCTTATTACATTCAAAAGAATTATTTTTTTTTAATTATATTCATTAATATTAAATTTATATATATAGATTATTACATACGAATTAAAAAGAGCTTTACAATATTACATTCAAATTAAAAAAAAAAATTAAAATAAATATATATGTTAAAAAATACAATACTTAAAACTAAATATAAATAAATATAAGTATGAGTTACATATATTTATTTATAAATGAATTAAATAAAACATAAATTTGAATGTATAAAAAAGCTTAATTAACAAAACAAAAAACCGCGCCAATCTATTTACCTCCCGGGTGGTGTGGAAAAATAGAAAACCTTCATAAAAACAAAAAATTTTATGATGCTTTGGGGGTTGGCGAGCGGAGCAAGCAGGGGGATACCCCCTAGTATATATATATATATATAATCTTTTCTAACGTTTATTTCTCGATATTAACAGATATACATCAATTTGCACTTATAAATAGTAACTGTAAGAAATTCTATGCCGGTTCGTTAACAGTTAATGTGCCGCCGTCACTTTACTCAATTCATTAATTGTAGCATTAATTTCCGATAAATATATTAATAAAACCCCGAAATTTAACTAAGTTAATTTTTGATAACCACCACGACTCTACTTATCGCTCGATTCTACCGACTTAGCTACTGATTTACGGTCGCACGTGGGTGGTCCAATGGCCGCTCCCTGCCTCTACTCGCACGCACCAGGAGCCGACCACGTTGCCGGTATTACCTGCAACCTGTAATACAATTACTCGAACTCGGGAACTCTCGACCTAAAACACACAAAAATATTCGACGGTGAACACACACAGCAGCTCCGGCTCTCCACTAAGCCTCGAACCTCGACTGAACTGAAACAAACTAAAAGAATAGAATGCTCTCACCAAGTAATTTTTAAGTCAAAATTACAAAAACTCTCTTGAATACTATTAGGCCGGGCGCTTTGTGGGCAAATACTCGCCGACCAAATTAATAGCGCCCTCTATACTGCACGCTTCTCCGATAAACTTATATCCCATTACTCGATACATACTGCATGCGAATTGCCGAAGCGCGAAGCGTTCGTTGTAAACGCGCCTTGCTCGGCAGCCTTCCGTCTCTCTTGCCGCTTGGCTCTCCCTCTACTCTCCCGATCGGTTACAGCCGCATGGCACGTGCCCGCTTGTTCATCAGCTATTCTCGTCGTCGTCCTTAAGGATGACGCCGCTGAGACTCCTCGCGCTCCGATCGCTCTCTCGGGTGTCTGCGTACGCGAGTGTGTATGTGTGTGAGTGTGTTTCGTCTGCTGCTGCTGTGTTGCTGCTCCTGTTCCGGCCCCGCGGCTCCCGGCCGCTCTTGTCGTCTCTAGCTTTTCTCTCTTTCAGGCGGCTATTACCTGTAACAAATGTAGGACTCGACCTCTTCTCCGTCGTTACCGCTTCCTCGTGCTGCTCAGCTTTCCTGGATATGTTTGCTGAATCGGCTGCTGCTTCTGTCGTGTGTTTGTGCTGGTGGTGTGTGTGTGGTGTCGCAGTGTCGATCCCGTGAAACATATAATAATATGCGCGATTAATACTCCTAACAAACAATATGTAATTTTCAATAGCGTGCATTCGGTGGTTTGGTGCGTGCGTGATTCCGTCCGGAGTTTGTTTACCCCTCCTAATTAAATAATAATAATCTCCCTGATACCTAACCCTACCTACCTACTCTAACCTAACCTTAATTCTCTCTTTACCTCTTACCTTGTGGCATTTTACATGTCACAAGTTATATAAAATATAATTGTATATAACTCCGAATAAAATTAATATCACTTGACTTGCTTGGATATAGTTATATATGGTTACATACATATAATAGTGTATATAGTATATGTTTTGGTGCAGCTCTAACAATACACCGATATCACCACGGAATATCAGTTAAATGTACTTCAAACTTGCAGGGGCAAAAAAAAATTAGTAAAAAGGTTATTTGAACGTATTTTTTCCCGCTGAACACGAATCCACCGTTAGATTTGGTCTATGGGTCCACCTTTCGTTCATAACCTCAAAAAACAGTAAAAAATGCAGTTTACGTGGCTGAGACTCGAAATAGTGGTAAAAAAATTAGGGACAAAGCTTATTCGCATGTTTTTTCCGCTGAATACGAATCCACCGTTAGTTTTGGTCTATGGGGCCACCTTTCGTCCATAACCTCAAAGAACAATCAAAAAATGCAGTTAAGTGGCTGAGACTGGAAATAGTGTACAAAAAAAGCTCATCATCATTCTTCGTTGGTTTTTAACAGAGGAATACAATGCTGTTCTCGGTTTTAACCTTGACTCAAAAGCTCATTTTCAAGGTCATTTCAAGGACAATTGTTCAAAGACAAGGTCAAATTGTTTAAATTTGACACTATTTTAGCTATTATTTTGACAGGAATGTCATGTTTATGATGGTATTGCGTCCTTGTACTGGAAGCTTTGTAATTGTAAAATTTTCAATTTCATAAAAAAGGCGTTATAATCATGTTTTGAGGTTATGGAGTCCGAATCCCGTGTTTTTAGAAAATGTTTGTGTGGGCATATGTGTTTTCAATTTTGCAGCTAGATGTAGGGGCTACTTTTCGAAAAATAAATTGCACACATAAATCAATATTTAATTAAATACTATGTTCCCAATCGTATTTGTTTAATTGCACCTTTTTCGAAATAGAATGAGCACGGCGCGCTCCGATCAAGTTTAAATAAAAAGATCTTGCACCTCGCGATTTTTTTTGTAAATCATTCCTGGGATATATTCCGATGATTTTAAGCCTAAAATGAAAATAATCCCTAGAGGGATTTTCAAATAAACTCGATATTTGATCATTTTCGTAGGTTATCGTGACTATTTTCTATATTGCATCTTGTATTTAGATTTCTTAGGTTTTAAAAATATATTTCAACATCAGAAATAAGTTTATAAATGCTCAATAGGTATTAAAAATTTTAAATTCATAAAAATTTTCAAAACCGTATTCGAATTTTCAAGCTTTGCGATCATTTTATTACATTAAAAAAATATCTTTATTATGTACAATAATTAAAATGAATGTAAACTATTATATTCACATAAAGCACGTTGCAACCTCTCTGCATATTCTGGATGGTTCTTAAAAACTTTATATTTCTCCCACACAGATTTGAAATCAGCATGGACAGATTCCATAGCCTGTTCACTATAAAATCCAAGTCCCGTCTGAACTTCTTCGCAAAAGTCAGACACATGAAAAAATACTGCATGAATTTTGGGCGTTATTGGTACATTTAAATGTAAATAACTTTGCATGAAGGCATTAATCTTATCTTTGAAAGATGGGTCAAGATTTTTTCCAAAGCAGGCATGTACAACATTTTTGAAGTGCTCAAAAGCATTTACATATTTCAAACATCCCAAATTGTGATTTCGTGAACGCAGGAAATCAAGTTTGTCTAATAATATCTTGCACGAATTGCCATTAAAACTTGTATTACCCTGACGTATATCACGAATGACATGGCATGATTGTGCCCATAGAAGAGCGTCTTTCTCGAATTCAGCCAATAAGTGTCTATACAATGTATTTACTACACCTAGCATCAAATGAAGTTCAGGTGGAGGTATTATCTGAAGAAATGTTTTGTCTACATCAGTTGATAAAAGAGGCGGATGAATACAATTTTTATGATTCTTCGCATCTTTTTTGACAGATCCGGCTTGATGCCAGTTTATATAATTTTGAAACGTACGAGGGTAGTTCAATAAGTCTTTAGAATGACCAACAGATGGCGCGCGAATCGCTCCAAATCATCTGTTTTCAGTCAGCACCACTCCCGACTAGATATATGGTGCAGTCACAGTCCACATCTTCTGAGTTTACGTGTTTTTATAACCAATTGAAAAAAAAAATTGCTTGTTAAGAAAAGTGGAAAACCACGTTCAGGAAGGCCCGTAGAAGCAACTACTCCCGAAATCATTAATAAAATCCACGATATGGTGTTGAAGGATAGAAGATTAAAAGTGCGTGAGTTAGCTGAGGCCACAAGGATATTCGTATCTATAGGTGCAGTTGTTTCAATTCTACATGAAAAATTAGGCATGAAAAAGCTATCGGCAAGATGGGTGCCGCGTTTGCTCTCAGCTGAGAATAAACGCAATAGAGTGGTCGCCTCTGAGGCTCTTTTGGCGCGCATAAGTCGGAATCCTGAGGAATTTTTTCGTCGATTTGTGACTGTGAATGAAACATGGATACACCACTACACTCCTGAGACAAAGGAACAATCCAAACAGTGGATTTCCACAGGCGAACCAGCTCCAAAGAAGGCAAAGACCGTAAAGTCAGCTGGTAAGGTTATGGCTACAGTTTTTTGGGATGCACGTGGAATTATACTTATTGACTACTTGGAAAAGGGTAAAACAATTACTGGTGAGTATTATGCATCATTATTAGAGCAGCTGAAAGAAGAAATTAAAAAAAAACGACCACATTTGGCGAGAAAAAAATTCTCTTTCATCACGACAACGCCCGAGTTCACACATGCTTCGTTTCAATGGCTAAAATTGAAGAACTAAAATTCGAATTGGTTGAACACCCACCGTATTCACCAGATTTAGCCCCCAGTGACTTTTTCTTATTTCCAAACTTGAAAAAATGGCTCGGTGGACAGAGATTTACGGACAACGAAGACGGCATTGCCTCTGTAAGTGCTTATTTTGAGGAACTTCCGAAAACGCACTTTTCTGAAGGATTAAAAATACTTAAAAAGCGATTGACCAAGTGTATAGAGCTCCAAGGAGATTATGTTGAAAAATAAAAAAAAATTTACCCAAAAAAAATTGTTTTTATACTTTATTCTAAAGACTTATTGAACTACCCTCGTATTATTTATTGTCCTCGGTATTCCGCAGCTACTTAAATCATTTTTCGATGCGAAACACCAAGTGCAGGGGTAAAAGCTGCTATGCGACATGATGCCAACCATAATATTAGCAAGTTTTAAATCTGTCGCAATAGTTCCCTGAAAGTTGTTTATTTTTATTGCAGACCACAGCTGCGATACATTTTCATAATTTTCTTGAGAACTGTTTGCTAATGCTAGTATCAATAATTTGTTAACACCTGAATCTTTAAACCGTTTAGCAGAAATACCATCTTCGAACTTTTGCCGGTGTCTATTTAGCTTTTCATTTTCTGAAGTAGATTGAATGGATAAACATATCTTCAGAAAACCCCCTCCCCCGTCAATACCAAACTTCAAGTGAAATTCAGACAATGCGCGTTTTTCTTTAATGTGTTCTATTAAACCATCAAGATTTGTGCAGTAAGCGACTGTTTCGGCTGCAGATGAAACTTTATCAGCCTTGACGAAAACAAAGTCAAAGTTTTTAGTACCAAAATAATCATCAACACAGTGACTTTTAATTGATAGTTTTTTTTTTCAAATGCGGTTCCACGACTTAGCATTTTTCATAGCTACTAGTAAAGCTGTAGCAATCGCAAGTGTCTTCGTTTGGCTCAAATGTAAACTCGTCTGGATTTTTAAAAAATCGTCTGCAGAAAAAAGCTCAGGTTTGCTTAAAGCTTTGTTATTTTGTGAACCAATAGCAACTTTAAGAGGCTTACCGCGTATTTGAGAAAGTGATAGAGTTGTAGTATTTTGTGTATTTTCTGTAATCATTTTGCGTTTAAGCAAAGACGAAATTACTTGATCTGTAGCTCTTGGGCTTGTTTGCATAATGTTTTCAGTCAGATTCTCCAAGCGTACGGTAAAGTTACATTTATGAGATTTTCCTTTTCCCAACAAAGAAAAGCAGTAACTACACCGGCTTTCAACGGAAGGTGATTTTCTTTCATCTAGATTAAAATTGTATTATTATATTGTAGGTATTATAACTAGAAAAAGATATGTTTTAATAGCTTATTTGGAACTTTTATATTTGTCACATCAACAAGTATTCCATGTCGCTGAGGCATAACATTATTCTTTGCAAAGTTTGAAAATTTTCCAGGAGGGGGTTTTCTCGCAAACTCACAAATATGCCAAGCACATAAAACATCGTCGCTTGATCTAGTAGATTTCTTCAAAGGTTGAAGATCAGAAAATTTTGGTAGATTCACCCTTATATCTTCATCGTTTCTAATTCTGTATAAATCTCTTTTGCAACTACTGCATAGAACGAGAGGTAATAGGTCATCACTAGTATCGTACTCAAACTGTTTTTCAACAAGCACTTTTAATTCTCCTTTTACAGGAATCATTACTTTAGTTTTTCCAAAGCAAAGTAAACCAATTTGATGACGATTTTCATCGTGTGTTCTTGCCTTCGGCATTTTTACTAACCGTAAAATCAGTATAACTTTATTTATCGCAGCCATGGCAACGGAATATCAAATTTATCCTCGATGAAAGAAAAAAAAAAAGAAACTTCGAGCGCACAGAAAAATATTTGAAATAAGAAGTTAAAAAATTTAATTTTTGAGCAGAATTTAAAAAAATTTATATGAATTTTAAAAGTTTAATGAGTATTAAGAATTTATAAACTTATTTCTAATATTGAAATATATTTTTAAAGCCTAAGAAATCTAAATACAAGATGCAATATAGAAAATAGTCACGATAACCTACGAAAATGATCAAATATCGAGTTTATTTGAAAATCCCTCTAGGGATTATTTTCATTTTAGGCTTAAAATCATCGGAAGATATCCCAGGAATGATTTATAAAAAAACTCGCGAGGTGCAAGATCTTTTTATTTAAACTTGATCGGAGCGCGCCGTGTGAGATGTTCTTTTCCTAGATTTCATTAGTTTGGATATAACTAGATTTTTTTTTCTTATCATAACCAACATCGAATACATCTTACAGCATAAAATATTGTACGTTAAAAGAAAATATACTTTCCTCTATCGTTTTATGCTTTCATTTTTTCAAATAATCTTCCGAGGATAGTTAAACGACATTCTTTTGTAGTGCATAACTCCTCCTTGAAGTCATTGTTTCTTCAACAGTCCTTCTAAGCATAGTTGAAGGAAATTTCTTCTCGTTGCGTAACTGCTTGCGTAACAGTCCTTTTCAGGATAGTTAGCGAGCTCTTACATTAGCGAACTCATTGTTTCTTCAACGGTCCTTGTAAGGATAGTTGAAGGAAATTTCTTCTCGTTGCGTAACTGCTTGCGTAACAGTCCTTTTCAGGATAGTTATAGCGAGCTCTTACATTAGCGAACTCATTGTTTCTTCAACGATCCTTCTAAGGATAGTTGAAGGAAATTTCTTCTCGTTGCGTAACTGCTTGCGTAACAGTCCTTTTCAGGATAGTTAGCGAGCTTTTACATTAGCGAACTCATTGTTTCTTCAACGGTCCTTGTCAGGATAGTTGAAGGAAATTTCTTCTCGTTGCGTAACTGCTTGCGTAACAGTCCTTTTCAGGATAGTTAGCGAGCTTTTACATTAGCGAACTCATTGTTTCTTCAACGGTCCTTGTCAGGATAGTTGAAGGAAATTTCTTCTCGTTGCGTAACTGCTTGCGTAACAGTCCTTTTCAGGATAGTTATAGCGAGCTCTTACAGTAGCGAACTCATTGTGTCTTTAACAGTCCTTCTAAGGATAGTTGAAGGAAATTTCTTCCAGGTGGATTGCGCAACAGTCTTTTTCAGGATAGTTGTCAAGCTCTCGAATCATTTGTAGTAATCAACTTTTCAACAGTCCTTCTAAGAATACTTCAAGGGAGTTCCTTCCCGGTCTTGCGCAACAGTCCTTTTAAGGGCAGTTAAACATCATGTCAAAAAAAAATCCGTACAGATAGGTACATCAATCCTTATAACGATGAAGGCGTATCTAATCATAAGGGTTCAAATTTAAGAACAATATCAAAAGCATTACTGCAGGAGAAGCCTAATTTACCAGTAACTGCCATGGTATGTAATGATTGTAGATTAAAACGTTCATTGAATCGATCCGATAGCTGTATGAATATAGACGATTCCAATGATATCATTAGTATGGAATGTGATGATACCTCGGCAGACCAAGGTACTGACTGTCCAAATACTTCCTTAACTACTGAAAAAGATGCTTCATCTACCAGGTTACTTGAATTGGAAGAACTTCTGCACGGATTAAAAGATAAATTCAAAAGTTTGGAAGGTAATGATCCCATGAAGCTCAGAATCCTCACTGTTGCGCCAGAATCTTGGAGTATAAGACGAATTTCAAAAGAGTTTGATACTTCCCGAACTTTAGCTAAAAAAGCTAAAGAATTACGATTAGCAAGTGGTGTTCTGGACGATGTTACAGCAAGACCTGGTAAAACTATACCAAATGCTACAATTACATTAATTAATGATTTCTATAATGACGATACTGTTGGTAGAATGATGCCAGGAGTCAAAGACACGTGTTCAGTTAAAGTGGATCTCAAAGAACTGCATAGATTGTTCAAAAAGACTTACTCAGATGATCCAGTTAGTTTCAGTGTTTTTGCAAAAGTCCAACCGCAAAATCGTATTTTGGCTGGAGCAAGAGGAACTCACTCAGTATGTGTATGTACGATTCATCAGAACTGTAAATTGATGCTGGATGCAATTAAAATTAACAGCTTAACAAAAGAAACTGAAAATCCAATTCGTGATTATCATGATTGTTTGAAATCAATTGTGTGCAAGACACCTACGCCCGATTGCTACTTAGATCAATGTCATAAATGTCCAGATAATTCATTTTTTTTAACGACATTACTTGAAATTTTTAATAGTACCTTTATCGATCGGGTACAATATAGTCTATGGACAGCAACTGATAGGTCGACTTTGAAAACAGTTACGAGTGAAGTTTCTAACTTTGTAAATGAATTTTGTGACAAGCTACAGACTCTTAAACCGCATTCATTCATAGCGAAACAGCAGTCTCAATTTATTTCGTCAACAAAACAGAATTTAAATAAAGGAGAAGTACTTGTTATGTTAGATTTTTCTGAGAATTATTCATATGTAGTTCAAGATGCTTCGCAAGCATTTCACGTTAACAATCAGCAATGTACAGTATTCCCAATTATGTATTATTATAAAGAAAACTCTAAATTAAAACATAAAAGTTCCATCTTCCTCTCAGATAGTTTAAAACAGGATACTTCTGCCGTCTTTACAATTCAGAAGCAATTGATTCCAGAAATAAAAAAAACTATTAAAAATGTTAAAATATTGATATACGTCATAGATGGTGCAAACCAACATTTCAAAAACCGATTCCAGGTCGCTAATCTCATCAACCATAAAGAAGATTTTGGAATCGAAGCGGAATGGCATTATTGCGTAACAGCACACGGTAAAAGTGGATATGATGGTTTAGGAGCTATATTTAAAAGAGAGGCTTACCGAGCAAGTCTTCTAGCTAAACCATCTGAAGCGATTTTGACTCCAGAAGCCCTTTTTCATTGGGCAAGCAAACATTTCGAAAACATACAAATTTTTATTTATAGTAAGGTAGACCATGATAAATCAACACGACACTTGAATAAAAGATTCTCAACGGCATAACAGTACCCGAAATTTTAAAGAACCACTCGTTTACTATTCAACAACCAAAAACGGTAGTTATTAAACGATTTTCTAATACTACCAAAGGACTAGAATTTTATGCAGAAAATGCTTAGTATTTGATCCTTCAGAAACAAAAAAAAATGATTTTTTAAGAACCATTACCAAAATAGTGCAAAATACGAAAAATCTAATAATATCCAATAATCTTCTAAGAAAAGAATAACTCTTTTAAATCCGAAATAATCTTAATGAAAATACCGCTAACGATGCATTGGCACGTACCTTCTCTAAAATCGTTTATCGTTCCAATATGTATAATATAATGTTTGAAATATAGAATCTGTATGTTTTACTCCACTATAAGTAAGATTTACTCAGCTATACTCAACTAAACAATAAAACACACATTCATATGGAGATTTTATAAACACACGATTTTCAAACTCCATAAACTCAAAACATGATTATAACGCGGTTTTTTTTGAAATTGAAAATTTCACTATTACAAAGATTCTTGTAGAAGGACGCAATACCATCATAAACATGACATTCCTGTCAAAATAATAGATAAAATAGTGTCAAATTTAAACAAATTGACCTTGTCTGTGAACAGTTGTCCTTGATATGACCTTTAAAATGAGCTTTTGAGTCAAGGTTAAAACCGAGAACAGCATTGTATTCCTCTGTTAAAAACCAACGAAGAATGATGATGAGCTTTTTTTGTACACTATTTCGAGTCTCAGCCACGTAAAACTGCATTTTTTTACTGTTCTTTTAGGTTATGGACGAGAGGCGGCCCCATAAACAACAACTAACGGTGGATTCGTATTCAGCGGGAAAAAATACATGCGAATAAGCTTTGTCCCTAATTTTTTGACCACTATTTAGAGTCTCAGCCACATAAACTGCATTTTTGACTGTTCTTTTCGGTTAAGGACGAAAGGTGGACCCAGAGACCAAAACACATGTGGATTCGTATTCAGCGGAAATAAAAACATGCGAATAAACTTTGTGCCTAATTTTTTTACCACTATTTCGAGTCTTAACCACTTAAACTGCATTTTTTGACTGTTCTTTGAGGTTATGGACAAAAGGTAACCCCATAAACCAAAACTAACGACGGATTCGTATTCAGCGGAAAAAAATGCAAATAAGCTTTTTCCCTAATTTTTTTACCACTATTACGAGTCTCAGACACGGAAAACTGCATTATTTGACTGTTTTTTGAGGTTATGGACGAAATGTGGACCCAGAGACCAAAACTAACGATGGATTCGTATACAGCGGGAAAAAAATGCCAACAAGCTTTATCCCTAATTTTTGACCACTATTTCGAGTCTCAGCCACATAAACTGCATTTTTTGACTGTTCTTTTAGGTTATGGAAGAAAGGTGGTCCCATAAACAAAAACTAACGGTGGATTCGTATTCAGCGGGAAAAACATGCGAATAAACTTTGTCCCTAATTTTTTGACCACTATTTCGCGTCTCAACCACGTCAAAATGCATTGTTTGACTGTTCTTTGAGGTTATGGACGAACGGTGGACCCAGAGACCAAAACTAACGATGGATTCGTATTCAGCGGGAAAAAAATGCCAATAAGCTTTGTCCCCAATTTTTTGACCACTATTTCGAGTCTCAGCTAAGTAAACTGCATTTTTTGACTGTTCTTTGGGGTTATGGATGAAAGGTGGACCCACAGACAACAACTAACGGTGGATTCGTATTCAGCGGGAAAAAAATGCGGATAAGGTTTGTCCCTAATTTTTTTACCACTATTTCAAGTCTCAGCCAAGTAAAACTAATTTATTTGAGTGTTCTTTGAGGTTATGGACGAAAGGTGGATCAAGAGACCAAAATTAATGTCGATTCGTATTCAGGGGAAAAAATACATGCGAATAAGCTTTGTCCCTAAATCTTTTAACACTATTTCGAGTGTCAGCCACGTAAAAATGCATTGTTTGACTGTTCTTTGAGGTTATGGACGAAAGGTCGACCCAGAGACAACAACTAACGGTGGATTCGTATACAGCGGAAAAAAATACATGCGAATAAACTTTGTCCCTAATTTTTTTACCACTATTTCGCGTCTCAGCCACGTAAAAATGCATTTTTTGACTGTTCTTTGAGGTTATAGACGAAAGGTGACCCCATAAACCAAAACTAATGGTGGATTCGCATTCAGCGGGAAAAAAAATGCCAATAAGCTTTGTCCCTAATTTTTTTACCACTATTTCGAGTCTCAGCCACATAAACTGCATTTTTTGACTGTTCTTTTAGGTTATGGACGAAAGGTGGTCCCAGAGACCAAAACTAATGTGGATTCGAATTCAGCGGAAAAAAATACATGCGAATAAACTTTGTGTGTAATTTTTTTACCACTATTTCGAGTCTTAGCCACTTAAACTGCATTTTTTGACTGTTCTTTCAGGTTATGGACGAAAGGTGACCCTATAAACCAAAACTAACGTCGGATTCGTATTCAGCGGAAAAAAAACATGCGAATAAACTTTGTCCCTAATTTTTTTACCACTATTTCGAGTCTCAGCCACTTAAACTGCATTGTTTGACTGCTTTTTGAGGTTATGGACGAAAGGTGGACCCAGAGACAACAACTAACGGTGGATTCGTATTCAGCGGAAAAAAATACATGCGAATAAACTTTGTGTGTAATTTTTTTATCACTATTTCGAGTCTCAGCCACGTAAATTGCATTTTTTAGCTGTTCTTTGGGGTTATGGATGAAGGGTGGACCCAGAGACAACAACTAACGGTGGATTCGTATTCAGCGGGAAAAATATGCGAATAAGGTTTGTCCCTAATTTTTTTACCACTTTTTCGAGTCTCAGCCCCTTAAAAATGCATTATTTGACTGTTCTTTGAGGTTATGGACGAAAGATGGACCCAGAGACCAAAATTAATGTGGATTCTTATTCAGCGGAAAAAATACATGCGAATAAGCTTTGTCCCTAATTTTTTTACCACTATTTCGAGTCTCAGCCACTTATAAATGCATTATTTTACTGTTCCTTGAGGTTATGGACGAAAGGTGACCCCATAAACCAAAACTAATGGTGGATTCGCATTCAGCGGGAAAAAAAATGCCAATAAGCTTTGTCCCTAATTTTTTTACCACTATTTCGAGTCTCAGCCACATAAACTGCATTTTTTTACTGTTCTTTGGGGTTATGGATGAAAGGTGGACCCAGAGACAACAACTAACGGTGGCTTCGTATTCAGCGGGAAAAATATGCGAATAAGTTTTGTCCCTAATTTTTTTACCACTGTTTCGAGTCTCAGCCACCTAAAAATGCATTTTTTGACTGTTCTTTGAGGTTATAGACGAAAGGTGACCCCATAAACCAAAACTAATGGTGGATTCGCATTCAGCGGAAAAAAATACATGCGAATAAACTTTGTCCCTAATTTTTTTACCACTATTTCGCGTCTCAGCCACGTAAAAATGCATTTTTTGACTGTTCTTTGAGGTTATAGACGAAAGGTGACCCCATAAACCAAAACTAATGGTGGATTCGCATTCAGCGGGAAAAAAAATGCCAATAAGCTTTGTCCCTAATTTTTTTACCACTATTTCGAGTCTCAGCCACATAAACTGCATTTTTTGACTGTTCTTTTAGGTTATGGACGAAAGGTGGTCCCAGAGACCAAAACTAATGTGGATTCGAATTCAGCGGAAAAAAATACATGCGAATAAACTTTGTGTGTAATTTTTTTACCACTATTTCGAGTCTTAGCCACTTAAACTGCATTTTTTGACTGTTCTTTGAGGTTATGGACGAAAGGTGACCCTATAAACCAAAACTAACGTCGGATTCGTATTCAGCGGAAAAAAAACATGCGAATAAACTTTGTCCCTAATTTTTTTACCACTATTTCGAGTCTCAGCCACGTAAACTGCATTGTTTGACTGCTTTTTGAGGTTATGGACGAAAGGTGGACCCAGAGACAACAACTAACGGTGGATTCGTATTCAGCGGAAAAAAATACATGCGAATAAACTTTGTGTGTAATTTTTTTATCACTATTTCGAGTCTCAGCCACGTAAATTGCATTTTTTAGCTGTTCTTTGGGGTTATGGATGAAGGGTGGACCCAGAGACAACAACTAACGGTGGATTCGTATTCAGCGGGAAAAATATGCGAATAAGGTTTGTCCCTAATTTTTTTACCACTTTTTCGAGTCTCAGCCCCTTAAAAATGCATTATTTGACTGTTCTTTGAGGTTATGGACGAAAGATGGACCCAGAGACCAAAATTAATGTGGATTCTTATTCAGCGGAAAAAATACATGCGAATAAGCTTTGTCCCTAATTTTTTTACCACTATTTCGAGTCTCAGCCACTTATAAATGCATTATTTTACTGTTCCTTGAGGTTATGGACGAAAGGTGACCCCATAAACCAAAACTAATGGTGGATTCGCATTCAGCGGGAAAAAAATGCCAATAAGCTTTGTCCCTAATTTTTTTACCACTATTTCGAGTCTCAGCCACATAAACTGCATTTTTTTACTGTTCTTTGGGGTTATGGATGAAAGGTGGACCCAGAGACAACAACTAACGGTGGCTTCGTATTCAGCGGGAAAAATATGCGAATAAGTTTTGTCCCTAATTTTTTTACCACTGTTTCGAGTCTCAGCCACCTAAAAATGCATTTTTTGACTGTTCTTTGAGGTTATAGACGAAAGGTGACCCCATAAACCAAAACTAATGGTGGATTCGCATTCAGCGGGAAAAAAAATGCCAATAAGCTTTGTCCCTAATTTTTTTACCACTATTTCGAGTCTCAGCCACATAAACTGCATTTCTTGACTGTTCTTTGAGGTTATAGACGAAAGGTGACCCCATAAACCAAAACTAATGGTGGATTCGCATTCAGCGGGAAAAAAAATGCCAATAAGCTTTGTCCCTAATTTTTTTACCACTATTTCGAGTCTCAGCCACATAAACTGCATTTTTTGACTGTTCTTTTAGGTTATGGACGAAAGGTGGTCCCAGAGACCAAAACTAATGTGGATTCGAATTCAGCGGAAAAAAATACATGCGAATAAACTTTGTGTGTAATTTTTTTACCACTATTTCGAGTCTTAGCCACTTAAACTGCATTTTTTGACTGTTCTTTGAGGTTATGGACGAAAGGTGACCCTATAAACCAAAACTAACGTCGGATTCGTATTCAGCGGAAAAAAAACATGCGAATAAACTTTGTCCCTAATTTTTTTACCACTATTTCGAGTCTCAGCCACGTAAACTGCATTGTTTGACTGCTTTTTGAGGTTATGGACGAAAGGTGGACCCAGAGACAACAACTAACGGTGGATTCGTATTCAGCGGAAAAAAATACATGCGAATAAACTTTGTGTGTAATTTTTTTATCACTATTTCGAGTCTCAGCCACGTAAATTGCATTTTTTAGCTGTTCTTTGGGGTTATGGATGAAGGGTGGACCCAGAGACAACAACTAACGGTGGATTCGTATTCAGCGGGAAAAATATGCGAATAAGGTTTGTCCCTAATTTTTTTACCACTTTTTCGAGTCTCAGCCCCTTAAAAATGCATTATTTGACTGTTCTTTGAGGTTATGGACGAAAGATGGACCCAGAGACCAAAATTAATGTGGATTCTTATTCAGCGGAAAAAATACATGCGAATAAGCTTTGTCCCTAATTTTTTTACCACTATTTCGAGTCTCAGCCACTTAAAAATGCATTATTTTACTATTCCTTGAGGTTATGGACGAAAGGTGACCCCATAAACCAAAACTAATGTGGGTTCGTATTCAGCGGAAAAAATACATGCGAATAAGATTTGTCCCTAATTTTTTTACCACTATTTCGAGTCTCAGCCACGTAAACTGCATTTTTTGACTGTTCTTTTAGGTTATGGACGAAAGGTGGACCCAGAGACAACAACTGACGGTGGATTCGTATTCAGCGGGAAAAAAATGCGAATAAGCTTTGTCCATAATTTTTTTAACACTATTTCGAGTCTCAGCCACGTAAAAATTCATTGTTTGATTGTTCTTTCAGGTTATGGACGAAAGGTGGACCCAGAGACAACAACTAACGGTGGATTCGTATTCAGCGGAAAGAAATACATGCGAATAAACTTTGTCCCCAATTTTTTTACCACTATTTCGAGTCTCAGCCACGTAAACTGCATTTTTTTACTGTTCTTTGAGGTTATGGACGAAAGGTGACCCCATAAACCAAAACTAATGGTGGATTCGTATTCAGCGGGAAAAAAATGCGAATAAGCTTTGTCCATAATTTTTTTACCACCATTTCGAATCTCAGCCATGTAAAACTGCATTATTTGACGGTTTTTTGAGGTTATGGACGGAAGGTGGGCCCAGAGACCAAAACTAACGATGGATTCGTATTCCGCGGTAAAAAAATGCCAATAAGCTTTGTCCCTAATTTTTTTACCACTATTTCGAGTCTCAGCCACGTAAACTGCATTTTTTGACTGTTCATTGGAGTTATGGATAAAAGGTGGACCCAGAGACAACAACTAACGTCGGATTCGTATTCAGCGGGAAACAAATCCGAATAAGCTTTGTCCCTAATTTTTTTACAACTATTTCTAGTCTCAGCCATGTCAAAATGCATTGTTTGACTGTTCTTTGAGGTGATGGACGAAAGGTGGACACAGAGGCAAGAACTAACGGTGGATGTGTATTCAGCGGGAAAAAAATGCGAATAAGGTTTGTCCCTAATTTTTTTACCACTATTTCGAGTCTCAGCCCCTTAAAAATGCATTATTTGACTGTTCCTTGAGGTTATGGACGAAAGGTGACCCCATAAACCAAAACTAATGGTGGATTCGTATTCAGCGGGAAAAAAATGCTAATAAGCTTTGTCCCTAATTTTTTTACCACTATTTCGAGTCACAGTCACGTAAAAAGGCATTGTTTGACTGTTCTTTGAGGTGATGGACGAAAGGTGGACACAGAGGCAAGAACTAACGGTGGATTCGTATTCAGCGGGAAAAAAATGCGAATAAGGTTTGTCCCTAATTTTTTTACCACTATTTCGAGTCTCAGCCCCTTAAAAATGCATTATTTGACTGTTGTTTGAGGTTATGGACGAAAGGTGGACCCAGAGACCAAAACTAATGGTGGATTCGCATTCAGCGGGAAAAAAATGGCAATAAGCTTTGTGATTAATTTTTTGACCACTAGTTCGAGTCTCAGCCACATAAACTGCATTTTTTTATTGTTCTTTGGGGTTATGGATGAAAGGAGGACCCAGAGACAACAACTGACGGTGGATTCGTATTCAGCGGTAAAAAATGCCAATAAGCTTTGTCCCTAATTTTTTTACCACTATTTCGAGTCTCAGCCACGTAAACTGCATTTTTTGACTGTTCATTGGAGTTATGGATAAAAGGTGGACCCAGAGACAACAACTAACGGTGGATTCGTATTCAGCGGGAAAAAAATGCCAATAAGCTTTGTCCCTAATTCATTTACCACTATTTCGAGTCTCAGCCACGTAAAAATTCATTGTTTGACTGTTCTTTGAGGTTATGGACGAAAGGTGGACCCAGAGACAACAACTAACGGTGGATTCGTATTCAGCGGAAAGAAATACATGCGAATAAACTTTGTCCCTAATTTTTTTACCACTATTTCGAGTCTCAGACACGTAAACTGCATTTTTTTACTGTTCTTTGAGGTTATGGACGAACGGTCGACACAGAGACCAAACTAACGATGGATTCGTATTCATCGGGAAAAAAATGCGAATAAGCTGTGTCCCTAATTTTTTGACCACTATTTCGAGTCTCAGCCACGTAAACTGCATTTTTTGACTGTTCTTTGGGGTTATCGATGACAGATGGACCCAGAGACAACAACTAACGGTGGATTCGTATTCGGCGGGAAAAAAATGCGAATAAGGTTTGTCCCTAATTTTTTTACCATTATTTCAAGTCTCAGCCAAGTAAAACTGATTTATTTGACTGTTCTTTGAGGTTATTGACGAAAGGTAGACCCGATAAACCAAAACTAATGTCGATTCGTATTCAGCGGAAAAAATACATGCGAATAAGCTTTGTCCCTAACTTTTTTAACTCTATTTCGAGTGTCAGCCACGTAAAAATGCATTGTTTGACTGTTCTTTCAGGTTATGGAGGAAAGGTGGACCCAGAGACAACAACTAACGGTGGATTCGTATTCAGCGGAAAACAAACATGCGAATAAACTTTGTCCCTAATTTTTTTACCACTATTTCGAGTCTCAGCCACGTAAACTGCATTTTTTTACTGTTCTTTGAGGTTATGGACGAAAGGTGACCCCATAAACCAAAACTAATAGTGGATTCGTATTCAGCGGGAAAAAAATGCGAATAAGCTTTGTCCATAATTTTTTTACCACCATTTCGAATCTCAGCCATGTAAAACTGCATTATTTGACGGTTTTTTGAGGTTATGGACGGAAGGTGGGCCCAGAGACCAAAACTAACGATGGATTCGTATTCAGCGGTAAAAAAATGCCAATAAGCTTTGTCCCTAATTTTTTTACCACTATTTCGAGTCTCAGCCACGTAAACTGCATTTTTTGACTGTTCATTGGAGTTATGGATAAAAGGTGGACCCAGAGACAACAACTAACGGTGGATTCGTATTCAGCGGGAAAAAAATGCCAATAAGCTTTGTCCCTAATTCATTTACCACTATTTCGAGTCTCAGCCACGTAAAAATTCATTGTTTGACTGTTCTTTGAGGTTATGGACGAAAGGTGGACCCAGAGACAACAACTAACGGTGGATTCGTATTCAGCGGAAAGAAATACATGCGAATAAACTTTGTCCCTAATTTTTTTACCACTATTTCGAGTCTCAGCCACGTAAACTGCATTTTTTTACTGTTCTTTGAGGTTATGGACGAAAGGTGACCCCATAAACCAAAACTAATAGTGGATTCGTATTCAGCGGGAAAAAAATGCGAATAAGCTTTGTCCCTAATTTTTTACCACTATTTCGAGTCACAGTCACGTAAAAAGGCATTGTTTGACTGTTCTTTGAGGTTATGGACGAAAGGTGGACCCAGAGGCCAAAACTAATGTGGGTTCGTATTCAGCGGAAAAAATACATGCGAATAAGGTTTGTCCCTAATTTTTTTACCACTATTTCGAGTCTCAGACACGTAAACTGCATTTTTTTACTTTCTTTGAGGTTATGGACGAAAGGTGGACCAAGAGGCCAAAACTAATGTGGGTTCGTATTCAGCGGAAAAAATACATGCGAATAAGTTTTGTCCCTAATTTTTTTACCACTATTTCGAGTCTCAGCGACGTAAACTGCATTTTTTGACTGTTCTTTGGGGTTATCGATGAAAGATGGACCCAGAGACAACAACTAACGGTGGATTCGTATTCAGCGGCAAAAAAATGCGAATAAGGTTTGTCCCTAATTTTTTTACCATTATTTCAAGTCTCAGCCAAGTAAAACTGATTTATTTGACTGTTCTTTGAGGTTATGGACGAAACGTGGACCCAGAGACCAAAATTAATGTCGATTCGTATTCAGCGGAAAAAATACATGCGAATAAGCTTTGTCCCTAACTTTTTTAACACTATTTCGAGTGTCACCACGTAAAAATGCATTGTTTGACTGTTCTTTGAGGTTATGGAGGAAAGGTGGACCCAGAGACAACAACTAACGGTGGATTCGTATTCAGCGGAAAAAAAACATGCGAATAAACTTTGTGTCTAATTTTTTTACCACTATTTCGAGTCTCAGCCACGTAAACTGCGTTTTTTGACTGTGCTTTGAGGTTATGGACGAAAGGTGACCCCATAAACCAAAACTAACGGTGGATTCGTATTCAGCGGGAAAAATTACATGTGAATAAGCTTTGTCCCTAATTCTTTTACCACTATTTCGAGTCTCAGACACTTAAAAATGCATTATTTTACTGTTCCTTGAGGTTATGGACGAAAGGTGAGCCCATAAACCAAAACTAATGGTGGATTCGCATTCAGCGGGAAAAAAAATGCCAATAAGCTTTGTCCCTAATTTTTTTACCACTATTTCTAGTCTCAGCCACATAAACTGCATTTTTTTACTGTTCTTTGGGGTTATGGATGAAAGGTGGACCCAGAGACAACAACTAACGGTGGATTCGTATTCAGCGGGAAAAATATGCGAATATGGTTTGTCCCTAATTTTTTTACCACTGTTTCGAGTCTCAGCCACCTAAAAATGCATTATTTGACTGTTCTTTGAGGTTATGGACGAAAGGTGGACCCAGAGACAAGAACTAACGGTGGATTCGTATTCAGCGGAAAAAAAACATGCGAATAAACTTTGTCACTAATTTTTTTACCACTATTTCGAGTCTCAGCCACGTAAACTGCATTGTTTGACTGCTTTTTGAGGTTATGGACGAAAGGTGGACCCAGAGACAACAACTAACGGTGGATTCGTATTCAGCGGAAAAAAATACATGCGAATAAAATTTGTGTGTAATTTTTTTACCACTATTTCGAGTCTTAGCCAGTTAAACTGCATTTTTTGACTGTTCTTTGAGGTTATGGACGAAAGGTGACCCTATAAACCAAAACTAACGTCGGATTCGTATTTAGCGGGAAAAAAATCCGAATAAGCTTTGTCCCTAATTTTTTTACAACTATTTCTAGTCTCAGCCATGTCAAAATGCATTGTTTGACTGTTCTTTGAGGCTATGGACGAACGGTCGACACAGAGACCAAACTAACGATGGATTCGTATTCATCGGGAAGAAAAAATGCGAATAAGCTGTGTCCCTAATTTTTTGACCACTATTTCGAGTCTCAGCCCCCGTAAATTGCATTTTTTAGCTGTTCTTTGGGGTTACGGATGAAAGGTGGACCCAGAGACAACAACTAACGGTGGATTCGTATTCAGCGGGAAAAATATGCGAATAAGGTTTGTCCCTAATTTTTTTACCATTATTTCAAGTCTCAGCCAAGTAAAACTGATTTATTTGACTGTTCTTTGAGGTTATGGACGAAAGGTGGACCCAGAGACAACAACTAACGGTGGATTCGTATTCAGCGGAAAAAAATACATGCGAATAAACTTTGTGTGTAATTTTTTTACCACTATTTCGAGTCTTAGCCAGTTAAACTGCATTTTTTGACTGTTCTTTGAGGTTATGGACTAAAGGTGACCCTATAAACCAAAACTAACGTCGGATTCGTATTCAGCGGGAAAAAAATCCGAATAAGCTTTTTCCCTAATTTTTTTACAACTATTTCTAGTCTCAGCCATGTCAAAATGCATTGTTTGACTGTTCTTTGAGGTTATGGACGAACGGTGGACACAGACACCAAACTAACGATGGATTCGTATTCATCGGGAAAAAAATGCGAATAAGCTTTGTCCCTAATTTTTTTACCACTATTTCGAGTCTCAGCCACGTAAACTGCATTGTTTGACTGCTTTTTGAGGTTATGGACGAAAGGTGGACCCAGAGACAACAACTAACGGTGGATTCGTATTCAGCGGAAAAAAATACATTCGAATAAACTTTGTATGTAATTTTTTTACCACTATTTCGAGTCTTAGCCACTTAAACTGCATTTTTTGACTGTTCTTTGAGGTTATGGACGAAAGGTGACCCTATAAACCAAAACTAACGTCGGATTCGTATTCAGCGGGAAAAAAATCCGAATAAGCTTTATCCATAATTTTTTTACCACTATTTCGAGTGTCAGCCACCTAAACTGCATTTTTTTACTGTTCTTTTGGGTTATGGATGAAAGGTGGACCCAGAGACAAAAACTAACGGTGGATTCGTATTCAGCGGGAAAAATATGCGAATATGGTTTGTCCCTAATTTTTTTACGACTGTTTCGAGTCTCAGCAACGTAAAACTGCATTATTTGACGGTTTTTTTGAGGTTATGGACGAAAGGTGGGCCCAGAGACCAAAACTAACGATGGATTCGTATTCAGCGGGAAAAAAATGCCAATAAGCTTTGTCCCTAATTTTTCTTACCACTATTTCGAGTCTCAGCCACGTAAACTGCATTTCTTGACTGTTCATTGGAGTTATGGATGAAAGGTGGACCCAGAGACAACAACTAACGGTGGATTCGTATTCAGCGAGAAAAAATGCGAATAAGGTTTGTCCCTAATTTTTTTAACACTATTTCGAGTTCTCAGCCACGTAAACTGCATTGTTTGACTGCTTTTTGAGGTTATGGACGAAAGGTGGACCCAGAGACAACAACTAACGATGGATTCGTATTCAGCGGAAAAAAATACATGCGAATAAACTTTGTGTGTAATTTTTTTACCACTATTTCGAGTCTTAGCCAGTTAAACTGCATTTTTTGACTGTTCTTTGAGGTTATGGACTAAAGGTGACCCTATAAACCAAAACTAACGTCGGATTCGTATTCAGCGGGAAAAAAATCCGAATAAGCTTTTTCCCTAATTTTTTTACAACTATTTCTAGTCTCAGCCATGTCAAAATGCATTGTTTGACTGTTCTTTGAGGTTATGGACGAACGGTGGACACAGAGACCAAACTAACGATGGATCCGTATTCATCGGGAAAAAAATGCGAATAAGCTTTGTCCCTAATTTTTTTACCACTATTTCGAGTCTCAGCCACGTAAACTGCATTTTTTTACTGTTCTTTGGGGTTATCGATGAAAGATTGGACCCAGAGACAACAAAACGGTGGATACGTATTCAGCGGGAAAAAAATGCGAATAAGGTTTGTCCCTAATTTTTTTACCATTATTTCAAGTCTCAGCCAAGTAAAACCGATTTATTTGACTGTTCTTTGAGGTTATGGACGAAAGGTGGACCCAGAGACCAAAATTAATGTCGATTCGTATTCAGCGGAAAAAATACATGCGAATTAGCTTTGTCCCTAACTTTTATACCACTATTTCGAGTCTCAGCAACGTAAATTGCATTTTTTGACTGTTCTTTGAGGTTATGGACGAAAGGTGACCCCATAAACCAAAACTAACGGTGGATTCGTATTCAGCGGGAAAAAAATGCGAATAAGCTTTGTCCATAATTTTTTTACCACCATTTCGAATCTCAGCCACGTAAAACTGCATTATTTGACGGTTTTTTGAGGTTATGGACGAAAGGTGGACCCAGAGACAACAACTAACGGTGGATTCGTATTCAGCGGAAAAAAATACATGCGAATAAACTTTGTGTGTAATTTTTTTACCACTATTTCGAGTCTTAGCCAGTTAAACTGCATTTTTTGACTGTTCTTTGAGGTTATGGACTAAAGGTGACCCTATAAACCAAAACTAACGTCGGATTCGTATTCAGCGGGAAAAAAATGCGAATAAGCTTTGTCCCTAATTTTTTTACCACTATTTCGAGTCACAGTCACGTAAAAAGGCATTGTTTGACTGTTCTTTGAGGTGATGGACGAAAGGTGGACACAGAGGCAAGAACTAACGGTGGATTCGTATTCAGCGGGAAAAAAATCCGAATAAGCTTTTTCCCTAATTTTTTTACCACTATTTCGAGTCTCAGCCACGTAAACTGCATTTTTTTACTGTTCTTTGGGGTTATCGATGAAAGATGGACCCAGAGACAACAACTAACGGTGGATACGTATTCAGCGGGGAAAAAATGCGAATAAGGTTTGTCCCTAATTTTTTTACCATTATTTCAAGTCTCAGCCAAGTAAAACCGATTTATTTGACTGTTCTTTGAGGTTATGGACGAAAGGTGGACCCAGAGACCAAAATTAATGTCGATTCGTATTCAGCGGAAAAAATACATGCGAATTAGCTTTGTCCCTAACTTTTATACCACTATTTCGAGTCTCAGCAACGTAAATTGCATTTTTTGACTGTTCTTTGAGGTTATGGACGAAAGGTGACCCCATAAACCAAAACTAACGGTGGATTCGTATTCAGCGGGAAAAAAATGCGAATAAGCTTTGTCCCTAATTTTTTTACCACTATTTCGAGTCACAGTCACGTAAAAAGGCATTGTTTGACTGTTCTTTGAGGTGATGGACGAAAGGTGGACACAGAGGCAAGAACTAACGGTGGATTCGTATTCAGCGGAAAAAATACATGCGAATAAGGTTTGTCCCTAATTTTTTTACCACTATTTCGAGTCTCAGCCACGTAAACTGCATTTTTTTACTGTTCTTTGAGGTTATGGACGAAAGGTGACCCCATAAACCAAAACTAATGGTGGATTCGTATTCAGCGGGAAACAAATGCGAATAAGCTTTGTCCCTAATTTTTTTACCACTATTTCGAGTCACAGTCACGTAAAAAGGCACTGTTTGACTGTTCTTTGAGGTGATGGACGAAAGGTGGACACAGAGGCAAGAACTAACGGTGGATTCGTATTCAGCGGGAAAAAAATGCGAATAAGGTTTGTCCCTAATTTTTATACAACTATTTCGAGTCTCAGCCCCTTAAAAATGCATTATTTGACTGTTCTTTGATGTTATGGACGAAAGGTGGACCCAGAGACCAAATTTAATGTGGATTCTTATTCAGCGGAAAAGATACATTCGAATAAGCTTTGTCCCTAATTTTTTTACCACTATTTCGAGTCTCAGCCACTTAAAAATGCATTATTTTACTGTTCCTTGAGGTTATGGACGAAAGGTGACCCCATAAACCAAAACTAATGGTGGATTCGCAGTCAGCGGGAAAAAAAATTGCAATAAGCTTTGTCCCTAATTTTTTTACCACTAGTTCGAGTCTCAGCCACATAAACTGCATTTTTTTACTGTTCTTTGGGGTTATGGATGAAAGGTGGACCCAGAGACAACAACTAACGGTGGATTGGTATTCAGCGGGAAAAATATGCGAATAAGGTTTGTCCCTAATTTTTTTACCACTGTTTCGTGTCTCAGCCACCTAAAAATGCATTATTTGACTGTTCTTTGAGGTTATGGACGAAAGGTGGACCCAGAGACAACAACTAACGGTGGCTTCGTATTCCGCGTAAAGAAATACATGCGACTAAACTTTGTCCCTAATTTTTTTACCACTATTTCGAGTCTCAGCCACGTAAACTGCATTTTTTGACTGTTCTTTGGGGTTATCGATGAAAGATGGACCCAGAGACAACAACTAACGGTGGATTCGTATTCAGCGGGAAAAAAATGCGAATAAGGTTTGTCCCTAATTTTTTTACCATTATTTCAAGTCTCAGCCAAGTAAAACTGATTTATTTGACTGTTCTTTGAGGTTATGGACGAAAGGTGGACCCAGAGACCAAAATTAATGTCGATTCGTATTCAGCGGAAAAAAAACATGCGAATAAACTTTGTGTCTAATTTTTTTACCACTATTTCTAGTCTCAGCCACGTAAACTGCATTTTTTGACTGTTCTTTGAGGTTGTGGACGAAAGGTGACCCCATAAACCAAAACTAACGGTGGATTCGTATTAAGCGGAAAAAAATGCGAATAAGCTTTGTCCCTAATTTTTTTACCACTATTTCGAGTCACAGTCACGTAAAAAGGCATTGTTTGACTGTTCTTTGAGGTGATGGACGAAAGGTGGACACAGAGGCAAGAACTAACGGTGGATTCGTATTCAGCGGGAAAAAAATGCGAATAAGGTTTGTCCCTAATTTTTATACAACTATTTCGAGTTTCAGCCCCTTAAAAATGCATTATTTTACTGTTCCTTGAGGTTATGGACGAAAGGTGACCCCATAAACCAAAACTAATGGTGGATTCGCAGTCAGCGGGAAAAAAAATTGCAATAAGCTTTGTCCCTAATTTTTTGACCACTAGTTCGAGTCTCAGCCACATAAACTGTATTTTTTTTACTGTTCTTTGGGGTTATGGATGAAAGGTGGACCCAGAGACAACAACTAACGGTGGATTCGTATTCAGCGGGAAAAATATGCGAATAAGGTTTGTCCCTAATTTTTTTACCATTATTTCAAGTCTCAGCCAAGTAAAACTGATTTATTTGACTGTTCTTTGAGGTTATGGACGAAAGGTGGACCCAGAGACCAAAATTAATGTCGAGTCGTATTCAGCGGAAAAAAAACATGCGAATAAACTTTGTGTCTAATTTTTTTACCACTATTTCGAGTCTCAGCCACGTAAACTGCATTTTTTGACTGTGCTTTGAGGTTGTGGACGAAAGGTGACCCCATAAACCAAAACTAACGGTGGATTCGTATTAAGCGGGAAAAAAATGCGAATAAGCTTTGTCCATAATTTTTATACAACTATTTCGAGTCTCAGCCCCTTAAAAATGCATTATTTTACTGTTCCTTGAGGTTATGGACGAAAGGTGACCCCATAAACCAAAACTAATGGTGGATTCGCAGTCAGCGGGAAAAAAAATTGCAATAAGCTTTGTCCCTAATTTTTTGACCACTAGTTCGAGTCTCAGCCACATAAACTGCATTTTTTTACTGTTCTTTGGGGTTATGGATGAAAGGTGGACCCAGAGACAACAACTAACGGTGGATTCGTATTCAGCGGGAAAAATATGCGAATAAGGTTTGTCCCTAATTTTTTTACCATTATTTCAAGTCTCAGCCAAGTAAAACTGATTTATTTGACTGTTCTTTGAGGTTATGGACGAAAGGTGGACCCAGAGACCAAAATTAATGTCGATTCGTATTCAGCGGAAAAAAAACATGCGAATAAACTTTGTGTCTAATTTTTTTACCACTATTTCGAGTCTCAGCCACGTAAACTGCATTTTTTGACTGTGCTTTGAGGTTGTGGACGAAAGGTGACCCCATAAACCAAAACTAACGGTGGATTCGTATTAAGCGGGAAAAAAATGCGAATAAGCTTTGTCCATAATTTTTTTACCACTGTTTCGTGTTTCAGCCACCTACAAATGCATTTTTTTACTGTTCTTTGAGGTTATGGACGAAAGGTGACCCCATAAACCAAAACTAATGGTGGATTCGTATTCAGCGGGAAAAAAATGCGAATAAGCTATGTCCCTAATTTTCTTACCACTATTTCGCGTCACAGTCACGTAAAAAGGCATTGTTTGACTGTTCTTTGAGGTGATGGACGAAAGGTGGACACAGAGGCAAGAACTAACGGTGGATTCGTATTCAGCGGGAAAAAAATGCGAATAACGTTTGTCCCTAATTTTTATACAACTATTTCGAGTCTCAGCCCCTTAAAAATGCATTATTTGACTGTTCTTTCAGGTTATGGACGAAAGGTGGACCCAGAGACCAAACTTAATGTGGATTCTTATTCAGCGGAAAAAATACATGCGAATAAGCTTTGTCCCTAATTTTTTTACCACTATTTCGAGTCTCAGCCACTTAAAAATGCATTATTTTACTGTTCCTTGAGGTTATGGACGAAAGGTGACCCCATAAACCAAAACTAATGGTGGATTCGCAGTCAGCTGGAAAAAAATGGCAATAAGCTTTGTCCCTAATTTTTTGACCACTAGTTCGAGTCTCAGCCACATAAAGTGCATTGTTTTACTGTTCTTTGAGGTTATGGACGAAAGGTGGACCCAGAGGCCAAAACTAATGTGGGTTCGTATTTAGCGGAAAAAATACATGCGAATAAGGTTTGTCCCTAATTTTTTTACCACTATTTCGAGTCTCAGCCACGTAAACTGCATTTTTTTACTGTTCTTTGAGGTTATGGACGAAAGGTGACCCCATAAACCAAAACTAACGGTGGATTCGTATTCAGCGGAAAAAAAATGCGAATAAGCTTTGTCCATAATTTTTTTACCACTATTTCGAGTCTCAGTCACGTAAAAAGGCATTGTTTGACTATTCTTTGAGGTTATGGACGAAAGGTGGATCCAGAGACAAGAACTAACGGTGGATTCGTATTCAGCGGAAAAAAAAACATGCGAATAAACTTTGTCCCTAATTTTTTTACCACTATTTCGAGTCTCAGCCACGTATAAACTGCATTGTTTGACTGCTTTTTGAGGTATGGACGAAAGGTGGACCCAGAGACAACAACTAACGGTGGATTCGTATTCAGCGGAAAAAAATACATGCGAATAAACTTTGTGTGTAATTTTTTTACCACTATTTCGAGTCTTAGCCAGTTAAACTGCTTTTTTTTACTGTTCTTTGAGGTTATGGACGATAGGTGACCCTATAAACCAAAACTAACGTCGGATTCGTATTCAGCGGAAAAAAAATCCGAATAAGCTTTGTCCCTAATTTTTTGACCACTATTTCGAGTCTCAGCCCCGTAAATTGCACTTTTTAGCTGTTCTTTGGGGTTATGGACGAAAGGTGGGCCCAGAGACCAAAACTAACGATGGATTCGTATTCAGCGGGAAAAAAATGCCAATAAGCTTTGTCCATAATTTTTTTACCACCATTTCGAATCTCAGCCACGTAAAACTGCATTATTTGACGGTTTTTTGAGGTTATGGACGAAAGGTGGGCCCAGAGACAACAACTAACGGTGGATTCGTATTCAGCGGAAAAAAAACATGCGAATAATCTTTGTGTCTAATTTTTGTACCACTATTTCGAGTCTCAGCCACGTAAATAGCATTTTTTGACTGTTCTTTGAGGTTATGGACGAAAGGTGACCCCATAAACCAAAACTAACGGTGGATTCGTATTCAGCCGGAAAAAAATGCGAATAAGCTTTGTCCATAATTTTTTTACCACCATTTTGAATCTCAGCCACGTAAAACTGCATTATTTGACGGTTTTTTTGAGATTATGGATGAAAGGTGGACCCAGAGACAACAACTAACGGTGGATTCGTATTCAGCGAGAAAAAAATGCGAATAAGGTTTGTCCCTAATTTTTTTAACACTATTTCGAGTCTCAGCCACGTAAATATTCATTGTTTGACTGTTCTTTGAGGTTATGGACGAAAGGTGGACACAGAGACAACAACTAACGGTGGATTCGTATTCAGCGGAAAGAAATACATGCGAATAAACGTTGTGCCTAATTTTTTTTAACACTCTTTCGAGTCTCAGCCACGTAAAAATTCATTGTTTGACTGTTCTTTGAGGTTATGGACGAAAGGTGGACCCAGAGACCAAACTTAATGTGGATTCTTATTCAGCGGAAAAAATACATGCGAATAAGCTTTGTCTCTAATTTTTTTACCACTATTTCGAGTCTCAGCCACGTAAACTGCATTTTTTTACTGTTCTTTGAGGTTATGGACGAAAGGTGACCCCATAAACCAAAACTAATGGTGGATTCGTATTCAGCGGGAAAAAAATGCGAATAAGCTTTGTCCCTAATTTTTTTACCACTATTTCGAGTCTCAGCCACGTAAACTGCATTTTTTGACTGTTCTTTGGGGTTATGGATGAAAGGTGGACCCAGAGACAACAACTAACGGTGGATTCGTATTCAGCGGGAAAAATACATGCGAATAAGGTTTGTCCCTAATTTTTTTAACACTATTTCGAGTCTCAGCCACGTAAAAATTCATTGTTTGACTGTTCTTTCAGGTTATGGACGAAAGGTGGACCCAGAGACAAGAACTAACGGTGGATTCGTATTCAGCGGAAAAAAAAAACATGCGAATAAACTTTGTCCCTAATTTTTTTACCACTATTTCGAGTCTCAGCCACGTAAACTGCATTTTTTTACTGTTCTTTGAGGTTATGGACGAAAGGTGGACCCAGAGGCCAAAACTAATGTGGGTTCGTATTCAGCGGAAAAAATACATGCGAATAAGGTTTGTCCCTAATTTTTTTACCACTATTTCGAGTCTCAGCCACGTAAACTGCATTTTTTTACTGTTCTTTGAGGTTATGGACGAAAGGTGACCCCATAAACCAAAACTAACGGTGGATTCGTATTCAGCGGAAAAAAATGCGAATAAACTTTGTCCATAATTTTTTTACCACTATTTCGAGTCTCAGCCACTTAAAAATCCAGTATTTGACTGTTCTTTGAGGTTATGGACGAAAGGTGGACCCAGAGGCCAAAACTAATGTGGGTTCGTATTCAGCGGAAAAAATACATGCGAATAAGCTTTGTCCCTAATTTTTTTACCACTATTTCGAGTCTCAGCCCCGTAAATTGCATTTTTTAGCTGTTCTTTGGGGTTATGGATGAAAGGTGGACCCAGAGACAACAACTAACGGTGGATTCGTATTGAGCCGAAAGAAATACATGCGAATAAACTTTGTTCCTAATTTTTTTACCACTATTTCGAGTCTCAGCGACGTAAACTGCATTTTTTTACTGTTCTTTGAGGTTATGGACGGAAGGTGACCCCATAAACCAAAACTAATGGTGGATTCGTATTCAGCGGGAAAAAAATGCGAATAAGCTTTGTCCCTAATTTTTTTACCACTATTTCGAGTCACAGTCACGTAAAAAGGCATTGTTTGACTGTTCTTTGAGGTGATGGACGAAAGGTGGACACAGAGGCAAGAACTAACGGTGGATTCGTATTCAGCGGAAAAAATACATGCGAATAAGGTTTGTCCCTAATTTTTTTACCACTATTTCGAGTCTCAGCCACGTAAACTGCATTTTTTTACTGTTCTTTGAGGTTATGGACGAAAGGTGACCCCATAAACCAAAACTAATGGTGGATTCGTATTCAGCGGGAAAAAAATGCGAATAAGCTTTGTCCCTAATTTTTATACAACTATTTCGAGTCTCAGCCCCTTAAAAATGCATTATTTTACTGTTCCTTGAGGTTATGGACGAAAGGTGACCCCATAAACCAAAACTAATGGTGGATTCGCAGTCAGCGGGAAAAAAAATTGCAATAAGCTTTGTCCCTAATTTTTTGACCACTAGTTCGAGTCTCAGCCACATAAACTGCATTTTTTTACTGTTCTTTGGGGTTATGGATGAAAGGTGGACCCAGAGACAACAACTAACGGTGGATTCGTATTCAGCGGGAAAAATATGCGAATAAGGTTTGTCCCTAATTTTTTTACCATTATTTCAAGTCTCAGCCAAGTAAAACTGATTTATTTGACTGTTCTTTGAGGTTATGGACGAAAGGTGGACCCAGAGACCAAAATTAATGTCGAGTCGTTTTCAGCGGAAAAAAAACATGCGAATAAACTTTGTGTCTAATTTTTTTACCACTATTTCGAGTCTCAGCCACGTAAACTGCATTTTTTGACTGTGCTTTGAGGTTGTGGACGAAAGGTGACCCCATAAACCAAAACTAACGGTGGATTCGTATTAAGCGGGAAAAAAATGCGAATAAGCTTTGTCCATAATTTTTATACAACTATTTCGAGTCTCAGCCCCTTAAAAATGCATTATTTTACTGTTCCTTGAGGTTATGGACGAAAGGTGACCCCATAAACCAAAACTAATGGTGGATTCGCAGTCAGCGGGAAAAAAAATTGCAATAAGCTTTGTCCCTAATTTTTTTACCACTATTTCGAGTCACAGTCACGTAAAAAGGCATTGTTTGACTGTTCTTTGAGGTGATGGACGAAAGGTGGACACAGAGGCAAGAACTAACGGTGGATTCGTATTCAGCGGAAAAAATACATGCGAATAAGGTTTGTCCCTAATTTTTTTACCACTATTTCGAGTCTCAGCCACGTAAACTGCATTTTTTGACTGTGCTTTGAGGTTGTGGACGAAAGGTGACCCCATAAACCAAAACTAATGGTGGATTCGTATTCAGCGGGAAAAAAATGCGAATAAGCTATGTCCCTAATTTTCTTACCACTATTTCGCGTCACAGTCACGTAAAAAGGCATTGTTTGACTGTTCTTTGAGGTGATGGACGAAAGGTGGACACAGAGGCAAGAACTAACGGTGGATTCGTATTCAGCGGGAAAAAAATGCGAATAACGTTTGTCCCTAATTTTTATACAACTATTTCGAGTCTCAGCCCCTTAAAAATGCATTATTTGACTGTTCTTTCAGGTTATGGACGAAAGGTGGACCCAGAGACCAAACTTAATGTGGATTCTTATTCAGCGGAAAAAATACATGCGAATAAGCTTTGTCCCTAATTTTTTTACCACTATTTCGAGTCTCAGCCACTTAAAAATGCATTATTTTACTGTTCCTTGAGGTTATGGACGAAAGGTGACCCCATAAACCAAAACTAATGGTGGATTCGCAGTCAGCTGGAAAAAAATGGCAATAAGCTTTGTCCCTAATTTTTTGACCACTAGTTCGAGTCTCAGCCACATAAAGTGCATTGTTTTACTGTTCTTTGAGGTTATGGACGAAAGGTGGACCCAGAGGCCAAAACTAATGTGGGTTCGTATTTAGCGGAAAAAATACATGCGAATAAGGTTTGTCCCTAATTTTGTTACCACTATTTCGAGTCTCAGCCACGTAAACTGCATTTTTTTACTGTTCTTTGAGGTTATGGACGAAAGGTGACCCCATAAACCAAAACTAACGGTGGATTCGTATTCAGCGGAAAAAAAATGCGAATAAGCTTTGTCCATAATTTTTTTACCACTATTTCGAGTCTCAGTCACGTAAAAAGGCATTGTTTGACTATTCTTTGAGGTTATGGACGAAAGGTGGACCCAGAGACAACAACTAACGGTGGATTCGTATTCAGCGGGAAAAAAATGCGAATAAGCTTTGTCCCTAATTTTTTACCACTTTTTCGAGTCTCAGCCACATAAACTGCATTTTTTGACTGTTCTTTTAGGTTATGGAGGAAAGGTGGTCCCATAAACAAAAACTAACGGTGGATTCGTATTCAGCGGGAAAAAAATGCGAATAAGCTTTGTCCCTAATTTTTTTACCACTATTTCGAGTCTCAGCCACGTAAAACTGCATTATTTGACTGTTTTTTGAGGTTATGGACGAAAGGTGGACCCAGAGACCAAAACTAACGATGGATTCGTATTCAGCGGGAAAAAAATGCCAATAAGCTTTGTCCCTAATTTTTTTACCACTATTTCGAGTCTCAGCCACGTAAACTGCATTTTTTGACTGTTCTTTGGGGTTATGGATGAAAGGTGGACCCAGAGACAACAACTAACGGTGGATTCGTATTCAGCGGGAAAAAAATGCGAATAAGCTTTGTCCCTAATTTTTTACCACTATTTCGAGTCTCAGCCACATAAACTGCATTTTTTGACTGTTCTTTTAGGTTATGGAGGAAAGGTGGTCCCATAAACAAAAACTAACGGTGGATTCGTATTCAGCGGGAAAAAAATGCGAATAAACTTTGTCCCTAATTTTTTGACCACTATTTCGAGTCTCAACCAGGTCAAAATACATTGTTTGACTGTTCTTTGAGGTTATGGACGAACGGTGGACCCAGAGACCAAAACTAACGATGGATTCGTATTCAGCGGGAAAAAAATGCGAATAAACTTTGTCCCTAATTTTTTGACCACTATTTCGAGTCTCAACCACGTCAAAATACATTGTTTGACTGTTCTTTGAGGTTATGGACGAACGGTGGACCCAGAGACCAAAACTAACGATGGATTCGTATTCAGCGGGAAAAAAATGCCAATAAGCTTTGTCCCTAATTTTTTTACCACTATTTCGAGTCTCAGCTAAGTAAACTGCATTTTTTGACTGTTCTTTGGGGTTATGGATGAAAGGTGGACCCAGAGACAACAACTAACGTTGGATTCGTGTTCAGCGGGAAAAAATACATGCAAATATCCTTTTTACTATTTTTTCTTTGTCCCTGCAAGTTTTAAGAACATTTAACTGATATTCCGTGATGATATCGGTGTATTGTTAGAGCTGCACCAGCCCACCATTTTGAATTTTTCTAAAAAACCACTCAGTAATGGAAAGTAGGTATATTAAGGTAAATTTTAAGCCCGGACACGAATTTTTTTGAGCCTCTGATTTTAGGACAGAGGGGGTGGCTTTTTTGATTAAGAATGTCCCATATATATATATATATATATATATATATATATATATATATATATATATATATATATATATATATATATATATAAAATCTTTTATGCGCAAATTCTAGCAATATATATATTGTAATAACTGTAGGTAAATGATGCGTATTGATGAAGTAAAGCTGCAGCGCATTGTTGCCAACAAGGACGGCCTTGACAGTAAGTGCGCATGCACATATAGATTTAGTGCGAATTCTTAAAGCGTTCAACCTCCTCTCACCACATCAAAAACCTTATTAGGCAAAATCACTCCATTAGTAACGTAGTACATGACTACGAAAGAATTTTCTTTTCTACAGAAGAAAAGTTATAATTTTAATTTTGGACATTTCTGGTCAAAAAATATTAAGACGTGATGTGAAGATTGAATCAAATATCGTTAGTTATATTCCTAACCATGTACAGGCAAGGGTAAGGCCGAAAACCTCGTATATTAGCTAAATTTCAATTTTTAGATTTTTACCTCAAACATAAATTCCAAATTTCAGATATTAAATTGCACCATCGGAAAGGTGCGAATTTTTGTGACAGATTAAAATTAAAATCACCGTGATCCAATAATTAGTTCTCAAGTAAATGAATTCGATTTATAATCGATGAATATTTCTTAAAACTTCTGGCTACCTACCTAAAAAATTGTTGTCTTCAATATTAAGTTCATTAGAAGAAATATAATTAATTTTTCGGGGATCTGCCATAAGCGCCCCATATATTAGACATATTAGATTTCTGCGATGCGCGATTCGTTGGAGCTTGAACTGCTGACCATGCGTCTGGTTGTACTACTCACGGCACACAGGCCGCCGCATTTTCCGTTGGAGAGCTCACGATTAAGCGGGCTTTAGCAGTCAGTCGCCGAGCTGGCTACAATGAGTGCATACGTATTACCCGCGTCGAGCATCTTGTACTTATCTTGTAACCGTCGTTACTCGTTTTCGCAATTAATCAAAAAAATTTAGAATTGCATTAAATCACAATAAAGTCGGCTTCTAATCGGCGTCATCTAATGTAAATCTTAGAGAATGAATACCAAATCAAAGTGAACAAGAGTTTACTTAGACTCACGACGATATAAATTGAAATCAATAAATCGATAGTTGTGTTACCGTAATTTGTGGTGTTTGTGTATTTGTGACTGAATATCCCAAATATAATTCTGTGCATGCAATGAGAAGGTTTCTCGAGTGCAATGTGATAGTGGTGACAAACTGTGCATAATTCCGAAATCACGCCGAACGCATTTATCGCTTAATTACCAAATTTTTTGGAGTAATTGGTCCCATTACCGTCTATTGGCCAGTGGGTAGCAGAGCTATTCTGAACGAGCTTACACGTCGTGCAAGCAGTTGCAGAGGGAAAGGCAGAAATATCCTGGAGGTTATTATTTTATTTCATTTCAACTGATCGGGTTCAGACCTATAGAATCCTAGCCTGTCTGAACTCCTAAAAATTTTTGGGGATTCGTTGAGGAAGACCGGTTGTATCTACCTGTCGCTCTTCCGACGCCGGACCATGAACGCTGCCAAATCGTTCACTCTTGGAGCCTCAACGAAGAGTAAATTATCCACAGAAAGTGTCGACGCTATCGCGATCTTCATTTTTCGTGCTTCCCATTGAAAGAGTATAGAATGAGATTAGATTAGATTAGATTAGATTAGATGTTTATTTTGTGCGAGACAAAAACAATAAAACTACATTCAATAATAATACATATTTACAGAGATCATTAGTATAGTCAATCATATCACAGCTCGACATTGCTCATCATTAATTTACATATATTGCACAATATTATATCTGTCGTACATCAATTACGTCATTACACTTATCACATATTCTAATCATTACGAATAATACATTTTTTTGTGACTATCAAACTTCAATTTCTATTATAGTCAACATTCGTATGATTAGCGTCATTCTACATTAGATATACATGGACCATGTCCCTGGACTTACATAGCAAATAGTCGCGAATTGTCGCTTTAAATCTGCGTAGTGAGGGCAAATGCTTAATACGTTGAGGGATCGTATTCCATAGGCGCGCACCTTGAGATTGAAAAGATTTCAACCCGTATCAGTAGGCGACGATGGAATCTTACTAAAAGTAAAACATTCATCACTAGCTGACGACATTATATCTTTCAAATCGTACTCGCAATTTCTATCAGAAATGGATACTCCCGCAAAATATGAATTAAGTTCACCCGGAGATAAAACCATGGAGTTCCTACCGAGCTCTCCGTGAGAGTCCAAGACTCCTAAGCTCTCTCCAGGTGTCCTTCCCGCTTTCAAGGGCCTCAAAAATCTTACTTTGAATGAAGTTATCTCGTGCTTCCATCGTCAGATCCTCCGCTAGAGTCACCAGAGTCTGACATTCCTGCCAAATTTCTTGATTCCTCGTGCGGAGAAACCGACGGCGCAAGGCATCACGCTTGTTATATAGCTCCTTAAGTTCCGAATCAACCCATGGTGGTTGTACACTTTTTTTGGCCGAAATTCTTTAACTGAAACTACTTTATCTAACGCTTTCATGATATTTACACCCAGATGTTCTAAACGAGTGTCCACGTCTGCATCCGAACAATTGATTGACGACCAATCGTACTCTTGCAGGAGAGACAGAAGCTCTTCCTGCATTATTGCCTTAAAATTACGGTACGAGAAGTTACTTATGATCGGAGTCTTAGTTGTTGGGAGGTCAATAGTCACGTCTTTGATGTTATGTCGATTTGGAAAGGTCGGCACCAAATTGTTCGAGTCAAGTATAACGTCATCATTGTCAATAAAAATTACACCTATCCATGTACAAGTCTCTTTGGCATGATGAGTCGCGCCGTGATTAACTAGTTTCATGTTAAGGCTATATGCTCACTGCCTAATATAATCTGATTCTGCTGATGTTGATAGCATGTTTGCGTTTAGATCACCCATACTAATGCGATATTTAAAACCTGCCGCATGACGTTCAAGAACATCGGCAAAGTCGGAGTTTCTAAGTTCAGCATCAGGTGCTCTATATATAACCGCAACAAAGACGGGTGGCAAGGATCCCTGTTGCACACTACACATCAAGTATTCAGGAGCGAGCGGCTTACCCTCGTCCGGCACTGTTGAGGAGGAACACAATACTATAGCTTTGCTTGAATTATGGACATACAGGAGAACGCTACCACCTTTCCTATTCCTGTCCTGTCTGATGATGGAATAACCATCGATCTGAACATAATCATCCCCGATACTTGGCTCGAGACGCGACTCAGCAATGCCGAAAAGATGATAGAAGGGATGAGCAAGTAGGAATTGGGTAAAAGTAGTTATGTGTTTCTTTAGCGAGTTTACATTTAGAAAGCCTGCTCTAAATCCCTCACAATGTGCCTCTTTGACTCGTGGACCATCTAGTCAATCTACTACTACATCTACTACTACATCAACAGCAATATCGTCTGACGCACTCAAAGCAGTTATTTTATTATTTTTTTGTGCGTTAGCCTTATTAATCGGGATAGGGTAAATTTTAGCAGTTCTAAACGACACTGCGATCGCTTGCAGGTCAGCTGCAGTAGATACTGAGTGCGTTTTTCGCCATCTCGGAACTTGGCCAGAAAACGACCTCCTCTATGTCAAAAATATTTAAAATGCAGTCCATGACCAACTGCTTTTAAACTTTTGAACTAAGCAAACTTATCTTTAGTCAAAAGTTCATTAATAAAAATTTTCCCACTACTCACGTTATCAATCGTATCCTGATCAAGTCCCGAGAAATCAACGTCTCCTTTACTATATCTCATACATCTATGCTTAGAGAACTTCACGTTTCTTACTAGACTGCTGCTAGAAAGCCGGAGAACCCACGGATTGCGGCCCCTACTATGGGTGTTTGCCGATGGTGTGGCTAAGATTTGCCCGTCTGATCGGAGTAAGCGTATAGACAGAATGTCATCTCTCTCAATGGACGGGACAACTGTGGAGAGGACAGTGTGGATTACGTCCGCACGTTATTTATCAGTACCGTCAAAGATATTAGAAATAATTAATTCTTCCGAACCCTCTCCATAATTTGTCCTATTCATTATGCAGTACGGGAATGTGGGCATCGCGAATGACATTCTAGCGCAAATAAAGGTTATAAACTAGCGCCTGAGAGGACAAGTGAGAGATTTCCTGCTCCGTATTCAAAGTCGCACAACAGACTGCTGATGATTTATGAGTGGGCACCGGACCTCGAGTTAGACGATCGCGAGTCGCTCAAAAGGGAAGCGGACCGAGACGTGTTACAGCATGTTATGTTCGGTCTCACCGATCCGCTGGACCACAAAGTGCGCAGCGAGCACCCGTTCTCTCTCAATCAAGCCATAAGAGTCGCAGTGGACTTCGAGTGTAAACAAAGCGCTCGTCAAGCAGTCGCATCACCCCCCACTCAATCACCTGCCCAAAGTGCCAAGATAAAGCTCATGTCCGCACAACCAGCCCAAGATTAACAAACCTCGGCCTTGTAGCAGGAAAACATTTGATTCCAAAAGATATGACTACTTCTAAAAAGCAGGCCATTTCCTAACGGATTGTCGAGATTTACGTAGGGATATTAATATGGGGCGCATTCGCGCAAGCAACCTCGACGACGACAGGTTACAGCAGCAACAACAATTATAACAACAGCAACAACAGAGGCCGAGGCAACAATAATTACGGCAACAACAACAATAACAACAATTGGGGTAATACTCGCAACAATATCAATATCGGCGACTAACCCATAGACATCTCCATACCACACGTGGAATTAATCGTTTGCGAAACTACAGGGGCAGACCGTACTATAGACGTCGGTGAGGACGACAAATTAGATGGACCCGAATCAGGCGGCAAAGTAACCATCAGGCGTAGGTTTCGAACAGACGCCTGCGGCGCAAAAAAGGCCATAGCTGTTGCAAAAAGAATGCAGATACACGAGCGAAAAGAGGAGCTACGCGATGAGAGGGTCGACGAAATTATGTGTCTCATAGACTTACAGTGCTGCAACGAAGAAGAGATCATGTACACGCGTGGCCTAATCACCGAAGTCGCGGGCATCTTTGGGTTGGACGGCGAGCCATTGCCAGCAACGCACTTAATCTCACATAAAATCGAGCTTAAAACTGACAACCATCTACGCACTAAACAGTTCAGATACCCGCCCATTTTAAAGGATCAGATAGAGGCTGAGGTAAACAAATTGCTCGGGCAAGACGTAATCGAGCCCTCAAATTCACCATACTCCTTGAACATGTGGATAGTGCCCAAAAAGCCAGACGCGCAAGACAACCAAATGTGGCGCCTCGTCACGGATTTTCGGCAGCTCAACGAAATCACTCTTGGCACCTCCTAACCCCCCCCCCCCCCCTCCCATCACGAGCGACATCCTGGAGCATCTCGCCTCCGCAACATACATCACAGTCATGGATCTGAAAAATGGCTTTTATCAGATCCCCATGCACCCACTCGGCCCTATTCACAGCTTTCTCCGTCCCTATAGGGCGAGGGACAAGAAAACATCACCAATATAAAAGACTCGCCATGGGACTGGAGTGCGCAACAGACACCTTCACCCAAGCCATAGAAATGGCGATGGCGAGCCTTCAGGGCCGCGAAGTCGAAATTTATTTAGACGATTTTATGATACCCGCCAGGTCATTAGTTTCTTGTGAATATTGTAAGTTAGGATAAGAAGAGCAATGTTAGAGAGGCGTTTTAATGCGATTTAAATAATAATTAGTATGTAATAAATAAGAGGCTACGTATAAGAATAAAATAAATAACATAAATTAAATAAATTAATATTTAAATACAGAAGAGAAAAACGAGTGTTGATTTCGACTTTTTGTCTTGATATTTATTTACTTATTACTAAAAGTATCAAAGTAGTATCAAAATTTTTAAATTTATAGAGCATTAGTTTATAAACATATAATGTTATAATAAGATATAATTTATTGGAATGAGAATAAACATTTGAATTTAAGCAATCTATAAGTAAAATCAATTAAAAATATATGATATTGGATTTAATTATAAAATATATTTTTCAATAAAATCACATTTAGTTAACAGTTTAAAATTTAAAGAAAAAAAGAATAACAGTATAAAATTATATACAATTTCTTATATTGATTTATACAAAATGGTTAAACCACGAGTAAAAGAGTATCTACTCGCAACTAAGGAGGGGCTAAAGAAGAAACAAGAAGATCTAGAAAAGACGTTCACAGAGTGCCAAGGCCCGGAAGAGGCAAATGAGTCTCAACTAGATAAGATAGGAGGATCGTGGCAGTATATAGTGCATGAATATATTCAGTCACTGCTTGTTTACGTTGAAAGAAACGAGGATCGTGTCGAGCACATTGAAAATGAGCAAGACAGGATTGAAGGAGAGGAGGCTGAGATTCGCACGCAAGTCAACGAGGTTTCGGCAAAAGTGAACGCCAATCATATTTCACAGACTAGAGAGAAAATAGCAGTTATCAGACTTTTAAAAGAGTCAGTAAAGAAAGAACTCTCACAGTTAACAAATTAAACCATTTCCTTAACAACTGATAGCATAAAAGCCGCGGCGGCTGATGTGTCGATGCAGCGGTTGCTATCGACAAATAATTTGTCTGGAAAATAGCTAAAGAAGAGAAATAGCATCATCCGTAAGAATCGAGGAACCTCGAAAAGACCTCAGAAGTTCAACTGAGATTCGCTCTGCAACTCTCGACCGATTAGATTGTATAAAAACTGAAAATATGACTGAAAGCCGATGTCGAGTCCTTGAGAGATCATCTCTTGAAAATTCATTCTCGCATTCATCAATATAAGGGTAAAAAATAGCCGCGCCAATTTTTAAAGGGGAAATATCCGAGAAGCATATAAAATTCTTCAAAAAAATTTAAACCCAGAGGAAATAAGCCTGGCCTATTTAAAATACGCCTTGTCAAACTCGTTGAAAGGATTAGGTGTGGAAAGTTTTAACGACTTTGAAAAAGAATTTCGTGACAGATTCTGGAATGTAGATGTCACAGATAATATTATGCGCAAAATTGAACTTGGCGCATATGCATTCAGTGGAAAAAGGTCGAGTCTAGAAGACACCATGGATCTAATGAGCCAAGCTTTAGATGTAGGAAAATATAAGGAGATCTAATGAGAAAATTAGCTGGCCATCATGACCTTGACATAAGATTTGCAGTTAAATCTCAAAGAATAGAGGATAAATCGACTTACAATTTTTGAAGATCCTCGGGGTGCACTATTGTTTGAATCAGAAGAGGAGCACAAAAAACATCAGCAAAATGTAGAGTGCCCAGAAATTGAAATTTTAATTGAAAAAATTGCAGTAACAAATCTTGTAGATACAGGGAGCCCAATTACCTGTATCTCAGAAGAATTTTATGATAGTAATTTAAATAACTTTTAAAAATGTCCAACTTTGTCAATAAGTGGGCATGGAATAAAAGGACGATTGGTGCACAAACAACACGTTTAAAAATCCAGATTTTTGCTGATACACAAGCGGGAAAGAAAGAAAAGAAAATTAATTTTATTGTGGTTCCAAAATTGTCTAGGAACTGCATTTTGGGTATAGATGCTCAAAAGGAGCTCGGATTTGTAATTGATGTTAAAAGAGAGACAATTTATATAGAAGAAAAAATAAAATTATTGAAACGCTTTCATATAAAAATGAAATTTTGAGCCTATATGAACTTCAATATCGATATATATGATCCATAGAGGATGAGTATGTTGAAAATTTTGATGATTGGAGCGAGGTGTAGGGGGAATGTGTACTGAAAAACGACACAGGCCGTCTCGAACCGCTATCAGATGGGAGTAATTCGATGAATAAAAATGTTCAGGGTGAAAATAACCCTTATGATATAACTCGGTAGGAAATTGAGGAGAAATTCCGAAACTGTAAGAGTAAAAATAAAAATACAATTGATAGGCTCAAAAACCTAATATGGAAGTATAAAAAAGTTTTTTATAAAAAGTCAGGGCGCTTAAACTCTTTTGAGTATGATATTAAAGTAAAAGATGACTCTCCTTTTTTGTCAAATCTTATCCGATTCCTATAAATCACCGAGAAAAGGTGAGGGCGGAAATACAAAAAATTCTAGATTGGGGAATTATTAGAAAATCTAATAGTGAGTACATTAGTTCACTTGTGGCAGTGATAAAGAAGGCTGGATCTGTGCCTTTGTGTCTCGATACTCGAGAATTAAATAAAAAATTGGTTATAGACCATGAATCTTCTCAAAGTATGGAGGAGTTACTACAAATTTGCGATGAAATTAGAGTCATGACTAGTCTAGATTTGACCAGTATTTTTTGGCAAATCCCTCTTTCAGAGAAAAGTAAAAAATTTACTGCATTTATGCATGAAGACAACGTGTATAAATTTGAAGTTTGCCCACTTGGCACAAATGTTAGCAAGGCAGCACTAGTAAGAGGACTAGACCAGGCTATAAGGGGCACTGGAAAAAATATAAAGAAATTTGTTGATGATTCATTGTGCATATCGACGGATAAAGTCAAGCATCTCGAGCACATTGAAAATCTGTTTAAAGTTTTTATGGAACACAATTTTACATCTAGTTTTAAAAAGACGAATTTTCTACGCCAAGAAGCAGAATTCTTAGGGTATATTTTAACTACTGAAGGTATAAAACCTCAGAGTAATAAATTGGAATTGATACAAAATTATCCCGATCCAAGAAATGTACGACAATTAAAAGGATTTCTTGGATTAGTGAATTTTTATGCAATATTTGCAAATAATTTTTCGAATGGAACCACACCACTGCTGAAGTTGCTGAGGAAAAATGAAAAACGGGAGTGGGCGACAAAGAAACACAAACTTTTCAAAATGTTAAAGAATTGTTTATAAAAAATATTATTTTATATCACCCAAACTCAAGAAAGTCTTGTATTTTACGCACGGATTCAAGTGATTTGCCATTTCTGGAGCACTCTTACAGTTAAAGGATCTAGGAGAAGAAATGGTAATTACTGTTATAAGCCGAACCCTTAAGTATAATGAAATTACCTATATTACCACAGAAAAAGAATTATTGGTGATAATATGGAGTCTGATTAAGCTTGATACTTATTTAAGATCAGCAGAAGTACACGTGAAAACAGATCATCCGGCACTGGCTTATTTATATAAATGTCGATTTACAAGTGCAAGAGTCCGGCGAACAATTCCCTCATTCTAGACAGTGCCGGCGAAAGATTCCTATCAGCCGGCGAAAAATTCCCCCCAGCTGGCGAAAAATTCCCCCCAGCCTAGACAGTACCGGGTGGTGACCGGATAGGGCCATGATGGGCTTGGGGGGGGGGGGGGGGCGCTGAGGCCACCGGAGTCATGCTTGGTCTTCCCAGTGGATGCCCTCGGGGTTGTGGCAGGCGGGGGCAGAGTAGCGACGCCTGCCACCAACACTAATACAGCGTGCTAAGAGTGCCAGTACTCACGGGGCTACCTGGCTCCACACAAGGTTAAGAAAGGCAAACATCTCGGGCTGCTGACGTCTGTGCGACGTCGGCCAATACCGGGATGTTGATGGAGGAGGGACTCCGGGCGGCTGCGGGAGCAACCCTGATGGCAAATACTGGGGACTCGCAAGGCGGGAAAGGTTCTGTTAAGGTAAATGCCCAAAAAAAGAAATAGGCATAAGAAGGTGGGGCAGCATACCGATGCACCCAAAAGGATGCGGTCGGACGACTCCACCCCGAGGGAGTTAAAGAGACGACTTGTGGGGGATGCCTCAGGGAGCTACAGCAGGGCGGTGGCCACTGTCCTTAAGATGGCTATCGTCCCTGCTAGGTACCCGGAGGTACGCCTTAGCGAGGATGAGGGAAAGGTAGTGTTGCCGGCACTTGAAGCGGAGATCGAGAGCGCGTCAGATGCAGTCTATTTCGCGAGCTTCTTGAAATATTGGTTCCACAGAGGCGCGCAGACTATCCACTGCAAGAACCCGACGGACAGGGCATATTTGGAGGCTAATGCCGGTAAATGGGTATGTGGGGAGGGCACCCAACTTAAGGCTATTGAGATAGGGAACATCGTGAAACTGGCAAGGGCTATGATCTACGTCCCGGGGATACACTCTCCTGAGGTGGTAGTGCCGAGACTTGGAAGGCAGAACCCCACTCTCAAACCGGGGTCCTGGGGGGTCATACGTTGTCGTTCTCAAGAAGTGGGTGAATGAGACAACAGCGGAACAGGAGACATAGGATGCAGAGGGGATCATGGAGACGAACCCCCCAGAAGAAGAGGTAAGTGAGGTTAACGAGGTGGGTACAGGGGAGGATGTAATCCAATCCAATAGGCAATAGAAGGAGGCGAATTGACGTGATCAAGGCCACTGGGTCCAGTTCCATATCGGCACCCACAATCTCGTTCACGCAGATAAACTTGCACCACAGCAAAAGCGTTTCGGTGATCCTAGCCAGGCGAGTGACAAAAGTGCACACAGGTATATGCCTTATCCAGGAACATTGGATTGACAAAGGCAAGATAGCAGGACTAGGCAACTGTGGCAAACTGATCAGTGGCAGCACCGATTCAAGAAGGACGTGCCTTATTACTAAGGAACTGCAAGTGAAGACGGTGCCTAAACACTGTTCGAGAGATTTCACGACAGCAAGGATCAAGTACAAGACTGGCAACAGCGGTACAAAGGATATCCTGGTTGCGGCGGCCTATTTTCCATATGACATTGCGGAGTGTCCACCAAAGAAAGTCGTGGTCTTGGTAAGAGAATGCGAGGCTAAGGTGCTAGGTTTGATCCTGGGGTGCGATGCCAACATACACCATGTCAAATGAGGCAGCTCAAATACCAACCGCAAGGGAGAAAAGCTGCATGAATACCTAGTCTCGACAAATATGGATATATTAAATAAGGGAAGCAAGCTGACCATCTATAACTCGATAAGGGAGGAGGTCATCGACATCACCCTTGCATCGAGGCCACTCTGGACGAAAATAAGATGCTGGCATGTCTCGGTATAGTTTTAAAAAAGACTCGAGGAAAACGAACTGGGCCGGATATAGAGAGGAACTCAAGGCTAAGATCGTTAACTTCCCCACCACATAGGGGCGGCGGAGTATGTAGATCACTGCTACGAGATCCTATGAGAAGTAATCATCAGCTCATTTGAAAACAAGGGAGCCCCATGGTGGAATCACTCCTTCGTAAAGCAGAACAGAAAGGTAAGGCTTTTCAATAGTTCCAAACGAACAAAACCAGAGTAAGATATGCTCCTTTTCAGAATGGCACAAAGGGAATACAAGAAGGAGATCGAATTGACCAGAGAGCTGGGATGGAAAGGACACTGCGAGAACCTGAGGAATCTGACCGACACGGTAAGATTGTGCTGGATTCTACAGAATCCAAAGGATCCTGTGGCGGATACTAATCGGCTGAGTACGGACGCATAGGCGGAGGATAGACAAGAGGCACTAAGCGGGCTACTCGAGGCCCACTTTCCGAATTTTCAAGCCTAGGAGCAAGAGACGAGCTTCTGACTCCGCGCGCGGAGTGAGGACTGGAAGCTGGCAAGCCACATGACGGACAAAAGAAGATTAGAGTGGGCAGTGAACACGTTCTAACCCTATAAGGTAGCGGGTCAGGATGGGGTTTTCCCGCCGCTGCTACAGAAGGGCCACGATGTGCTGGCGCCCGCAATGGCAAAGCTAGGGAAGGCCCAACACTCAGAACCAAGGGACTATAGACCGATCAGCTTGACATCGTTACTACGAAAGACGATGGAAAGACTGATCAATAGATGTATCAAGGAAACAATGTTGGTAGAGGTTTCTCTACATGCTAGGCAGCATGACTACCAGAAGGGCAAGTCGGTGAACATGGCCCTGGTGGAGGCAGTAAGCTTTATACATAAAGGCATGAACAATAAGGGCATGGTTATACTAGCCTTTCTAGACGTGGATGGAGCTTTCAACCACACGACCAGAGAGGGGATAATAAAAGGCATGAAGGCGCATGCTGTACTGAAATCCCTATACAGGTGGATTTGGCGCATACTAAGCTGCAAGATGATAGAGGCTCAATGGAGAACACACACTGCAGGAGTTCTGCCGGATATCGACAGAACAGGCTATGACTGGATTACAGAGAGGATCCTGTTCTCAAACCCCTACAGGGCCATAATTCCGGACAGGATAGAATGGAGCGGAGGGTCGCATGACCTCATAAAGGTAGATATCGTCTAGTTCACGGATGGTTCTATGTGCGATGACAGAGTGGGAGCCGGAGTGTGGGAAATGGGCAAGAACTGTATGCTCGCTGGACCCCTCGCTGTATGCGACGGTCTTCCAGGTGGAAGTCAGGGCTGTTAGGGAATATGCGGAATCGCTAGCTGGTGACATTGTGCAGAGGACAATAACCATCTGCTCGGATAGCAAGACCGCACTACTCGCACTAGATGGAATTAGCATCATTTCCAAGGAGATACTAAGATGCAAGGAAGCTTTAACTGTCCTATCGGCTCAGAACTTAATGAGGTTGCTGTGGGTGTTAGGACACTCTGGCATCCAGAGAAATGAGAAAGCGGACAGGCTGGCTGGAAGAGGCTCTAAACTAGTAAGGGCAAAATACTGCGAAACGGCAATCCCACCGTGCGAAGCGAAAAGGGCCGCGGGGGGCAGACTCAGCAAGAAACTGCAAGAGAAGCGGAGAAACATAAAAGGCATAAGGCAAGCAAAGGAAATGCTGGGGAACAACCCACCAGAAGAATGGATTAAAGTCATCGGAGACCTGGGCAAAGAAAGCTCAGGTCCACTGTTGGCTGGTCATTGGCAGATAGGTCATCATCTCCAGAAGATGGGGATCCAAGAGGAAGGTAAGTGCAGATGGTGCTGCTATAGAGAAGAAGCAACCCTTCACCTGATGTGTAGGTGCCCCGTTTTCGTGGAGACGAGACAAAGAGCATGGGGCGTACCTTTTATGGAGCCGACTGCATTTAAGACGCAAAAATTAGAGTCCGTCAATCAGGTTACACGGGTAATTGATAGGAGGCTATAAGTTTCTTGGGCCGTGAGTAATGGGTTACGAGGAATGCCACATTGGGCAATGCCTGAGTGCCGAACCGGCACGTCCCCGAGTAGGGACCGCTGGGGTCACCTCCGCAACTAAGACTAAGACTAAGACTAGATTACATTAAAAAACTTTAAACAATTAGAAAATAAACAATCGTAGAAACATTTAAGGAGCACTTGAAATTGAAGACAAGGCAATAGAAAAATAAAGCTCGGATTTAAAAGGCTTAAATCTCGAGTAGGCAAAATAAAGTCATATTTGCCGAATATGTATGTAAGTAGAGAGATAAATAGATAGATAGATATACTCTTTATTCATCTAGGACGAAATTTTACAACTGCATGTACATATAGTTAAAATAGAATATCAGTCAATTTATACATTTGTTATCATACACTTTTACATTCATATTCCGTTTACGTATATAAAAACATCATTCACTGTAACAGGTCGTCAATTTATAAAATCTAATGATCTAGAGTAATAGTCAAAAGGTTCATCACAGTATACACGTCGTCATACACAATAATATATAAATATAATAAAAGATAACACAATAAAGTAAAATAAAAAGAATATATACACACACACCTCCAAATTGTACGTACATCTATCACGTCCTAAAATAAAATACACACTCATTTATCTGACATTCTTACAACTATTCACGCTAATAAATACTCTCATACTTAACATTTAACACTTAAAATAAATTAAATAAACAAATAAAATAAATTAGGACTACACAGAAATGGACGAAAATAATTGATTTATCACAATCCACGGGTTTACTTCTGTGTATTCCCGTCACCGTGTAGTTGTTGAGGGTGCCTGCCCAACGCGGTTTTAAATTTTCAAAAAGATGGCAGGCACCTTACACTGCTTACGAGAATAGGCCCTTATCGGTGTGCGACCCCGGAGCCGAGAGCTCCTTCGTACCACCCCTACCTGAAGTCCTGGCTTAGTTTTTTTCAAAAAGGGCAGTAAGATAGAGAGAGGGAGAGAGACGGCGAGAGAGAGAGAGAGAGAGCGACAACACAAATCTTAGTTCAAAACATCGAGGTTCACAGGTGAGCGAGAAAAACAAGCAGGACCCTAACTCGAAAATTCGCACTCGGCTGATCGAGGGTAATGACTGGGCTCGTAAGCCTGTTTTTGATTGAAAAAACAGAGGGTCAATTAAAAACGAGTAGAACAATGCTATATTAAGGAAAGAAAATTTGAGGAGCAGGGCGTCAGTCTGTTAGTATCTCGCGAGAAAGCAAAGCAAATCTTGAAGAAATGGAGCGCATCAACAATTGTATCAATTTTTTCGTAGAAGATTTTAATATCAAAGAGTTAGAGGTGTTAGAAGAGGAGGAGGATGAATTTTTCAAGTTAGTGAAGGATGTGAAGGACCTAATGGGCAAGGAAATCGTCAAAGGGGAATTCCACAAGGGATACCAAGTGCTACGAGCAATTAATCGGGAGCAGTTCGGAGGAGTGGAGAAAGAGATGGTGCCAGGTACAGTAAGCCAGACTGGAAAGTCGGTGGTTGTTGCAGTACAGGCGACTCGAGGAGGGGAAGAAGAGATTAGGAGAGGTGAAAGAACAATTGCCGAATGAGACGTTCAAGGGGAAGAAAAGGAAGAGTCGTTCGCTAAGAGGTCGCGCCACCGATTTAAGGAGAGATGAAGAGGAGGGTGTGTTTATACGACCGATAGAGATAAAAAATGAGTGTTCAACGTCCACGCAGATAATGTGTATGAACAGGCCGATGAGAACAACAATACCTTCTCTGACTTTAAGGTATGACGAGTCCTCGAGGCCGCGAAATATATATATAGAGAGAGAGAGAGAGTCGTTGTGTGTATATCGTGCGACCGCCGTGTGTGTCCTGCTCGTAGATTTAAGCGCGATATACGCACGCAGAGCAGCTCCAGCATTTTAGGTCGCGGCATCTGCGTCGAGGTGGCCGTCGTCTTCGTGGGTGATTCAGTGTGTATGTGTGCGTGTGTGTGTGTATGTGTTTGCGGGTCCTCTTTCGGCTGCGCGAAGTCGGTCGTGATTGACTGCTCAGTATTTAATTAATACGCAATTAATAATAATTTTTTACGCTAAATACGCGTCTCAGCGTTTACGCTTCCAATGCGCATTTATTTTCGCGAATGTGATATTTAGTGCCTCTAAAAATGATGGTTTCTCTTCGCGGTGTGACGTGAGTGAACCAGCAGGAAAAGGCGATCATCATCCCCGTGAGTCAATCGTAAGTGAAAAGTGAGGCGAGCTTCTTCTCAGTATCGGCAAAGGATAGCCGATCGTCTTCTCCGCGAGTGAGTGCGAGAAACGGTGAGCATCTCCTCTTGTGTGAACCGACAAAGAGAAGGCGAGTCTTTTTGTCTTATAAACGCACGACGAGAAGCGCACGGCGGGAGATGAAGAGAGGAAGCCATGCACGCCACGGAGATGACGCCAACCAAGGAGGCAGGAGAGACATCGAAGGCGATGGGTACGTACATAGCTTCCATTTTCTCGTAGGACTGCGGGTCGCGAGTGGCGTAATAAGTGATTCATTACTTTAGTGAAAATAAAACACGAGCGGGTAAGTGTTGTAAAACCTCCGAGAAAATTGAAAATGGCCGACGTGTGACAAAACGTCTAAATAACGCTAGGCTTTGTACGAAAATCGAGATGTGAATAAAACATGTAAATACAGCAAAATTAAAAATGGCGTAATTGCTGTAAAAACATTATATGCGTGGTGCGATATTAAATATAAGACAATTGAATTGCGAATAAAAACGTAAATTAAAAATGACGAATTAAAATAAACGAAAATGCGATTGAAAGAAGTAAAAAGAATCAAAAAGAATGGTGCATGTAAAAATATAATTTTCGTTGTTCAAATAAAAATGGCACAATATAGGTAAACAAGGTGCGAAATTGTTGAACAGGTCAAGACGTGTTGGCCGCGAGATTCTTGGAAACAGAAGCGAGAGAAAGATGATCGAGCCGGCGCACAGTGGGAAATGACCTAGTATTTTGAACAAAAATCTGCCGACAACACATACTTCATCATTGTATATGAAACTTTTTTTTAAATATTTGTTTAAGATCCTGCTATAACAAGCTACTGCGTTAATTGAGTTATATATCAACCTAACCTCAAAATAATTCATGAAAGCATGGCTAATTTAAAATCATAATATACACAAAAATCGAGCAACGACACATATTTTCATAATCTTCTATGAGTAGTTTTTTTAAATATTCGTTCAGCATTCTGCTATAACAAGGTACTGCGATCATTGAGTTACAGGTCAACCTAACCTAAAAAAATTCATGAAAACATGGCTAATTTAAAACAATAAAATTCAATATACGCAAAAATCGACAAGCAACACATAACTTCATAATTTTTTATAAAGATTTTTTTTTTAATTTTTTTAAATATCATGAAAACATGGCACATTTAAAACCATAATTAACAATAAATACAAAAACTCACAAACAACTTAAATCTTAGTAACCTTTAATGAAACTTTTTTAAAAATATCTATAAAGGATGCTGCTATGACGAGGAACTATAGGCCTATAGTTATGATTCAACGTAAACTTGAAAAATTGTGTAAAATTTGCAGAAGAAAAAACATATATCCTAGTATTCTACAGCATGAAAAGTCAACAATATTTTTTGTATTTAAATAACGAATGATGTGTCTATGCAACCTGAAGTAATTAATCCTAAGTCCATGTACGCTAAACCCATTGATCCAAAACCAATAAACCCCCACCTATCGACCCTAAACCTATTAACCCTACACCCACAAACCCTAAACCCACAAACCCTAAACCCACAAACCCTAAACCCATAAACCCTAAACCTATAATCCTAAATATTCAAACTGAAAATTTTTAACCCCAAAAACCAAAGTAAATATTTAACCCTTGCGGTCACCATGTCCTTTTTAAGGGACACTTACTTTTTTATCTACAAAACCTATTTTTAATTTCTTTTCATAGTAAAATGGTAAGTGTCGAAAAGTAAGTGTCCCCTAAAAAGGTTACTTAAAACCAAAGTTTTAAAAGCTTATTTTTACGTTATACTACACATTTATCATAGTTAGAAGCTAAGAAATGAAATTAAAAATAGTTTTTATAAATAAAAAAGTAAGTGTTCCTTAAAAAGGACATGGTGACCGCAAGGGTTAAATATATAGTTTGGTTTATGGGTTTAGGGTTAATGGATTATGGGTTTAGGGTTTATGGATTTATAGTTTATGGGTTATGGGTTTATGGGTTTACGGGTTTAGAGTTTATGGGTCTACGGATTTATGGGTTTATAGTTTATGGGTTGAGAGTTTCTGGGTTTATGAGTTTATGGGCTTAGGGTTTATGGGTTTCGGGTTTATGGGTTCAGTATTTATAGGTTTAGGGTTTAAGGGCTTATGGGTTTATGGGTTTATGGTTTATAGGTTAGGGTTTATTGGTTTAGGATTCATGCGTTTTGTGTACATCGGCTTAGGATTAATTAGTTCAGGTTGTATAGATTTGGCATTCGTTATTTAAAAAAAAAATTTCCGTTGACTGTTCATACTGTAGAATACTAAGATATATGTTTTTTCTTATGCATATTTTACATAATTTCTCAAGTTTACGTTGACGTATAACTAAAGGCCTGCAGTTCCTTGTCATAGTAGAATCCTTTATAGGTATTTTAATAAAAGTTTCATAAAAACTTACTAGGATTTAAGTTGTTGGTCAATGTTAAGTTGAACTATAATTCAATTGTAGCGATACCTTGTTATAGCAGGATGCTATATGGATATTTAAAAGAAAAATTAAAAAAAATGATGAAGATATCTATTATTTGTGGATTTTAGTACATAATAATTTTTATGGCTTTAAATGTTCTATGGTTTCATAAATTTTTCTGTAGGTTATGTTGACCTATAATTAAATTACAGTAGTACCTTATATAGTATGATACTGTACGAGTATTTTAAAATAATTCTCATAAAAAATGTTGAAGATATGATTCATGGCTCGATCTTTGTGTATATTGATCTTTATGATTTTAAATTAGTTATGTTTTCATGACTTTTTTTGAGGTGAGGTTGAGCTATAACTCAATGATCACAGTACCTTGTTATAGCAGGATCTAATACGAATATTTGGAAAATATTTTATAAAAAATGATGAAGATATATGTTGTCGGCAGATTTTTAACCAAAAAACCCACTGGGCGCGCAGACTCGAGGCCTCGAGTGAACGGAGAGGGTGGAAAGAGAGAGAAATACATATAGCGTATTGTCGAATTCTTTTTATCTGTTCCTACGCGCGTTCGCTCTCTCTGTCTCTCTTACACGCTGATTATTGCGACGATATTGTATGCATAGAGGAGTGTGTTCTACGAACTTATTTTAGATGGAGCGTAATATTTTGTGATATAATATGGCCAAGTACACATTGGTGTGTATGGATGTGTGCATATAATATACGTATGCGTATGTATATGTATATATGTATATGTGTGTGTGTATGTATTGAAATGTATATATACAAATATGCATATAATTTAAAATCGATTTTATTTAGATGCAAAATTATGTGGTGAAAAAAACAAGATGAGAATATTTGTATGCATTGCATTATAAAGTCGTTATTTACGTTATAAATATAAATAAACCTTTTCTAGAAAATGAGAATTAACATATGTTTATCTTCAACTAAAATAAACATACAATTTTAATTTTGGTGAGATTATACGAGCAGGAGAGAAAACTGGCTGAGTCAATAACAGTAGTAAATAATTTTTACACTGTGTCTATTTGTACAATGAAGGGATACTGCCACATATTGTTGGCTGTTCAGAAATACTCCGGAGCAAAACACAAATTAGATTATGTCAACGGTGCGTACCGATCTAGATGAGTGTGGCGAGAACGTAAAAAGAAAATGAAAGCGACAGAGAAGCTTATAACGCTTCTGACTCTTTATCGTAATCATTTAACTAACTGAGAAGAAATGTAAGCTCGATTATGGATAGGGCGATCGATTAATTTGATTTAGTCGATACTAACGGAGAAAAGGCATAATTATTAAATGAATTTATTTTATGGAGAGGTAGTATTATCTGGGATGTTAAATTTGAGAGATGAAATTCTAAACATAAATAAAAAGCAATTAAATAATTTGAGGCAAGATAAAACATTCAGTATCGTAATCATAGAAGTAATTCACTAGCATAAAATGTAAAATATGCATTGCTAGAAATTATAAATAATGGCGTGAGTATGTGGTGCGCTCATATACTAAATAGTATGAAACTTGATTAATTTTACGATTACTTTTGTTTAAATTGAGATCGTGTTATTTGTAGTAGTACGTTATAGATAATAAAGTCAGATATAATTTACAAGATGAGAGTATATTAGAATATAAAAAAAGTTTTGTAATATTTTAAATTAATCATATAGATTATTTATATAGCATTATCACTTCAAGGTAATGTACATTTAAATTCTAGTTAACATCTCATACGGTGAGAAATTAATTATAATATTAAATATGTATAATTGAAAAATTAGTAAAGATAAGTTGCTATTTAAATTCGGTGCAAAGGCGAGCTACTGTACCTTAGAAAATCATCTTTTTATATGTTTTGCATTTGTGGATGACTTCTCGAGATTCGCATTAGCACATTGAATAGATAAGATTAAATTAGATTAGATTAGATTTTTCGCATTAGATTAGATTAGCATACCAAATGAAAGCAAAGTGATACAGAACATTACCTTGAAAAAGTTTATAAGGAGTGCTCGCAATATATTAAGCTATAAAGTTTAGGTGTGATATCTGTGTATATGTGAAAGTATGTAATTATACACAGATGAATATACGATTGAAAACTTAAAGAAATCAGGTGCGAAATTACAAATGGCTTGTCTTAATAAGCATAATGTTGTGTCTAAGTGTTTAATTGAAGCATTTAAAGAAAGTCAAGTGTTATTTGTATGGTGTGAAATAGTCTGAAATAGTCTTGTGGGACTTAACTTTAACTGAAGTTGTACATACTTATAATCGTATCCCACATAAGTCTAATAACACAATAACATTTTGGAAAAATATGCTCCTCATCATAGCTTTAATGTGAATAAGATTAAAGAATTGAGTGTTTAGTGTATACAAAGGTCCACAAAAAAACACGTTCTGAATTTACTTTGAAAGACAGGCGAGATATTTTAGTTCGATGTAACCCTTATGGGATATCAGTCTTCAAAGTCAGAAGAATGTATTGTGAAAGTAAAGGCACGAGATTTAACGTAAAATTAATTTATGGAAATGATTATGAGAAAAATGATATAAAAGACTTTTTACTGACAAAAGAAAAATAAATAAATAAAGATAAATGGCTTATTGATTTAGATAAAGGTGAGAGTAAATCAGAATAATTTTGAAACCGGAGGGAGAGAATAAACGTAAGAGATTTAGATCTAGGAAAAATGAACTTGTTATAGATGAGATTAAATCAAATAGTGCACTAGAAAATAACGGAGAAAGTATAAACTATGATACTAAATTTTTTAGTTTGCATATTGACGAGAAGCTGCGACAACAGCTGCATCACTACCCACAACAATAGAAGCCACCGACAGACAAGACACCGGCGAACAAGAAGACAGAACCTTCTGAGAAGTCTCCCAAGAAGAAGAGGAGGAGGAAGACGCCTACAAAGCGACCAAAGGCTGTCCTTATCCACCCTAATGATGGAGTCTCTTACGCGGACGATCTTTCGAATGTCAGCGAGAAGTTTCCATCAGAGTGCCCAAACACTTATGTACGTATCAGAAAAACCAGGGCGGGTGATGTCCGCGTAGAGTTGGACTCGAAAACCAATGACCAGGTGTTGGGAAGCCTCGGAAACTCCCTCAAGAAGGCAGTAGGTGACACAGGGGTCGTGAAGAACCTGTCACCGAAGACGAGCATCGAAGTCAGAGACCTCGATAGCCTCACCATTAAAGAAGAGGTGGAAACGGCGATCAAGAGGCTCTTCGACGAAGCAGGAAACTCAGGGTGAGATCAGCGTATCGCTGACCAAACCCAATGCCAGGGAACAGCGGCTGGGCGTCATAGAGATGAACCAGGAAAAGGCTGAGTTCCTGCTCGAGAAGAGCTGCTTGAGAGTCAGCTACATGAACTGTCGACTGAGAAGGTGACAGCGGCTGCAGCGATGCTCGAGATGACTGGCTTACGGGCATGAGATATGCGACTGCAGAAGCCCAGATAGAAGTAAGGCCTGCTACAAGTGTGTCGATGAAGGCCACAGAGGAGCAGCCTGCAGAGCTGACGAGATATAGTACGTCTTGTGCACGGCACTTGGATTTGATCAGGCTCATCTGGGCCACACCCCCAGAATCAGAACAGTGTTGAGCGTTCCGCGATACGATTAAGCAGACCAAAGCGAAGAGTTAATGATGGACCGTATAACAGCAGAGGAAAGTCCATCATGGATATGGTATACAGAGGCAGAGCTGCTGCCGGCGCAGCAAACAATAGCGCACAAACGGTTCCGACGCGAGACCAACCGGAGCAAGGCACAGTGCTGGAAGAATCTGATGGAGGAAGTCAATCGGGATGTATGGGGCTTTGGCTACAAGATCATGACCAAGTAAGTCTGCGCGCTCCCGAGTCCCCTTTGATGTCGCTTTAGTCATCATCGCGCGGGATTTTGAAAAAACACAATATCTGCTTAACCGGGCGATCCACAGGATCTCGCGCTGGATGGGGGAACACGGTCTCGACGTGGCAGCTGCTAAGACAGAGATCGTGCCCTTCACCGGCAAACGGATACAGACCATCTTCACCATGAAAGTGGGGGAGACAGAGGTTTTGAACTAGATACTAAGCTGACTTTCTTCCGTCACCTGGCGTCTGCAGCGGACAAAGCGGCGAAAAAGACGGCAATGCTAAGCCGTCTCATGGCGAACACAAGTGGTCCGAAAGCGAGCAAGCGACGGCTCCTCGTGTTAGATGTCACTTCCATCCTATTGTACGGTTCTGAAATATGTGCTGATGCAATGGAGAAGAAGTCATACCGGAATCAAATTCTTTCCATTCAGCGTAGAGGAGCTCTCAGAGTCACCAGCGCCTATCGCACGGTCTCGGGACCCGCAGTACTCGTTATTGCGGGAATCATCCCGATCGACCTACACGCAAAGGAACGCAAGCGAATCTAAGAACGGAAGAAAACAGAAGAGGACAGAACAACCGTCCATAGAGAGGAACGGAAACGTACCATGGAAACGTGAAAAACAGGCTAATAGCTCAGCTGGATCCTTAGATCAAGAGACCATGGGTGGTAAATTACTACCTAACCCAATTGGTCAGTGGACACGGGTACTTCTGCTCCTTCCTCAACCACATGGGGAAGGTACGGAGTTCGAAGTGGAACGAGGAAAGGACAGCTCTTGTCGACTCGGTAGGACAATTCACGCCTGAGACCATCGTGGGCGACATGTTGACTGCCGAGGATAAGTGGACCGACTTGGCGAATTTCGCCTGCGACGGAAGAAGCCGTACCTTCACGAGGTAACCACCGAAGGTATGAACGAAGAGCTGGGAGAAAATCCGACACCACATCATAACCCAGTGATGGCGGACACACCATTTTCTCTCGATGTATAAATGTCGCGGAGAGAGATAAGGAAACTTCTCCTTTGGTACGGAGACCGAATGCGCCAATTCGAACACGCGTACCAATGAGACGGATTAGATCTCAGCACCTCACGCGGGACTTTAACGATGACTTTTTTGTCTTGTTTCAGATCTACACAGAAGCGGTCGTCCAGGTGGCGCAAGAATGGCACCACTCTTAGGTAATGTGATAAACGGTACCAGGGTGGGTTCCGCCAGAAGAGAAAAGGGTGGTAGGTTTTAGTGGGTCGGTTTGCGATACAACTGCTGTATAGTTTTTTCGCTTTTTTGTTCATTTTAGTTTTCGTCCTATATTATACACACGGCGGATGTGTCCCCAATCAGCCCCACACTATCCGGGTTTGGGGACCCAGTAGGTTGTGCCTTAAGTGGCATTTCCTACATACCCTCGAGAAAATAATACCATTAATCTACCACGTCAAAATATAAAACACTCATGCACTCAACGCTTCACATGCATACTTATCTCTCATATTTATATATACATACATAACAACAGTAACGTAAATATAATAAATTAGGACTGAACAAGAATAAATTAGGACGAATATGGGCAATTCTCAATTAGTTCAGAATTTTGTGTGGCAATATTTTTTGTACTAATACAATATTTTTGCTCGTATATCAGCCAAGAACTAGATTGGATACATTGTTTACAACATGTCAACATAAAAAAACTATTATAGTATACATTTAGAAGACAAAAATTCATACGATACATAAATAAAATAGGAAAATTTGCAGAAAACGACGCGTGACTTTCTTATTTTTTTTATTTTTTTTTTCTGTAGAATTTGGTGCGTCTTTTGGAAATGTTTAAATGGGTGATGAATTTCAAGCATTTGGTGAGCGCAATCGAATATGACATGTTAGAAATGTGTGCTATTAATAGGGAAAAAGTTACAAGGCACCAAAGTGGTGTGACTAGTTTTTTGATTTTTAATATTTATTACTATTATGCCGCATCGCTATTGGTTCTAGGGCACAAAAGCAACAAATCTATACATGGCGGAATAATATGCTCAGATAATAACGGAGTAAACATAGAATGTATACTTAAGAAGGCAAAACGTACACGGAAGCAAAAACGCATAATTTTTATTAGCACATCATCTGTCATTAAAAATTTTGACTAAATACATTTGTGCTCCATTATTTACAACACTATTAAACTAAAATTCAGTCGCCCTATTTTTTACATCATTATTTAAGAAGTTACAGAGCGAAAAAAAAATGAAAAATTCAAGGTATTTAAAAATTGATCATTTGCTCTCAGTTGATTAGAATTATGGTTTTATTGTTTAATTATTGTTAAATGGAAAATAAAGTCGCAGCTAATTTTTCGAATTTTCCTCGACATTCTTCATCGTTGTGTAACCTACAGAATAAGAAAAAGTTTGTTCGGAAGTGCTAGATTAAAAAAAAAATTTTTCGATTTCGGTGTCTACAAAGTGCACACTTTGGCGGATTTCGTCACATAACATTCTACGTGAAATAAATATTTTTTTGTAATTTGACTTGACTGTTTTTTTTTATTTATTATTACACATGATTTACTAACTTCTGACTAACAGCTGAAGGAACGTATACTAAAAATTTCAGACATGTGCTCAAAATATAAAAAAAAAAAATTTTTATAATAAAATCCGAAGTTTGTGAGAATAGCCCATATACAAAAAATATTTCACGGTTCAACGCTACGTGGTAATGATCGTAGATACCTTACACTGCAGGAGAGCGAGTTCCAGAGACGTGCACCCTGAGCTCTAATTGAATATAGGCTCTTATCAGTGCGCGACCTCGGAACTGAGAGCTCTTCCTCTTCTACCTGAAGTCCTAGCCTGCTTTTTTCGGAAAGAGGAGTAGGATACGGTAGCTCCTGCACAACAATCGCTTTATAAAGCAGTAGTCCCATAAAATACTCTCTTTTCTCCTTCATATCTAACCAGCCCAGGCTCTTCCTGTAAGGAGTGATATGCTCGTCCCGCCTAACACCACATATATATCTCACACATTAATTTTGTAGTCATTGCAGTCGCGTCTGAAGCTCAGCTGACACATCAACGTAAACCAGTAATCAAGGTGAGGTAATACCAGTGCACATGTCAACTGCTTACGACGTGCCTCAGTGGTACTTGAACGGAAGAATATCAGGTTATAGAGCCCGGTTCACCTTCTTACTAACTGCATCTATTTGCGACCTCTCGTTAAGCCTCCGTCCAATACCACACTGAGATTGGTGACCATTTCGACAAAGGACACGACTATTCCGTCCTGCACCTCAATGCCCTGCAAGTCAAGGCTCTGAATCTATTTGACGTTATGAGTTAAGAGAGAAGAGAGAGAGAGAGAGAGAGAGAGAGAGAGAGAGAGAGAGAGAGAGAGAGAGAGAGAGAATCATTCATTCAGTTGACAATATATAGTTTATTTTTATCGTTAAACCTTGGTGTTGCTAATTAACCGGACCCGCCTACTCCCCGTAACGAGTTAGGTCGACAAGCGAAGCTACATAGCCTAAGGTAAGCGAAACGGTAAGTCGCTCGCACGCGTTGCATGTGGCGCACGCCAGGAAGTCCCTGGCTGGATTTTTAATTTATTATTAACAATTAAGTACCCCATTGCAACATAAACTAGATGTAGATGGAAAACTCAAACGAAAGTTACGATTGGTTACTCGAGATTTTAAGAGTATGATTTTTCATGAATTAATAGAGACTTATATGCTCCTGCATCTAGATTAATAGCGGTGAGTTCTGTGATTAAAATTAATCAACAAATATGATTTAGATGTAGCGAGATGTGACAATTTGCATTATTTAATACGATGATAGGTAAAGTTATATGGATATTCCGAAAGGCACGTCTTTTCTGGGAAAGAAAAGTGCAGGAAAAGTATGTAAATTTGAGTATATCTTTTGCTGTTTGCGTATATGTCCTAAATGCTGTAACAAAAGTTTGCAGAAAAGTACCTAGGTGGGAATATTAACAATTCTGTTTTTAAAGGCTGTATAAGTTCACTCGGAGAGAATATAAATTATATTTGATAAATTGTTAATTTTACATTTATTTGTACATACACTTACTGTGAGCAATGCTTGTAAAATTTTAAATGAAATTAAAGTTGAGCTAAATAAAGGATTTGAAATAACTGTTCTAGGTGAGCTTATTTCATTTCTATGCATTTCCGTAAAGTGTGATAGAAAAAGAAAAATAATTGAACTGATTTATGAAAATTAAAGAAACTAAATTTTAGTCAGATTTAACTTTATCGAAGCACAACCTATAGAATGCCAATGATTACCATTAAGGTAGCTAATCGAGAAAAGAAGGAAATGAGAATCAGATTGTGATGGTGTGATATTATTTGTGATCAAAACTGAATATAATGCTTTATATGGAGAGACTGTATAAACCTTATTATATCTGGAAGGTGCGACAAGACACGGTATAACTTGCACTGTTAATGTATTAAGTAGATAAGTAAGTACATAAGATCACGATTGGAAAACGATTGAAACAATTCAGAACAGCTTATTCTGATGTGATTTTACTGAATGTAATTGTTTCTTAATTACTTGTGATTTTTTAGATTAAATTATATGATGGTGCAATTAAAGAGCTGGTGTGGTCAATGCTGAGACAAATGGGGAAAACAAGGGGAGGTATATGCCTTTAATCAGAGAACACTATTTGAAAGAGTATGTTGAAAGAAATCTTATTTTCATTGAATGGATAAAGTCAAAATATCAGATAGATGAGATATTTACAAAATTCCTTTCATTTTACTGGCATCAGCACTTAGTAAATGAACTTATAAATGGTAATACTTAATTTGTTTATACATTTTGTTTGTTTGTTTGTTTTTGTTTTTGGTTGTTTACAGAAAATAGCTAAACTGGTGATTCGACTATTTGAAGCGAAAGAAAAGAAAACGAGATTATCTTTAGATAATACATCAAGATAACAATAATAATAATAAAACTATTAAATAGATTATAAGACCATGAGCAGTCGGGAGGGAGTGTTAGATATATATATATATATATATATATATATATATATATATATATATATATATATATATATATATATATATATATATATATATATATATATATATATATATATATTGAAAGATTCATATAATGGAAAAATAAAATAAATTTAATTTCTTAGTTCTACACTTTTGCAAAAAATATTTCACATTATTTACTTATATATATATAGAGTGCCTGCTCCTAGTCTATGCCTTTTCCCAGTCTCTCTTTCTATCCTACTACCATGCCCTCTATCTACCTTTATAGCGCAAGTACGCGCCGCAGTTGTGAAGCCACTTGGTCTCTGGACGAGGACGAGATCACACGTATTGTGAGAAGAGAGGAGAGAGTACAAATAAATACGTTTCTTTATATTCGAACATCATGTGTCATCATTAATAAAAACTCATCCTTCCTATAAATTTAACAATAATACAGATAAACTAAATTAATAAGCAGTATAAACAAACAAAAATATGAATAACAAGTAATTTTTACATGTTTAAAACAATATTAATATTTTTACAATTAATGTTGTAATAACATTTATTTTTAAATTTTCTCTGTGTTTTTGACAGCTTATAAACATTTCTGAAGAATACATAAAAGTTTTAAAATCAAACCATTTTTTTCATAGAATGAAAATCGAGTTGAAAACAGTGTGGTTCAAAGAAGCCACGTGCGTGTTCGCGGGTTAAATAAATTAATATTAAAATAATTTAATAAATTTTATAAACTGAAATATATTTTAATAAATTTATGCGCGGTAAACCTAGGCACTAAAAGAGAAGTTACTTAAAATGTTTTTAATTATAAACAAATTCCAATGACTACAGTCGTTAGCCGATAAATCGGGGGTTAAATCAAATGCAAATAGGCAGTAACAATGCGGATATGTTTCGCGTGTTATTTGATTACCTTCATTAAGAAAGTGTATACCTGTGCCAGAAAATAATGTGTGGTACGCGTCCACGTACAAATTTTTGGTTGTAAAGTCGGGTTGCAACGGTTTGGAGGGAACTTGTACACCGTCAACGTACAGACATAGAAAGTTGATATTGAAATGCTCAAAGTTAAAAGGATTAAGTCCTCGATCGACGTTAAAAGCTTTGTTATTTACAAAACCGATAATTAGTCCTTTCGGTAGTTGACCCAATATATTATCCAAAGTTTCGCCGTGTATACCGCTGTGCATCGTAATAGCTTTAACCTCTACACGAGTAAGAGGATATTTTGCAGTTGTTTTTGCAAGACATTGAGCGGGAGCCAACAATACACCCGGACTAATCTTTACGCGTCTAACTAAGAGGTTTGCCTCCTCGATATGTATTGAAAAATATCCCGTAGGATCCATTAGGCAAAAACTATCGCGAGATTTGACTAGACGCACTCGTACCTCTACACTGTTTATCAAGAGCTTTTCTTGATTAAATATATCACAGTGAAGATGTCCAATCATGTCGACAGAATTTGTAGCCGACAACAATTTCCGTCGTTGTACAAGTCCTTGATTCCCCTCTGCAACATTGTCCATATTTTTAGCGGTATCGTCGCACCACAATACGCTCGTTAGATGAGAAGATTTTGCAGCAGGACCATAATTCAACAGCGTTTCAATGTACGCTCCGTAAGCGTATGCATTGGTCGGTGGTGATACAGGTTTTTGATTAAAAAACACATGCACTTGATTGGACATCGAATGCATGAAATTATTAACAGGCCCCGTTTTGGCTTTTGCGATTCTAAAAGCTGCTTTGCATGCTTCTGCTACATCGTCCTCGCTTGCGCTACATCTCAAGCTCACACGAAGGCTGAGCATAGTGTGAGCAAGATCAATGTATTCATCCCTATTGCCCGCAAGCACAAATTCTATAGGTGAGTCATCCGTCAATGACGATATTGGTTTATATCGTATCCAATGTGAACCCTCGATCGTTGTCTGGGTCGGAGGAATCTCAAACAATAGCAGCTCCGACTTTAAACATTCGCACGAGTGAGTGTGCAAGAAAGCCATTTTTTTAGCTGTCAAAAATATCTCTCGTCGTTCTTCTAGTCTTCTTCTTCTTATGAATTGTTCGCTTTTTCTTCCTTCTACCTCTTTTTTTCCCACCACCACCGCCGTTTGTTTTGCGTTTTCTACTGCTCTTACGTGTTTTCGCACCACTCTTCCTTTTACCGACACTGACAGACCGGCCGAGCAACTGCAACTGACAGGGATGCCCATAGCGCGACATTTTATATCCCGACTCCTCCATCAACTTGTTAAACCTCTCCTCAGCCTTTCTTTTGAGAACTGCACCGGATTCTCTGCTACGTTTACGAAGCGACTCTCTGATCGGTGTATTACGCGTTGCGACATCGGACACAATGTTCATTCCAGTGCGCAAAGCCTCCTTGCCAACAGCCGTTGCCCCCTAGTGATGAGTGGGAGAACTCGGCGAAATATACCGGCTAAGAAGGAGCCAATACGACCGAGGTCTCTTTGGTAGGGAGAGCCAACGTAAATACGCCCAACCCCACCACTATGCGGATCCCCTCCATACGTACCCCCTCCACCGTATCCGTAACCAATTTGATTGTTGAAATATTCTTCGTAGTGCTCCATCTAATCGACTCTCTTGAAATGCAGTGTTACAGTGAGTGTCCTGTAATCGAATGGTATCGACTGACCACGTTGATCTCTTATATCAATTTCAATGGTCTGAAATTAGCTGAATAACAATGGTAAGTACATTGGTGGGGAGAAACTTTTGATTTTCGTAGTACCATATTCGTCATTGTCGGTATTTATCGATACAGCCCTCAGCAACCGCGATTGAACATAACCTGTCACGTATGGCTCACGGATGTCGCTGTAAATTATACGCGTATCTGGTAAATTATCACCAGCGAAAAAGATTCGTTTTGTCCTTTCAAACCCCAAAATTTTTCGCAGTTTCCGCGATAAATAGAGTTCGTGATTGAATTGCGAACAGCTAGTCTTTGCGCAAACTCTGTTGACCGTCACATAATCACCACACTCAACCGTCACCTTCAAATGACGTTTGATACAGGCCAAGTTATTTATCTCCTCTACTAGAGTATAAATATCTTTGTAGTTACCTGGTCGAATTAGCGAATCAACAATGGTAACATTTTTCACTCTGAGTTGGTTCGACTCGAGTCCCGAGGGGGGAATTCCTTTCAAAGAAATCGCTCTGTCTTCTTTGTCTGGCAACACGTGTTGGAACGTCAGCGAAATATGAACCTCTGTAACCGCAACTGACCATGAACCTTGTAATCGGATCTGCTGTGGTAACTGAGTAATATAATGCGTCGTAGTGTTTTCCGCGAAATAATTCATGCTGCTGTTGCTAGGCAGAATAATGTAAAACTGCTCCTTCATTTCTGAGAAATTTGACTGGCCTCGACCCAAGAATTAAACTTTTCGGGGTATCCTTTCCAGCTAACGAAATATTTCTTTGAGCGGCCCTTACCCCTGCTACGTAAAAAGTTGTCGATTTCGAACGATACCACACTTAAGTCTTTTCGCACTCTACTCAGTTCCTCGGCATAATAGTGACCGTCAATGTCTTCGCCTGCTAAATCTTTTAAAAAATACACAGGTGGCTGTCGTGTTAGCGAGATGCGCGTAACCTCAAAAATCTCCAAAGTCCATCCACCTTCGTATCCCTTATCGAAGACGGTTCTCGCACGACTTATGCGAACCAAGTCACCGGGATTGAACCTGACTGGTCTAAAATCGTGGTTACGGTAGCGAAGTTCTATATTTTTTCGTGCTTTGGCAACATTGTATAAGGTCACAGAGGACAGTGTCATCTTTGTCGAGTAATGCTTACTGTGATTGTACGACACTGTGATTTTCTGCAAAACATGGATATATCTTCGGGTATTGTTATGAGTAAAGTATCGCCAAATTCGTTCTTTAATAGTTCTTATCAATCTCTCCGCGATAGCTGCCTTTGTATCCGGACTCCGCGCCACTCTATGAGCTATGCCATTCTCACGTAAAACCTCCTGCGTTTCGCGACCAATAAATTCTTTACCCTTGTCCGTTTGAAGACACTCTGGTTTTCATCCCTCACTTCTCGATAAGATGCGAAGAATCCCCTCAGCGACGCTTCTAGAACTTTTTTCCTTGAGCGGCTCTAGCCAGCTGTATTTACCAACAACGTCGATAACCGTCAAAATGTAGCTGTAACCATCGTTGTAAGTTTTCCAGGTTCTCATGTCCATTAAATCAGCCTCCCATACGTCATCCAAATTTCGCACATTGTAACTGCGTCGTGGAAACCGTCGTCTAACAGGTCGATGCAAATTGTACGCATCCTGACTCTCAAGCCATTTGGCGACTGTTTGGCGATCGGGTTTTTTGCTTCTACCGCGCGTAGCTTGAAAAAGTTTATCCACGGCCGCGTACGCAGCTAGATATGGCGGGTTGTAATAAATTTTTTCAAAATTTTCACTCATTGTCGATCTTTTCCTTCTTCACTTTTTCTTTCTTTCCCTTTTTAAATTGAACTTTAAACTTTTCTTTGTTTTTTTTTGCCTTCTTGGCCACTTTGCTTTTATTTTGACGTTTCTTCAGTGCACACTTGATGCGCAAAAAAAGAGACGAGAGTGTTTCGTCCGCGAGCATTCGCGAGAAGGCGTACTCTGCCAAAACACGATCAGATTTGCGTCGATGCGTTCTGCCAATTTAGTACCCGGTCCGTAAAATCTGTAACCAGGTACCTGCATTTCGAACGGTAATAGATCAATCATGGCGTCCAATGCACTATTTTTTTCTTCCAAACCATGCCCTTCTACTATTTTGTCTTCTTCTTTACAGGATGCCTCTTCTTCTTCGGATCGAACTGACCACTCAGTCGACGCCATGACGTAACCTGTACACCGGGTGCTGCAACTCTCTTCTTTTTCTTTCTGACACACTCCTTGGTAGTCTTTCGTTTTCGATTATCTTCCGACTCCTCCTGCTCGGTATCCTCCACGCTACTGACGGCATTGGGATTAAACGATCCTTTGTTGCTGACATTACTGGGGCCAGCAGGAGCATCAGCAGCAGCAGCAGCAGCAGCAGCTGGCTTATGTCGTGGCGTATGAAATTTTGGAGGGAGTAAAATCACAGAGCCACCTGGTGGTGACGTACGAGAAACTACGTTATCCCAAACTCGTTTGTTACCGATGAATTCGCGGGGGATTAGCGATTCGCGTAGAGCAATAGCAAATTGAATATGCCCATAAGGTGGCGTACCTTTTCTGCTTCTCATAACATCGTTCATCAAGTCAATTATGTTAGCACCGCGTATACAAACGCCACCTATCGGCACAGCACCATGGGTATCCCAGTTAATGTTACCATTGCCCCGTAAAAGTCGCACAACTTGACCAGCTTTTTTCTAAACTTTGCGGGTACACTCTCAACGATACTCGCGTCGACTGGATCCTCTTCTTCGATTCGCTCCAGATCCGACGTAACCCCGTCGTTGTCGTCGTCGTCATCGTCATTTTGCATCTACTGCTGCTGCTGTTGCTGCTGGTGTTGCTGGTGCTGCTGCTGCTGCTCATTGTATACAGGTAAACTTTTCTTTTTCAAATTATCCGTTCCATCACGAGCACCACTACTGCTTTTGGTATCTTTGAAATGAAGATATCGTTGCAGAACAGAACGGTATTGCGCCCACTTTTCTCGCTCGTCCTTGCAAGCAGTCGAATTTAGTATTTCGTTCATTTCTGCATCCAGTCTAGTCATCACGGTACCCGGTGTCTGTACAGACTTTAACGTGTATCCACCACCACCTCCACCTCCTCCTTCTCCTCCTCCTCCGTTTGCAAGAACACTTTGCAAACGATCCACGTTTTCCTGCGGCACAAGTACCATCTTTCTGACATGTTCCACGTTTTTATTTTCTTTCTTTCTGTTTCTACCCACTGAGAATATTGGTCAACACAGTACGGATAACGGGAGCCAGTAGCGCTGGTAAAAGAGCACCGCGTTGCACTATGAGTTTTTTCTTTTTCGTCAGACTGACGCAAGGTTCAGACAACTTTCGTAGAATTTTCACGTGTTTTCGTAAGCGCGACTTGTGTCCTCTCTCCAGAGACACGTTACCAATCAGCACATTCAGAGCGCACTCGCAAATATGTCGAACCAATTTTGCATCAGCCGTTTGTAAGAGAGCCTTCCGCTGTTTTTCGTTCAGATGATAAAGAGACTTCAAAATACAGGCCTACTTGTGCGCAAAGGGCTGCCTCTTGTTGCTGCTGCTGCTGCTGCGCTGCGATGGATCCATTACAGAGAACGATCGGCACGTGAATCGATGTATCACTGCCGTTGATTTGTTGTTTGTTGCGTGACACGTAGACATACTGCTGCTCGTCGTCCGGAAAGTTACAGGTGCGAATTTAACAATTGTCGGGTGTTTTCTGTTTCAAGTCTAGCAAGAGGTAACCGTAGGGTTTCGAAGTGGCGTCCCAGTAGGCTTTCTGCAAACATCGTGGATCCTCCGGACACAGTTGACGCGAGAGATACCGTATCTGAGATCTATCGCACAAATTCCTGAATACGACGATATATTGCGCATTCAAAGATATATCGCGTTGACTTTTACCCTGATGAAAGACGTTCTGAGTAATTAATATTACCGAGAGTGAATGATGATGCGACCCCATTGAAAAAATGTCGACTATAGTTCCACTGGACGTCGACTCGCGCATCAAGCCGTCGATAATCACTAGCTTGGGTCTCGGATCGCCGGCATAGTCGCTACTTTGCGGCAGACCCTCGCGAAATTCAACGTTCTTGCCGAGATCACGGTAGCCGACTTGCCACTCTGAGTAGTAGACAATGATGCGTTCGATTCGCGTGTCGCACATACGATCAAGATCGCGTAGAAACTTTTTCACAAACACAGTTGTACCGCATCCTGTGGGACCGCACAGCATGGACGTAAACGGATACTTCCATCGCACGTCCATAACTGCTACTGACGCCCCCCGTATACCCCTCCTCTGCCGAGGAGCTCTTAGCCTGCGGTGGGGGCCCCGCGCGCGCCCGCTCACGAGGCCGTGAGCGCTCTGACGAGGCTCGCTCTGCGCGGCCAATCTCAGTGGTGGCGCGGCGATCGACTAATCAGCTTTTTTCACCACGGACAGTGAGCTCAGTTGTGGCGCGGCGATCGGCCAATTAGCTTTTATCGCTCGACGTGCCGTCACAAGCAATCAACTCGGATTGGATAAATCATTTTTCCGCTTGTAGCGACATCTATGGGGCGGAGTTAAGATGAATTTCACTGTACCTCGTCAGTCGTCGCCGGGCAGCTCTTGAAGCCGTACGGGTGACTCCGGTTCAACGCTACGAATATTCGCTTGCCGTACACCGGTTTGCATGTCTTGGTCTCGTTTTGCGTCATTACATCGTGAAACGCCGTTCTATGAATAGCGGGATTCGACAACACTACTTCCATGTGGGGAGACGTTATTATCTCGCGTATCGTATCGAAATTGATTTGCTGACTGTTGGCGTAGTTCAGTCGGATACCTTTCACTTTGCACACGCACTCTTCTTCTCCGTTCGCTTTTACACACTTGTACGCGTAAAACTTTGGACCACCCGACAAAAATGTCGTGATGTACGTGCCGAGGCCCTTGTCGGTTAGCTCGTCCGTCAGACTGCCCAGTGCCGTGCCGATTGGTAACTCGTGCTCACCTTTGCTAACGTAAAAAACCGAATCAATGTCATAATAAAGGGCCCTGGGTCCCAAAGCATGTAAATATTCAAACAATTTAAGACGTGCTTGTGCAGTGGTGGAGGCAGCAAGGACCACGTTTGCCGTTGACGACGGCGTCGACGACGACGACGACGATGATGTCAGAGCTTCGTCTCTGTAAGACCAATTGACGTATCATCGCTGACCGGCAATATACCATGGACCTCCACCTCTGTACTGGTAAGTAATCCCGTTAAGGTTTCCGTACTCTTTACCACGACTGTTTTTGTTAAATTTTCGCGTTTACCAAACTTGCCCCATAAAGAATTCAAGCACAGTTTTGCGACAGACCTCAATCCGGCATTAAAACAAATTTCGTCTTTGCTCAAACTTATACCCTCGACGCGTTCCAGCTCTCTCACGTAGTCTTCTTTTTCCTCTTCCGTGATACACTCGGGCGGATATCCTAACGCAGCTACTTTTTGAGCAAAAAACTCGTTAATGTATTCGGTAAAAATGACACCTTTGTGTTCTTCTTGATCGTACTGTGTCATTTGATATTGCCAAATTTCATAAACACCCTTTACGATGTAGCCCAATGCGACGGCTGCTTTCACCTCTTCCGACACCCATGTTCCTCGTAAAATACGTTCTTCCGGATCATGATGAGGACAATCCTCTTGAATCAATTGTTCGCAACACGTCCGACACAGCGGGAATATCTATTTACCGTGCATTTTTACCGGAAGAAGCGGGCGATACAAATTTTGCGGCGGTAGTATATGACACATAATCAGACCGTTTACTCATGAAATGTCATTACAAGGACCAACCAACTGACTGCACTCCTCTCGACCGACATAAATTTTTGAGTGACCGACAGGATATTTACCGCGTTTGCAAATAAATGGATAAAGTGAACACACATCACCGTACTTAATCTTCTCCTGGTCCTGGCAATCAAACACTTTCACCGTATTACCTGTACGACCACCGTAAAACGCATCCCGCGGATCAAGCGGCTTTCGTTTTACATTACTCGTATTTTCACATACAAAACGCTTGAGCTCCTCGTTTTATGAGATTTCATTATCGAACTCGCACTCCTTTTTTCTCGATCAGATGGTAGGTACCTGACATTATCCTGCTGGCAATTGCCAGTGTTCTCTCGTACCTGTCGTCCATCGAATCACCGCTCGCTAAAGCCACATCTCGGTTTATCCTAAAACAGCGAGAACAGCCGTGCCAAAAACAGCCGTGAAACTGGAGCACAATCCCTCGAAATTCTCACCGTCGCGCGGTAAACTGTAGCCATCGACCATGATACCCGATGATAATCTTTTTTCACGTCCTCGTCCTGCGTGTTGGATAGAGCGACAGAGAACACGCCTCTCCATCCAAGAGACCCAGTGCACAGCTTTCTCAGATTGATTGTCTACCCATCTGTAACCGCGTAATGGTACGACACCTATCAAATTTTTTTTCAAAATTTTTTTTCAAAATTTTTTTTCTAAACACACGCATACAAGAAGACGCTATAGTCGTACACTCTGCAAAAAGATCCACACCGAATTTCATAAACGTTTTATGAAAAGCTAAGCATGCCAATCTCAAAATCGATGCGTCCTGTTTGCAATATTTAACAATTTCTCTTTGAAAATTGAAAGTGTATCCACTTTGTAACTGTTCGTCGTACTATTTTGAAAATTTCTCTCTCTCCTTGGAGCTCATTATGTCTGGCGCATACGAGTCCAGAGGTGGTAAAAGACCTTCGTAAGAATGGTTTTTTGGTGTATTGAACATGTGCGGAAAATAACCTTTTTCCATTTCAGACAAGCCGTACGATTTGGGTAAACTACTTAGAGGCATGTGAAAGTAATTTAAACTAACGATAAATTTCGTTTTTAAAATCTCCATTAAAATTATTTTTGAACCGTTTATCACCACGGATGGAATGACTCGTTCGTCATTGTATCTCTCAACAACGTATTTGGATACAAATTGTGCATCGAATCCTCGGGAGTTGTGCGCTATACATATAACCTGTTCGTATCGCTGTCTTGGAACTAGTGCAAGATCAACAAGCTGTTTTACCGGTTCATCGTTAAACATGTATTCGCGAATACCACAAAAGTCGCATCTGATCGAGACATCTTCATTCTCTATACAGTAGGAGCATACTTGTTGCACGACACACAAGTTTGGAATGTGAACTTTTTTCTCGTCGTCACCCAACACAGATGTAGATTGCTGAGTTTCGAAATCGTAAAATAAACATAAAACTGGCTTTTCACGTTATTCTGTCTTGATTGGCTGTACATAGGACAGGTGTTCGACTGGTAATCGTAATTTATACGTTTTACAAAAAGCTATACCACACTCATGTGGTTTTCCATTCATTACGCGAATTGTTTTAAAACAAAAGCGAAAAATTCTTATTCTACTACACACGTTACTACTTTTATTATAAGATCCTATTTTAAGATGATTTTCAAAACACGTATCACCAAAAAAAATCTTAAACAGATATCACATTTTTTTAGATTTTCCGCCGTATTACACAGCGGCAACGACATACACTTGTAACACGTATTGGAACATCTATGCTCCCCGACGCCAATAACTTTTATTACACGCTATGCAATAGCCAGCGCTACCGCTAGCTCCAATAAGATTTAATATCGGTTGGTAATGTTTTGAGCGCTCGTAATACATGATTCGTAATGTATGAACTATACATCCGTAAGTGTCGATGACAAAGCGCGAACCATCGTAGAGCGGCGGATGTCCATGCGCACACGTCGAAAAGTTATAGACTACTATGGCTGTACCACGAGTGGTAAAAAAATCTTGAAACTTACGAATTTCTGCGAGTCCGCATCCTTCAATCGGTACCCGAACGTTCGCCAAATTTACAATTTCCTCGGCAGCGTCTTTTTGAGCTCTTGATTGACTGTGACAGATCAGGTTCCAATAGCGATGTAAATCGCCTGTGCGTATTTGTTCTCTGACAGCATAGGCATAGGCATCAGCTAGACTGCGCGGTAGGCAAAGATCATCATCATTTCTGATTGTAAGAATAGCTTTTTTATTCACTGATTCCTTGGATAAACGTACGCGTCCAGGTCCCGCGACACCACCAACAATTGCACAATTGATCGACAGTCTGTCATTAACATTAAATTCACTTGCACTTTGCACCGCACTAAATAACATTGTCCAAAGATCTTCAACGACAAAATCCCTAATAGGTCTGAACGATAACCAGAGTGGACCGTGATTGAATCGCTCCGAATTGATTGTTACTCCTATGAAATCGGCTGGTGCACCTCTCGCGCGCAACCTTCTAACCAATTGTAAAAATCTGTGTTTGCCGGGGACTGTGGTATGATTCCTTGGATTTCTCTTCCTTCGTATTCAAAACGAGGGTAGAAGTGTACTGATTCATTTTTAATTATGAATCGAGGCCGTACTCCTTCTCCGATCTGCAAATAATTACCTGTAAGATTAAACTTCTTTATATGTTAGGTAAATACAGATCAAAACAATCTCTATCTATTTGTATGATCTTACCTTCTTCGTCGTCAGCTATGTCTGTGCTGCTGCTGCTGCTGTTGCTGCTGCTGCTGCTGCTGCTGCTGCTGCTTAGTCTTCTGCGTTTTCTACGTATACTAGACCGATTGATAAAATCATCTTGATCTGCTGGTGGTGGTATAGATCTTTGTACAACCATCGATGATCCAACTTCTAAAACTTAAGTATCGTTGTACTGTATAGTAGAAAGATTAATTATTTTTTTATAGTTCATTCAATACTTACGATTTGGTGTAGCATAGTTATTATCGTTGATGGATACAGCCACGCTTGTTCCTGAAACTAAAGCATTGAGCCTGCCATTACAAGTCTCAATTATTATTATTAGAATTCTTATATTGACAAGAACAGTACTTACCATTGTTCACGGATAATGTACATTCCGTTGACTGTCTCTGATCTACAGCGAAACTCATCTCAGCTTCTAAAACTGAAGTATGGGAATGAGCCATAATTAAAAAAAATATAATCATTATAGCACATTCGATACTTACGATTATTTTCATTTGAGGTCGACGGTAAGACTTGTTCATCGCATCTCTCGTTATTATTATCGTTGACGGATAAGGTTAGGGTTATTTCTGAAACTAAAGTATTGGGCGTGCCATTATAATTCTAAATTATTATTAGAAGCCTTATATTGACAAGAGCAATACTTACCACTGTTTTCATTTGATGTCGACGGTAAGAGTTGTTCATCACATCTCAATATAAACTCGTCCCCCTCGATATCGTTTAACATCGGTCTCATTACTAAAACATTGGTTATAAAAAAATTATTTGTAAAAAAAATAAAAAATGAGAATCTTTTAAAATGTAAAAAATTAGTACTTACGGTAATGATGAATCATTCGAGCGGCTAGTGGATCCGCCTGGTCGTTGCGTTGTCGTATCGCATTCACGGCAACCGACAGAAGATGTTGATTTTGGAAAAGGCCAACACAATACATGTGATATATTGTTGTTGGTCTACAATGGAGCAAGAAGAAATACAGCTTTCTGCATAAAATCTCCACAGATAACTGTTGAAGATTGGAACACCATACTCTACCGCACATTGTTCGAATATGTGACTCTTTAACTTTGGCAATATTAAAAGCATGCTCTAATATTTTTACTAACAACGCAACACTAACACACTCCATTTTTTTACGAAATTGGTTTCCCGACTTCGACTGACCAAAAGATATTGACAAGATGTGTGCATGTAACACATTAAATACAGCGTCCATGCAACATACATGGTGGGGGAATTGAATCCAGCCCCAACGCTATTTTTCGCTGATTCTGCTGATGATCAACGCTTCCACATAAACGACACTCAAACTAATATGCAACTGCACTCATTACTCACGTACACGTTCATACATTCTTTTCTCGTGAGACTGCTACCTCTTCACGTTTAATATACGAAGAAAAGACTTCTTAGAATAACGAGTCGTGGGTGCCACACGATCTTCGTCTAAAACCCATACGCTATAGCTTCATATATCCTTTGTCTTTGGTAAACAAGCAAAGACAGTGGTGATAGAGACTTTGTCAGCGTTATCAGATTTCGCGCTGACTCTGTTAATACCGAGAAATTTTTTCATAAGCGTTCTCCATATTCCTCGAACGCGACTTTTATTTAAAACGATTGTGCACGTGTGTTGTGTCGCATTACTTTCACCGTTATGTCTGTCGAGGTGCTAAGACTGCATTTTTTTTCGCAGAAAGTCTTCTTCGCGGAAGAGCGATATTTAACCCAGACAATATCATCTCCAAGAGTACACGTGCGCGGTTAGTCATGATTCGCAGACCATTAAGAAAAAGAAGGTAAGCACCACAGTTTAGTAGCTTTAAAGTCCCGTCAACATCGAATTGTGCGATAAAAGTGTAACCCCTGTCTCATATCGAATAATAAATAAAAATCTAAATTTATAATTTCTAAGGAATTAGTAGTCACTACAAAAAAATGTTATCCCGGAAGCTGATCAAACTTTACATTTTCGAAATATCGATTATCAATTGTTACAAAATAGTGATGTGCAAAATCTGAATATACGGTTAATAAAGATTTATATGTAGCTACAAAAAAGTGTAATCCCGCGAGCAGATCAAACTAAATTTTCGCGATATCGATTACCGATTGTCAAAAAATAGTGATGCACAAAATCTAAAGATACGGTTAATAAAGACTTATATGTAGCTACAAAAATGTGTAATCCCGCGAGCAGTTCAAACTGCAAATTATCGAGATATCGATTATTGATTGTCAAAAAATAGTGATGGACAAAATCTAAATAGATGGTTAATAAAGACTTATATCTAGCAACAAAAAAGTGTAATCCCGCGAGCAGATCAAACTGTAAATTATCGAGATAACGATTATCGATTGTCAAAAAATAGTGATGGACAAAATCTAAATAGATGGTTAATAAAGACTTATATCTAGCTACACAAAAGTGTAATCCTGCGAGCAGATCAAACTATAAATTATCGAGATATCGATTATCGATTGTCAAAAAATAGTGATGCACAAAATCTAAAGATACGGTTAATAAAGACTTATATGTAGCTACAAAAATGTGTAATCCCGCGAGCAGTTCAAACTGTAAATTTTCGAGATATTGATTCTCGATTGTCAAAAAATAGTGATGGACAAAATCTAAATAGATGGTTAATAAAGACTTATATCTAGCAACAAAAAAGTGTAATCCCGCGAGCAGATCAAACTGTAAATTATCGAGATAACGATTATCGATTGTCAAAAAATAGTGATGGACAAAATCTAAATAGATGGTTAATAAAGACTTATATCTAGCTACACAAAAGTGTAATCCTGCGAGCAGATCAAACTATAAATTATCGAGATATCGATTATCGATTGTCAAAAAATAGTGATGCACAAAATCTAAAGATACGGTTAATAAAGACTTATATGTAGCTACAAAAATGTGTTATCCCGGAAGCTGATCAAACTTTACATTTTCGAAATATCGATTATCAATTGTTACAAAATAGTGATGTGCAAAATCTGAATATACGGTTAATAAAGATTTATATGTAGCTACAAAAAAGTGTAATCCCGCGAGCAGATCAAACTAAATTTTCGCGATATCGATTACCGATTGTCAAAAAATAGTGATGCACAAAATCTAAAGATACGGTTAATAAAGACTTATATGTAGCTACAAAAATGTGTAATCCCGCGAGCAGTTCAAACTGCAAATTATCGAGATATCGATTATTGATTGTCAAAAAATAGTGATGGACAAAATCTAAATAGATGGTTAATAAAGACTTATATCTAGCAACAAAAAAGTGTAATCCCGCGAGCAGATCAAACTGTAAATTATCGAGATAACGATTATCGATTGTCAAAAAATAGTGATGGACAAAATCTAAATAGATGGTTAATAAAGACTTATATCTAGCTACACAAAAGTGTAATCCTGCGAGCAGATCAAACTATAAATTATCGAGATATCGATTATCGATTGTCAAAAAATAGTGATGCACAAAATCTAAAGATACGGTTAATAAAGACTTATATGTAGCTACAAAAATGTGTAATCCCGCGAGCAGTTCAAACTGTAAATTTTCGAGATATTGATTCTCGATTGTCAAAAAATAGTGATGGACAAAATCTAAATAGATGGTTAATAAAGACTTATATCTAGCAACAAAAAAGTGTAATCCCGCGAGCAGATCAAACTGTAAATTATCGAGATAACGATTATCGATTGTCAAAAAATAGTGATGGACAAAATCTAAATAGATGGTTAATAAAGACTTATATCTAGCTACACAAAAGTGTAATCCTGCGAGCAGATCAAACTATAAATTATCGAGATATCGATTATCGATTGTCAAAAAATAGTGATGCACAAAATCTAAAGATACGGTTAATAAAGACTTATATGTAGCTACAAAAATGTGTAATCCCGCGAGCAGTTCAAACTATAAATTTTCGAGATATTGATTCTCGATTGTCAAAAAATAGTGATGGGCGAAATCTGAATATACGATTAATAAAGACTTATATGTAGCTACAAAAAGTGTAATCCCGCGAGCTGATCAAACTATAACTTTTCGAGATAATGATTACCAATTGTCACAAAAAAGTGATGGACAAAATCTGAATAGACGGTTAACAAAGACTTATATGTAACTACAAAAAAACGTAATCCTGCGAGCTGATCAAACTATAAACTGATAGACAAAATCTAAATTCACGACATTTCTCGCGGTAATAGAGGACACTTTTGCAGCTGCACAGTGTAAATGATCGTTATTAAAATGTGATACCGGCGATGAGCAATGGAGTTGAGCGAAAATACAAATTCGGCTTTCTCCCATGTGTATTGCAGCTGCACTGTATGAGTCATCTGCACTGTATGAGTCATCTGTAGTGAGATACAGTATAGAGATGTAACTGTAACGAAATCCTGTAGTCAGCTGCACGTGTTGCTCTACGAAAATAAAATTTTTAGCTGATCTGCCACGGAGATGAATCACGGTGTAGCATACTGCAACGTAGAGTTTTGCACTATAGGAAAACTACCGCGGCATCTTACTTATAAAGGATCAAGCATCAGTGCTTTTTCATCTCGCGAAGTGTACGGTGGTTATAATGCGCGTGTATAAAACTAATCGTAGCAGTAGCGAGTTACGGGGTACTTACGCGTGTGTTATACACGCAGCTTCTGATTCAGAAGATAGTGCTGTAGATGTAGAGGCACTAAGCGTCGATGATCTACCTGTGAGTAGAACCGAGATAGCAATTTGGGAGATATTGACGGCTGATCAAGAAAATACTAGTGATACAGATTATTTTATTAACAATAAAAATATAGTACTGATTCACAAAGAAGAAGAAGAATTAACATCCGAAGTCTTATCAATAGAATCTACTTCGAACTCCGTTGCAGTAGAACATCTCCGTCTATTAGAGCAACTGACGAATGAAGACGTATCCGATAGCAGTAGCAGTGCGTCTTCTGAATTCTGTGGTTTTCCTGTAGTTAAGCACCCATTGAATGATTTTTTAACGTTAGAAAAATTGATAAAGACAACAGAAGAAACAAAGAAAATAACACGGAGTGATTTTTGTGGTCAGTGTAAAAAACGTTATTGGCGTCAACTTAAGAAACAGTACAAAAAGTGGCAATATTGCTATAAGTGTCGTATATGGTTGTACCCACAATGTGCACAAACCTTTAAGTGCTTGTGTAATTAATAAATAAAATAATATTATCACAAATACTTTAAACAATTTTAAATTTTATTTTCTGACAAGTGTGTGCTGCATAAGGAGGTAGTGAATAAGACTGTTCTACAGGTACAATCGACAAAAAAAGGTTAGTTTTTTATAATTATAGATAAAAAAATAAGAGTAGTGTATGTACCACTCGTTTATGTACATATATACGTGTGTGTGTGCTCTCTTATACCACACCACGTATATGCACATATATACATGTATATGCGTGTGTGTATGTTTCTCTCTCTTAAACATTTTGTGTGCATATATGTGTGCGGTCGTGTGTGTGTGCGTATGTTTGCGCGTGTGTGCGTGGGTGTATGCGTGTGTATGTGTGTGTGCGTTTACGCGCACATGTGTGTTGAGAGAAAGACTTGTGTGCGTTGTACGGGAAGCGCTTGGCATATGTGTGTGGATGTTTTCGTGCGTGTGTGTGTGGGTTTGCGTTTGATACAGAGAAAGGAAGAGAGAGAGAAAAGGAGAGAGGCAGAGAGGGAGCTAGAGGTAGAGAGCGTGCCGCCACGCGCGAATCACCGCTACACTATCGCTGTGACAGTGCGCGCGTATGTGTGTGTCTGTGTGTATGTGCGCGATGTGTGCGCGTGTGTGCGTGGGTGTGTTCAGAGAAAGACTTATGTGTGGATATTTGCGTGCGTGTGTGTGTTTGTAGGCTTGCGTGTGCGCGTGTGTAGAGAGAGAAAGGCTTGCGCGCATGGTACGGCGAACGCTTGCGCGTGAACCACCGCTATCCATGTATGTGTGATATAGGGAGAGAGAGATAGAGAGATAATGGGAGAGAGAGAGAGAATGAGAGAGGGAGAGAATGGGAGAGAGAGGGGAGAGAGAGAGAAAGGGAGAGAGAAAGGGAGAGAGAAAGGGAGAGAGAAAGGGAGAGAGGGAGAGAGGGAGGGAGAGACAGAAGTATATGCTACACAATCGCTATGAAATTAGCTAACCCCCCACCACATGTACACTCTTCTGCCTATTCCTCCACAAAACTGTTGGAGGGGGTAGGTGGAGGAGTGGGGGTTTGTGGTGTCTAGCCATTGTGTAGCATATACTATCGTACTAATATGACAGAGGGAGTCATGATTATCGCTGTTTTAAAGAATGATTCTTTTAAAGAGTGATTGTATACTGAGAACGAAGGGAATCACTCTCTATGGGAGCGTTCTTACAAAGAGTGATTGAGAGAAACTCTTAAGAGGATAACTTTTGGCAAGAACAATATGACAGAGGGAGTCATGGGTATCGCTCTTTTAAAGATTGGTTCTATTAAAGAGTGATTGCATACTGAGAGTGTAGGGTATCGTTCTCTATGAGAATGTTCTTGCAAAGAGTGATTGCGAAAAACTTTTAAGAAGATAATGATATCGCTTTTTCAAAGAATGATTGTTTTAAAGAGTGATTGCCTACTGAAAGCCAAGAGAATTTCTCTCTGTGGGAACGTTCTTATTGAGATTTAAACACTCTTAAAAGGAGCGAAATAGAAAAATTCCGGAAAAGATGTATTAATATTGATTCTTTCCCAGATCGTTCTGAACCTCTGCTGAATTGATTAGATGATTTTATTATGTATCGATTTCGCGTATTTTGATACTTGACAAATCATCTTACTTTATCAAATTATCAAAAATATTTGAACATTTTTGCGCATCTTTGTACAGACTTGTATCCAATATCATGATATTGAATAAATTTAATGTCTGCTAAAGATGGATATTGAATTCTGCAGTTACTTCAGGATGTTCTCTAACATCCCCGGTGGAAATATTTTTGTGACATAATAATTTTTTAGAGAAATTTTAAGAAATAGTTAATCGACATAGAATGTTGTTATTAAGTGCTATGAAATGTTTTTTCTTTTTCATTTTCAACGTTTTTTAATAATTAATAACATACATATAACTCTTACAATTTCAACTTTTAGGGGCAATATTTTTTAAATTTGTGAAAATCATACACATTTTTAACGTTTGTGATATTTCTTCATAATTAAATACATTTTTAACGATTATTAATAGATTTTAAAATTTTGAAACATAGAGTTAAACATGTTCTAATAGTTCATGATAGATTTTACATATTTTAAAATAATATTTGTAGGATCACAATTGGGCCAATGATTCTGTGACAGAATTACAAGAAGATCAGAATTCATTTGACAATCCAAAAACTTTACTAGATTTCATTTACAGTGAATCTTTTTTCAACCAATAGCAGTTCCAGCTAATACAAGATAGGAGACATATTATTCATGATCCTGAAATTTAGTATGTCAAATAGTTTGTTTATAACCGCCATGACAAATTTATTCAAAATGATTAACACAATGTTCAAAGTACCAATTTTGCCTGGATCTAGGTATATAACTGATAAATTATTTAATCCTCAAGATGGAATACAGTTTCGCACAGTTTGTGACAATTGTTCGGCGTACTTGGGTGAATTTGGAAAAGTAGAATCTATAAGAGTACGTGATGTTTGCAATGTTGAAGTAGATTTATCAAATTCAAGTAATTCAAGTTTTTCTTGTGCTAATAAATCCATCAATACAGATTTTCGATTTATCAAATACATATGAAAGTCATTATGATTACGTTATGACAGAGAGAATTCATAAGGTCATACTCATAGAAGATGTGTATGATGGAAAGTAATACCACAAGTTTGTAAAATCATTACCAGAAGAAGATAATAGTACATAGTGTAACGATTGAGGTATAGTTGTCTATTGCGCAGAAAATGCTGGAACGTGCGTTATTTTCATTACATAATGCTTTAGCGTGCGTTATAGGAAATAATGCTCGTAGTTCTTAATACAGATGGAGCATCTACATTTGAGTGCTCGAAGTTGTCAATTTGGCCTTTATTTTTAAAATTAAATGAATTGCCACCTCAGGAACGCATGAATAGATTGATAACTTGCGGGCTATGGTTTAACAAAAAGAAACCGGAAATGGCCGTTTCTTAAGATAACTTTGTAGATATAATCAACAATTTGACAGAAGGGGGCAAAATTATTCGTGCAAAATTAAAGAAGAAGAGCGATGCGTCAAATTACACGTACTTTCATGCTGTATTTCAGTTCAGGGCGTTAGTCAATTTCATGCAAAGTGTGCGTGTAATTGGTCTAAACATCATGGTAAATGGGAATATGGGAGTATGAGGTACTACATAATGGATGAGACTCCAACTCTTCGAAATTATGATTAAACTGTCGAATTAATGCTGCAGAAGATTGTTTAAAAACAATTCTGTTTTAGGAATACAATACCCTTCACCATTAATAAATTTGCCGTCCTTTAATATAATAGAAGGCTTCGTGTCTGATTATTTACACTGTTGTTTGGAAGGCATTGCCAGTCAGTTTTTGTCTTATTACCTTGAACCATTGAGTAAAGCTGAAATAGAACTAATTGATGAAGAAATGAAAATAATTGCAGTTCCACAGCAGCTTTCGCTTGTATGTCGACCCTTAAATTATCGGGGTGACTCGAAAGCTAGAGAATCAGAGAATTTTGTTTTATTTTTACTTCTACAAGACAGTATTAGCATTGATGAACTAAATCGCGCAGATATTATGTTAAACAAATTCGTCGAAAAAGCTAAGAAACTGTACAGAATACAAGCAATAACTTTCAATCTCCATCAATTGCTTCACATTTCTAAAAGCGTTTTGAATTGGGAGCCATTATGGACTAATTCGACATTCAGCTTTAAATCTGCCAATTACTATATTCTGAGAGATATTAAATATTCGTAAGAAGTTACCCAACAAATTGTTAGATTCGTAAATATCAATCATAGCATTTTAATGCTAGAATCGCGTATAAGCCGTCAAGCTTCCAACGAAGTCATGATATTTTGCAGTAACGTCCTTCATGTGAGAGTAAAAAATGTTAACAAAATCTCCGAAATAGTATACTTTGGCAAGGGTGACGAAGATAATGATGTTATACTAAATACTTTACAACTATCAGAAGAGTCAACGACTTTTTATTGCAAAATGGTTCAAAATTAATGTTTGTATGAATCTGATTCAAGATCGAAAATGCGATCCAATAATTCATATGCTATGTTGGATGATGCAAGATTCATTCGAATTATTGGATTCGTTGTGGACGAAGAGAATAAACAAGAATATACTATCTGTAATATCGTGAGTACTAGAAGTTACTATTCTGGAGCATATAAAATGTTACAAACAATACAAAATATTGAAGAAGAGTACACTATTATACGTACAAAACAGATTAATAGAATTTGTATTTTTATGAATGTAAACAGAGTAACATATATCTGTTCTTTATCTGATTTACTTCACTATTAAATAATATACCGTATTGATAAAAATAAAACACTAATATTTTTCGAAAATATATTTTTATTTCATTGACACACCAAATAAACTCTGTTTTCTTTTTTAAAATACCAATAAAAATATCAAAATGATTCATTTGTTAAGAAATTTATAATTATTGTAAATAGTTTACTAAATCGCTTAAATAGTATTATTAAAATCAAATAGTTAAATAAATTTTATTTAAATATTTGTAATAGTATTATTTTATTATTTTTTGTAAATAGTTTACTTTCATTTTTGTAATATTAATAAGTGAAATTAGATGTAGTCTGAAAATGTCACATTACGTATAATTTTACTTACTAATATTATAAATTAAAGTAAACTCTATGTCACCATGTACAAACAAATGAAACGAAGAAAATGTATTAAAAGAAATTATTAGTCTTCTACAATTTAGAGTGCCAAACAATTATTTGACACATATCATTTGATCAAACCGAAAAAAGTCTCATAATTAACTTAATTTTTACTGATTCAGATTAGATGATAACGTAATTTAAAGTTAACTTGTACATTTTTTTTAATTCTAAAAATTGTTTTTTTCCACTAGCTAAATAGACTCCAAATTGACTAAATAGCGTAGAAAATAAAGCTCTACACCTACTTAATTCAGAGTATAAATTTTCATTTTCGTGGCCTAGAACTCGATTTTGAACTTCAATTTTTCTATTAAGAGTTATAAAAATGGGTCTTCTGATGACTAGCTAAACTACTCGAAATAGCCTAGATTATGTAAAGGCGAGTTCTGGAGAGATTCTCGCAGTCTCGCACTTTGTTTTGGATCGCAAATTTTTGTAAGAAAAATTCTGAAAATACATTGCTATACGACTATCTAGATCGACTCGGAACCGCCAGAATAGCCTAGAAAATAAAGTTCTGTAGCGACTTACTTTTTTCTATTATAACTTTTTCATTTTTGCGTACTCAGAGTTTGTATTTAAGCCAATTTTTCTACAAAAATGTCTGAAAATGGCTCTTTTTGCCACTAGCTAGATCGATTCGAAATCGCCTAAATGTTTTAAAATATCTTTTTATCTGGTTTTTTGGTATTTTTAAATTTTGCGATAGGTTGTTGCCACATTTCAGACCCCTGACCTACTATGCTGTAGCAGAGTGGCAGAGCCACACCTCGGGCGATCGGTAAAGTTAAGCATTTTTATGCGCGGCTAGTACTTGGAGGGTGACCGTGAGAGAACCATCCAGAAGCGAATTTCATCCTGATACAAATTTTCCCCACTACGCAGGCATAACCCTGGATAACTGCGGGATATCATTAGGTAGAATAGCATAAAATTATGAAAACACAACTATGAGACGTTTGCTATGACAAAAGGCAGCATAAGATACACAAATAATTTACCTTATCGATTTCAGAAAATCTTAAAACAAAAAAAATGGTTTTAGAAAAAAACGAGTGAATGAATCTTTAAATTTTTTTTTTATTTCAAATCTTCATTAAAAAATGAAAAATTGAGCTCTGTTTGGTAAAAAATGACAATGCTATTCTCGAGATATACTCGATAAAAAAAAAGTTTAAAAATACATAACCCCAAATATCTCGAAATATAAAGGTCGTTGTGACCTGGGCTTAGAATCCGTTCAAGAGATACTAAAGAGCTACCGTTTTGGAATGTTTCTGATCAAATGCTGCCGATATACTCAAAAATTCGCTACTGAATCAAAATCGATATTCGTAACAAGAAGATTGTTCTTTCTTCAAAAGAAAAAGATAAAGCGTAAAAAATTTTAAAGAATATTCTTCTCCATTTTTTTTATCTCAATTTATTTCATAAATTTTCCTGGTTAAATTTCACACATATAACTGTTTTAAAAAAACGGCGATTTCGTGAATAAGAAAACAAGGGAAATAAAATATTCCAAATTTCGGGTCGGGAAAGATAGATAATTTTATGATCTTTCAAATTCATTATCACTCAATCGATGATATATTTCTACGCTATCAAAGAACCCAAAAAACTAAAACTCATAAATAGAAAAACCGCTAAAAAACAAAAACGCATCAAAAAAACAAAACAAAATTTTGAACCGCCATCCTTAAGGAAAAACAAAATAATGAGCCCCGAAACATTAATTTTCATCGTATATATTCAGAGTAAAGGTGATCCAAATCCATACATACACAGACACACACATAGACACACAAACACACACACGCCCGCACGCACGCACTCACGCAAGCAGGTACGCACACACACATACCACATTTTCTTTTACCATGACAGCTTCCTCTATGAAGTAGCAATATTTCTGTTCTTGGCTAAGCAAAGATTACTGCTGAAAATAATACAATATAAAAGAACTTAATAATTATTATCTGAATACATCGAAAATCAATGAAATTTACTCAATGTGTCTTACATAAGGTTTTATGTAAGATCTTATGTAAACACTTATACCAGTTTTGGGTTGAATTTTGCTGGTTGGATCTGACATAAGATCTTACATAAGTACTTATATAAGATCTTGCATAAGATCATATATACGAAATCATATATACCTACAGAATGTTCAATAGGGACAATCTCAATACACCGATGATAAAACAATGGCTTTGTTGATGGCAATGGTATTGAGCCTAGCCGGGCAAGTAAGTCCAACAGCACAGGTAAATCCGTAATGTGGGAACATCTCTTTGTGTTGGTTAGCTGAATCACATTTGCAGTTTGATGTAAAGACTATATCGTCAATAACTACAATATCATTATAAGATGATTGTTGTTTAAGTGGATACATTGAGTTTATGAAAATTTATTTTCCTCTTATTCCTCTGTCAAAGTAAAAAATCGCTTTGTTCGATCCAAGGTAGTTGATATCTCCGTATGTCATTCTGTGACTTGCTGCGTTGTTAATCGTCTGTCCAGGTGCAGCCGTTGCTTCCATTTTTCTAGCTTTCTTGTTGTTCTTTTCAGCCATTTCATCAATCTTGGTGAAGACCGTTTCTACTGGTTTATATTTTTCTATATTTGGATCTTTATTAACATCTAAATCATTATTTGCTCCTTTAACAAATTTTATGTATTTGATATTCACTTTTCCGTTTTTTATTTTGTGTGTCCATATATTTATTATTTTGTTAGTTATATTATACAGACTATTGCTGATATTTAGGTATGAATTTATCATTTTATTGTAATTGTAGTTGGATATACGCCAATGTTTGTGATTATTGTATGACTTACATTTGCCCTTAGAACAAATGTATGTTCTAATATCAAGCATTACACTATTAACCAATATTGAGTCTTCTCTGGATCCATACATACTAATGTCAAGTTTGTTTTCAATGAGTGCTGCTTTTCTCTGCTGCAGTAAAAACTATAATTTAGAGGATATTTGGCACTGGCATACACATTCATCTTGGTTGCACAGCGATAAAAGCCATAATTTAAATTGTTCGCAATCTATTGTCATTGCAGTGTTTGTTACATTCATTATTTCTCAACCAATCCTGTATCTTTTTTATATTTGTTTTTTTTGTATATCTAAAATTTTTATTTCGTTTGGCAATTTATTAAAGATACTGATTGCTTTAATATAACTATTTTTAGTACTAACAGTTTTGTAATATTTTGGTAAAATTAATAGTTCGTTTCTTGTTTTACTCATCGAGTTGATATACTGGTCTTTAAAATTATCATAGTTATACCGAAGACTCTCATTTGCGAATAATTAATGCAGGTTAAGTAAAATTATTTTTAAAAAGTATTTTTATTTATAATTTTTAAAATTTTTGTTTGTATTGTTTGCAATAAGTGTAGTTTGTTTTGATACGCACCACCCTACGTAATCATGCCATAACTAATAAGGCTGTGGAAGAAAGCATAGTATATAATTTTTACAGTATTAGTTTCCATGAATTTATAAATTTTACTAAAGATAAAAATCAGGTATCTTGTCTTATTCATAAGATATTCAATATGTTTGGTCCATCTCATATTCTCATCGAAAATTATACCCAAATATTTTGCTTCATTCACTCTCTTTAGTATTTCATTATTGATTTTAATTTCAATTTTCTATGGTACACTGTCACAATAGTTTCCAAAAGTTATATAAACTGTTTTTTATATATTTAATGTTAATTTAATTAGTCTAAGCCATGTCGAGACAACTTCTAAGTATTTGTTCATTTTGTTTTCAACTTCAGACCAAGTTCTTCCATTTGCTATTACAGCAGTGTCATCTGCATAGGACAGGATGGAATTGTCTGTCATGTTTGTTAGCAAGTCATTCACATAAAGTATAAAAAGTAGAGGCCCAAATATAGTCCCTTGAGGGACACCAGTATTAACGTTTTCAAATTCACTTACATGTGAACCTATTCTTACTTTTTGTTTTCTATTGGTTAAATAACTTGTAATTAGTTTATGCGCCTTTCCTCTTATACCATATGAGTAAAGCTTATCCAACAGTATTTTATGATTTACTGTGTCAAAAGTTTTTGCCAAATCTAGGAATGTAATAGCTATGGGTTTACTTTGATTTAAATTTTCATAAATTGTTTTGGATATAAGGCTTAATGCATCTTTAGTGCCAATATTTTTGATAAATCCAAATTGTTTTTTACTTAACATATTACTATGGCTTATAAAGTCTATAATTCTATTATGTATGATTTTTTCAAAAATTTTTGCTATATTTGATATTAACGATATAGGTCTATAGTTTCCCATATACTTTTTTCCCCTGCTTTGTATATTGGTATCACTTCAGCCTCCTTCAGCATATCTGGCCAAATTGATGTTTCGATACAGCGATTCATCACATAAGCCAAAGTGTCTGCTATAGTTGTAGCTATAGTTTTCAACGCCTTTGCATTAATATTATCTACACCGCATTTTTCAGTTTTAAATTGTTTATTATCTTTATAATTTCAAATTCGTTTGTAGGTTTTATAAAGATTGTTTTTGGATTACTTTTAGGTAGTTCTAATTTTTTATGTGCTGGTATCTTTATCTTCTTACTCAGTGTTTCTCCAAGTTTGTAATAAATAGTACTTATTCATTTTGTTCGCAATTTCTTTCCTACTTTTAATTATTCTATTATCTTCAGTTTTCAACTGAGTAATAGTAGTATCGTTTCTGATTTTATTTTTCCTAATTTTATTATTTATACAAGCTCAGAGTTTTCTTGGCTCATTTCTATTAATCTCTATTGTTTTCTTATCATATTCTATTTTTGCTGCTTTAATGACCTTATCTGGAGTTTTAACAAATATTTTGTAATTGTCTTTGAGTTCATCATTATCTGGATTATGTTTTAGTCGTTTGTATAGTATTTCTTTTGTATTACAAGAGTTCGATGTTGCTCTTGTTATCCAGTCTTTCCTGGGGGTTTTCTTGGAATTACGCAAATTTGGTTTTCTGTATTTTGATTTTTCAATGCAAATTTTAATTTCGTTTATTATTTCCTTAATAGTTTCATTTGGATCTTTTGTATTTTTAAATTTTGACCAATTTATTTTCATGAAATAATTTTGATATTGAATAATTTTTTGTAATAATACTTGTCAATTTTTGTCTCTTTATTTGAGTTAGATCTACCATTTCTTATATCTAAAAATAATGGATAATGATCAGTTATGGGCACCATAAGTGTTAGTGATTTAGTGATGAGGAAGTCTGTTTTGATAAAAATGTTATCAATACACGTTCCTTTATCCGTAGTTATATTTGATGATCCGTAGTTGTCTTGTGGTATTTGTAAATCCTGGGAGAAAATCTTTTTCCAATAGGTTGTTTAAGAACTCAACGTTGATAGCATTATAATCCTGTATATTTATATTAAAATCGCCAATTATAATATGATTTTTTGCCTGTCTTTTTTGTTCTAAATAAGTTTTGAAATTCAGATTAAATTCAGTACAATTCAGTCCGTATGATATTTTTAGTTTGCCTATTTCTATCGTTTCATTAGTGTGTATAATATTTTCTTTTACGTATACCACTACACCATCATTTTTATTAATTTTCCGTAGTTATAATATAATTTGTAGTCCTTAATTCTATAATACTTATAATGAGTTAAATTCCATACCTCTGTACATACAATAACATATGGTTTTATCTTAAGACTTTTAATAAAGATTTGAAGCTTTTCAAAATTGGCATTTAGGCATCTAATATTTAAGTATAAAATCAAACTATTGTTACTATTTATTTCTTTGTTAAAAGTCTGAAGATCCCTATATAACCTCTGTTGTTTGTGAATTCTATTCTGAATTTCTTCAATTAAGTTTATTTGTGCTTCCATTCTGTAGTTATTGTTGGTTCTGGTGTATTCTGGACTTATTTTTAATGTTAGTTGTTCTTTGTTTTGTTGTTGCGTAGGGGAATTGGCTGCGTTTAGTTTATTTACTAGTCTTCAGTATACTCTTCACTACTCTACTATACTCTTCACTGATTTTACCTGCCGTTGGTAAAGTACTTTATTAATTTGTATATAACGTATTTGTTGTAGTGCACTTGATTCATCCCATGGCGGTAATACGCGGCCGGGTAATCAACAGAGTTAATATATTTTTTTATTTTATTTTTAAGTATACTACATTTGAGTCTGTCTATTGGTAAGTGATCCGTTGGTAAGCTTGCTCTGTATTTAGAATTGTTATAATTACAGTTAACACATTCTGTTTTGATATTTTTGCATTGTCTCAGATTGTGTGTGTCCGAGCACTTAACGCATGCAGAATCAATTATACATTTGAATGCATTATGACCATATCTTCCACAGTTGAAGCAAGGGGTGACGTTTATCAGATCATAAGCTTTGCACAATTGATGACCTACAAAGATCTTGTTATTGTGCACCAGGCACTAAATGAGCTTCCGAGTACGACTTAATCATTAACTCATTTAGAACCACCTACTACAAATTTTCCTTTGGAATTTATGCTGCCAAATTATGGAATAAACTTCCGTCTGACCTGCGCGCGTCTTACAAGTCAATGTACTTTCAATTTAAGTTAAGAGATTATATGTTGTCAATACTTTACTCGACTTCCACAGCGTATCATAATTTTACAATTTCTATCTAGCGCTTCTATATTGTATCGTTATTATTATCTGCGCTTCGAAATATGGTGCCTGTTATACATTGTTTCGTAAATTCCTACTATGCCTCCTAGGCCAGGAGAATTACGATGAAATCTTTCAAATATGGCTCTAACGTGACGTAACTTAGATAACTATTGGAATCGCTCGGGAATGGTATACCTATAGAAAATATCGAGGTGCGCCAGCTTGAAAAGGTGTGCTATTTGCATAAACAATGAAAAAGTGAAAAAAATGCGAAAATCGCATTTTTTCCCAGAAACAATCGCATATAACTCGGTAAGTATGCATTTTAGAGAAAAAATGTATTTATAAATTTGTTCGTTAAGAAATTTTTTACAAGATAGGGTTGGTCCGATATCCGTAGATTTAAAATGTTCGCTGCAAAATGCTCGAAAGTGCAAAAAAAGTAGGTAAAAAACAAGGTAATTTTAAATTATTTATTTAACAATGAAAAAATATCCCAATCACGCCATAAATTTAGAGAAAAGTACTTGACTGCAATACAAAACGAGAGTCGCAAGGCCGATTATGGATCGGACTGACAGTTTTTGCATAATGCAATTGTTAAGTAACTTAGATATTTATGTTTTAAAAGTAGCTCTTTATTATTTAAAAGAAGAAAAGTACATATTTATGTTTTAAAATATATCTTAGATATTTATGTTTTAAAAGTTGCTCTACAAAGAAAGCTTTTAATTTAGCTATGCTTCCGCCAACTGAAATAGCTGCAAAACAGCATACCTTTAGAGCATATTATCAAGTGCAACAATGGCTCGGTAATTCGTTGGACCCGTCGCAATGGGGTTGGAGTGTTAGGGATAATAAATTACAACCAACATATACAACTGATTTACTAGTTCCTGACAATATATTACGAGACATCAGTTGTAAATGTACAAATGGCTGCACAAAATCTTGTAGTTGTGTAAAACACGGATTAAAATGTTCCGATTATTGCGCAGGATGCCACGGTCAAACTTGTAAAAATTGCGAAGAAAATGTATTAGACAGTAATATAGATGTAGAAGATAGTAGCGAACTTGATATTGATGGCGACAATGATGTACAATTCCATGTAAATACAGACATATTAACAGCTAACGAATGCGTTTCCGACAACAATTAATGTAATAAATGAACTTGTATTATAAATAAATTCTGTAAATTATGTAAATTTAATGAAATTGTCAATATTTTACGATTATTTATACCTTATCTCCTGTTATTCAATGTACTATATGCATTAAATAACAATTAAATTAATTTATAACATTATTACGCATTAATTCTTCAATTTAATACTAATTTACAATGAACAATATATGCCCAATAAGGATATTATGATTAGCACTAATTTTTAGCAACATTTAAAAATGCTTGATTATGAAAATCGACCACCATTTGTGTATTTTTTAAAATAGATAAATGTAACTATGAAAATTGAAATCTTCTCGTTTTTCTACCCCAATTAAAAAAAATCGTCAAAATCGGTGCAGTAGAAGCCGAGATATATTATCCTGAAGCGAGCGCGCCAATTTTTAAGCGACGATTTCAAGTTTCGCAGCCTATCCCCACCCCTCCGAATTTCGGCTCCGAGCGCGCACTACACAATGTTTATGCAAATTTTTGTGCGTGATGCACACGTGCAATGTAATTTTTGAAAGCAGATACGAAAACATCTCGGAAAAACCTATCGATTGGTATATAATTTATTGTTACATCATTAACCGTTACGCCGCATACCCTTCCCGACTTTGGAAGTTAATATCTCAACATCTACTGGACCGAATTGGATGATTTTTTTTTAAAAGAAGCGTATTTCCGAGTACTATTTTCCTGTACTTTCCGGTTTTTTCCCACTCGCAAATCCCGCTTCACAGGCTTATTTGTTTAAAAGCCAAAATTATCAAACTTTTTAAAACTGCTCAAAAAGTTAATAAAAAGTGAAAAATGGTTGAGAGAGCAATTGTATATGATAGCTTAAGGGTCCAAGAAGGTGTAAAAGCGCGGGCGCAAAAAAATATTCATAACTTTGAGCCTGGCACAAAATTAAAAAAAAGGTCTTTTTTCCAGGTAGGTTACTTAACAATTGCATTATGCAAAAACTGTCAGTCCGATCCATAATCGGCCTTGCGGCTCTCGTTTTGTATTGCAGTCAAGTACTTTTCTCTAAATTTATGGCGTGATTGGGATATTTTTTCATTGTTAAATAAATAATTTAAAATTACCTTGTTTTTTACCTACTTTTTTTGCACTTTCGAGCATTTTGCAGCGAACATTTTAAATCTACGGATATCGGACCAACCTCATCTTGTAGAAAATTTCACAACGAACAAATTTATAACTATACATTTTTTCTCTAAAATGCATACTTACCGAGTTATATGCGATTGTTTCCGAGAAAAAATGCGATTTTCGTATTTTTTTTTCACTTTTTCGTTGTTTATGCAAATAGCATACCTTTTCAAGCTGGCGTACCTCGATATTTTCAATAGGTATACCATTCCCGAGCGATTCCAATAGTTATCTAAGTTACGTCACGTTAGAGCCATGCCAATCTGTAACCCTCCTGGCCTATCCGTATAATGGGTGTACCGTAGATATGTAAGCGACATTAAATTTTGTATAAAAAGGTATCCACTGCTGTCGCTTTAAGGACCTTGAGTCCTACGTCAAATAAATAAATATTCTAGTCTACACTGGAGCTCGCTTCTGGTAGCTTGCACTCTGCCGCGTGAGTTGATGAGGAGCTCTCTCCCCCTTCTCCCACTGTGCGTGTGTTAAGCAGCTGCCGAGGTGCTGTATGGCTCTCGCTCGGCGGCTCTCGCTGCGTCGGCTGCTGGCACACTGGGGGCGATTCACTAGGTTGTCGTTGATTAGGTGTATTGGCCAGCGCGGGAATGGCTCTCCTCGCGCCCGCGTTTTTGGAGTCCGTTACCGGGGCGGCAGGGACAGCGGCGACCTCAGCTACTGTCCCCCGTGGCCGTGTTCTGCACGATTCGCGCATTTCCAAGCTCGGTGTTCAGACGATCCGCACACGAAACACGGGACTTCGCCTCTCGGCGACGGTGGCTTCATCTTCGAAGGCGGCTTCTCATCATTCTTACCCCTCGAATTTCTATGAGGGGGAGATTTTCTCTTTCCCCCGGAACTGTCTCTATTTGAAGCCGCGGACTACTGTCGCAAGTCTTGGCCCCTTACCTTCTGGTTCACCACCTTAGCTACGATCGCGGCTATATCGATGGGGCTTGTCCTCGCGCTTAGCCTCGCGTCGCTTGCTTATATATATATGTGTGTGTGTGTGTGTGTGTGTAGTTTTATATATATATATATATATATATATATATATATATATATATATATATATATATATAACTATCCATATGAACGTTAAGCTCTTCGATTACTCGCAATAATAATTATTATTTTTAGAGTTTGATGAATAAAATTTTAATGAAAATTTGTTCTCATGTATAAAATTAACCATTTTTAACGCATATTGTCAAAAAAGTCAGATGCATGGTGTCCTATCGATTTAAATGCTTTTTAAAGAAAGTAAAACAAGGTGAAAAGAATTTAGAATATTAAAATGTATTAAATAGAAAGTATTTCTTTTGTTTCGGAAGTCTAAATGATTCGATAATGTAAATAAATCATGTTTGATTGTTAAAATTGCCTTTTTTTATGCATTTTTCTTGTAATTTTCGTGACAAATCTAATTTACGAATTTATTAACGTTAACATAATATTTAGACTTTCAGAACCAACAATATATCTTCTATTTCACTATTTCTTAATAATATCAATCAAAAAATCTTATTGCATGTTACATATGCAGAACATATACTAAATATGGAACTCAAGTGACACGAAAATCACAATGTCTGACGGGACGATGTAATTTTCGTGTAATTTGTGTTGCAAATTCAGTAATCAATATTTGGGCATTTATTTCTGGTGTCAGAATTGTATCAAAATTGTATATTTTACACGTAGGAATAAGGTCAGTTTTTACTTGAGTATAAATTTTCATTAATTTTTTTTTATTAAGCACTAAAAATAATAATTATTATTTCACATTTAAGGTATGTGGACCCACTTAACTATGGCAACTTTATTGACTTAAAAAGTCGAACCCATGAAAAGAACTAGAATTTATTGTAAAGGTGAGGGGTCTCTAAGGTCGGTTTTTGACCCAAATTAGACTTGAGCCAAAAAATTCGAAAAAAATTCTTATAGCTTTTTTCTAAAGCCGATAAAATAAAATTAGCCGATAAAAAAATCTTGAAAAATACATATACAAGTTTTTGGGAACGCTGAATCCAAATTTGGGGTTTATTTAACAGGTAATTCATAGACAGGTCATAGTGTACTACACAGTGTCGAATATTTCCAAAAACGCTGTATACAAGCGGTGAAGTTTTCATTTTTTGAAGGGGTGGTGGGGGTGAATAGGGGGGCTGGCGTGGTCCGTTTAGGGTGGAATTGACTTTTTATTTTTGGTAGACACTCTAGGAATTTTTTTCGAATTTTTTAGCCCAAATCTAATTTGGGTCAAAAACCGGCTTTAGAGACCCCCCACCTTTATATTAATATAGAAAGAAAGAAATAATTCAAAATTGACAAAAAAGAGAGAAAGTCATATATACCACTTTGGTCCCGCTTTTCAGGCCAATAAAGTGGACTTTTATAGTTAAGTCGAGAATGAACAATTTTATAAATTAAAACTATTTTATGGTATACATTTCTTTATTTAACATCTTGAATACTGTAATATTATATCTTAAAAAATAGTTTAGCGAATTAATCTTACTATTATATGAAAAGATAGCATTAGTTTGTATGTACATACAAATCTCAATGACGTAATTGATAGTAACAAAATAGTAACAAAATTTTAACAGTAGATTAGAAAAGGGACTTGTCATTTTGACTTTTCACCGCAGACTTAGATAGAACAAATAATTGGATCATATTGGAACAATTAATAAGGTTTGAGGAAGGTAAGTGACAATGAATCGCCAGCGGATTTTATTTTATAAATGAACAAGCTCTTGCTTAAGGAGGAAATTTTGCCGTCGAATACTTGTCGAACTATGATATATAGTGAGTTTTTGAGTAGCGGGCAAAAAGGCCACCATATTCGTCCGCTAAACAAACTTGTTTTGTCAAGAGCGCTGAAAAAAATTTTTTTTGCCCGTTGGTTGGAAAACAGCTGCTTTGCGTCCGCGTTTCAGGCATAAAAACCACAAAAATCGTACATTTATGACAAAAAAGCCTTTTCTGTCCGCTGATTTGGAAGCGGGCGTAAAATAATTTTTTTCTCGATGACCTTATTTTCGCCCGTCGGTCGGAAAATGGCTACTTTACTTCCACTATATATGGGCATGAAAAAACGCGTTTTCGTGAAAGTGTGACAAAAATAATTTTTTTTTGTATTTCCCTGATTTTGACACATTTTTTCCCTTAACGTTTCTCACATCTTATACCATTTAGAACATTAATACTTTAAACAAAAGTTATCAATACTTAATATTTAAATGAATTGCTGGTAGAAAATTACCCAACCAAAATGACCTGTCTGCTAATTATTGATCAATTTTTGGTCAACACATAACGACAATATAGGGATCTGATACCGAGCACTTGCCCTCTGGCGGATTAAAGTCAAATTATGTGTACTATATATTGTGGCCACACCCCCGTGTCAGATCCCAATTGACCAACGGCTAGTCAATGGTTGGTCAACTGTGTTATATAATTCATTACAAATATTTCCATTTTTGTCTCGTATCTGTATAATGTATAATAATTGAACATTCGGAACATAAAATAACAATAATAATAATAAAATTAAATTAAATTACAAATACGTAAAAAACGATTTTACGTAAAAAACGCTTAGACTTAGAGCCTTTTCGGAATCAAGTACTGGCTTGCGTTGCACTTGTATTGCGTACGTGGGGAAACCATGGCGAGATAGTAATAGTACTTAAACTATTCAAGTAGAGGTTTAAGACAAACGGTAACCGACGTGGCGACTGCTGATGAGGTCCAGGTACATGTAGATGTATGTACTGAACGCAATGGCGGGATCCAGGTCGTGCGTTCAGTTGTTTTTGGTATCTAGATGTACGTACTGATTGCAGACGGTATCTAGGTGGTTACGTTGGCTGATGATGAGGTGCAGGTAGTGCGCTCCGTAGTTTTTGGTATCTAGAGGGACGTACTGGTCGTAGAAGGTGTCTAGATAGTTATGGTGGCTGATAACGAAGTCCAGGCAGATCGCCTCATGGTTTTTGGTCTAGATGTACGTACTGATTGCAGATACAGAAAACTATGGAGAGCACGACCTGGACCTCGTCATAAGCCATCATAACTAAATAGATACCTTCTGCGATTAGTACGTACATCTAGATACCTAAAACTGCGAAGCGCACCACCTAGACCTCATCATCGGTCACCATAGCCACCTAGACGCCTTCTTCGAGCACTATGTACATCTAGACGTAAAAACTACAGAGCACATCACCTTGACCTCGTCATCGGCCACAATAACTACCTAGATACCTGCTACATTTAGATACGAGACAAATTAACTCAACCTAATCTCCATCGAGCCCATGTTACAAGTTTCAATAATTCAACAGAATTTTAACTGTTCATGAATATTCTGCACGTTTTGATTTCACGAATACTAACTGATTTAGAAAATAATGTTAAATTTTAACAAATAGCAAGGAAAAATAATTTTTTTATTTCTTTATACAATTTATGAAATATTGTTTTTTTATAGAAAATTAACAATATTCAATTGTACGCAAAAATTGCTAAAGAAATAATTGTTACCTTTTTTATAAAATATATAAATTCTTAAACAAGAGAAGTATTCGATTACTTTAAATTTTTAACAATAAAATTTGGGAAAGTGTTATCTTTATGTAAATAAAAAAGCTTGTTTTCAAGACGATAAGTCAAGTGATTTTTGAAAAATTGTGGTCATTGTAACTAACTTTTGCCAGAAAGGGAATATTGAGAAAAATGCGTTTGATGTTTCAAGTGCATAATTACATTCGTGCATAAGTTGTTGAATTTGAATGACCGATGCTTTGGATGATATTTTTGCCCGATCGACTCGAAATATTCAAAAATGATTTTATTATTGTGTACGTCAAGATAATAGAATTAATAAAATCGATTTTTTACCCTTCCTGACTGTACATAACTCTTCAAAGAAGGCTGATAAGAGGTTCGTATTATAATAAAACAAGTTTCTATGCAGTAATTTGTTACTTATACGATTCTACTAATATGGAAAATTTTAATCTAGTATTATTTCAATAATATATTTCTTTATTTTAAATTCGTGCACCAAAATAGTTTACATTAGTAATACAAATGATGTTTAATAAATTGAACATAATATTACAAATATTATGCTATAGAATGGGTTAGGAGCTCCAATGAGTGTTTAAGACAACTTTCTGTGGTTATAAGCTAATTATTAAATTTTCTAACTTTAGTTTTTAGCTCAAAACAAATATAAGATATTAAATTATTATTTTTTACAAAAAAATATTTTTTTAAGTAAATAAGACTTATATATTTTAGTTATAAAGAAATATTAGAAAATGTATCCTTGCTCTTATAAGTGTGCCTTACTATGGGATTCAGATATAGAACTATGCCTCCAATTAGTGTAACCTATATGTACGCATATTTACCCTTATTGCAGTAGTTACTGATTTTGGTGATTTTTGTTGATTGACAATTTCAGTAAATATTTATAAATTGTACTTTGAAAAATTTGGATGAAAATATTTCGGATATAAACAAGATCCTCAATTAATAGTTTGAATAATACACTACGTATTCATAATGATATACATCTACGTATAGTAAGTCAATATAATAAAAGCTACAATTTCTTACGACACTATTAACGTTGTGGCTAAGATTTCACAAAACATTTATTTTCTATTCGCAAAGATTTGCAACGTCTTTTTATTACTTATCTGTATGCACGGATGTACGCAATGTGTGCATTTGTACGCCTAAAATAAACTAGTTGTATAACACGGTGCGCCTTAATATGATTTAACCTGTAGATTCTTGCACTGTAAATTTTCTTTTTGGATTCGAATATACACTGTTTCTAGATTATTTACCAACCAAAATAAAAATAATTGGTCTAGCCGTTTTTCAGGAATGGTACTTTTGGTCACCATATTTGACCCGCCATTATGAAATTTGAAAATATGACACCAGATTCATGTTCAGCGACCCACAAAACCCTTATATACCCATTTTCATAAAAGAAAAATTTGTAAAAATATGCTTCAAAGGGCCCTTTTGTTCTTTAACCCTTTAAAACACAACTTTTTCTAACCATTGGTTTTTTATGAAAATTGGTATATAAGGATTTTGGGGGTCGCTGATTACGAATCCATTGTCAGATTTTCAAAATTAAAAATGACGGGTAAAATGTGGTAACCAAAAGTGCCATTTCTCAAAAACAGTTCGAACGATTCTTTTTCTTTTGGTTGGTAAATAATCTAGAATCAGTGTATATACAAATACAGAAAGAAAATTTACAGTGCATGCACCTTTAGGTTAAGGGTGCTTAGTTAGAGGCATACTACATTCGAATCCAAAAATAAAACTTATTTTTATGAGTCCATAAAAATTCATCCTTTAAAAAGCAGTCATTCTAAAATATTTTTACTATAAATGCTTAGTAATACCTTTAATTTCGCCGTAAAAAACTCAAAATCTTGATCCAGCACATCATATAAAATCACCATAGTTATTGAGTTCCTAGTTAGTTACTTATTATTATCCAGATTTGGGGATATTACTTTTCAATACATTAGTTATGGTATGAATACAGGAAATTAATTTTTACTACGTAGAAAAGTTTTTACATACATATATATATATATATATATATATATGCTAAAATTAATTAATAATATTAAATAATTAATTAAATAGTGAATAATATGTATGTAAAAAAATGTTCTACGTAGTAAAAATTAATTTCCTGTATTCATTCCATAACTAATGTATTGAAAAGGAATATTTCCAAACCTAGAGAAATTTGGTCGACGGGATCACTTGGAATCCCGTGGGCAGTGGATTAGGAGCTTTGGGACCGTGTACAAATTACGTACGAGTCGATGAGGGGGGGGGGGGGGGGTCTGAATAAATTCTTATGTAAGGTAATTTATATTGATATCCTTTTCTAAACGATGTCTTTGAAACATCGTTTACTAAATTTTTAAATAAATACGCGCTGAGTATAGTGGTGTGACCTAAGCATGTGTAACGTGAGTAGAGCATGCACTTCTATACACGTTTAATTTCAATTTCCGAGCCATCAAAACTTAGCTACAACAACCAAAAGTGAATAGCGAGTGTACATAATTAGCTTCCAAATAAGGGATAGAAGTCTCTTCAATAACCCTTCTAGTTATTTCTAAAATATTAAAAAAAAAAACAGCTTAACTGAAATAAAAAGTGAAAAGTGCGTTTTTAAAATTATTCAGTGTTAGACTAATAAAATGTTTGGGACCAAGTGATGAAACATATAAACATTTTATTAAAATACTATTATTCAGAAGAGCCCACCTTGGTTCAGTGGGAAGGCGATTGCCTATGGAAACATGGCTATTCTAGGGGTTGTGGGTTCGAATCCCAGTGAGAACTCGAGCTTTTTCAACTGAATTTCTCTATGGAATTCGTACCCACGAAAACGAGAAAAAAAAACGATAAAATGCCAGAAATAGCCAAAAATTCTCAAATGACCATCCTCGAAAAGGGTCGGTCAGTGTCTTCACCGAAAACTGACAGCGATAAGGCAGGGAGTGATAGTTCGGATGTCCATGAGCTGTGGCATGGGTGCATATAAAAACTCTACTGCCGGGTTGTGCTTGATGTAGACGTATGTCCACTGCCAAAGTGTCTGGCATCAGTAAGCAGAGTAAATGGGTTTCACTCGACGGCATCGCACAATTGGGGTTATTAAAAGTTGGGTTTATAAACAGGGCATCCACACAGAGGTGGTAGATGTTCCTCATAAAAGGTGTAAAGCCTGTATGGGACTCCGTAAGGGGATAGAGGTAGTTGATACAATACAATACAATACTATTATTCAGCAATGAAATTGACTTTAATGGCAAAAAAACTGTAGCGTTAACGTTAAATAAATATTTATAATTAGATTTATAAAAAGTCTTTAAATATAAATAGTTTTTGTAAAATATTTCGATTTACTTACTTCTTTGTATATTAATTATTGATGGTTTATTAGTTTATTTATGAATAATCATAAACCAATAAAATTAAGAAATACTTTGTTACGGAAAAATTAAATTATTTTTAAACAGTATAAGCCTTTGAATAAGAAATATTACGTAAGAGGGGGGGGGGGGGGAGGAATCGTCAAAATCTTACGGTTCTTTACATGGGCGTAGGAGGGGGTCAAAAGTACGGAAAATAGCCCTTGCGTAATTTGTACTCGGCTCCTTAATATCGATGGTGATTTTATATGACGTGCTGGATCAAGATTTTGAGTTTCTTACGGTTAAATTAAAGGTATTACCAAGTATTTATAGTAAAAATAAATTTAGAATGATTGCCTTTAAAAGGAAGAATTATTATGGACTCATACAAATAAGTTTTATTTTTGGGTTCAATGGTGGTGTGCCTCCTTAAATCATGTTAAGACTCACCGTGACAAGTAATGAATTATGCATAAAAAGTAGATTCAAGTCAATTAGAATGACATGAAAGACAACATAATCAAATATAGTGTGATATAATACAAAACAAAATCTTATATGATTTGTTGTAAGTAAATCTTAAATGATCTGATTCCTAATTGTTTCTGAATTTTATGTAAAAGAGATATAAACGTAAACTATACTGAAATTAATATTTTTTAAACTGAAATTATTTCTTTTTCGAGACTTTTTCAGCTTTTTTGCGAAGTCTCTCAATCTCTTTTCGTTCTTTACGTTCACGTTCTGACTGAGTTCGTAGTTCCTTTATTTTCCGTTTAAGGTGAAATTTTTCTTCACCATGTATATCGAATGCTTTTAGGTCTCGTGATTCCAGACGTAGAAGACTTATGCCATTAATTCCAGCTTTAATAAATCGTGATGCATGCTCCTCTAAGCCTATGACAATTAACCACTGATAAACCTTGACAAAAAATTGTATTATTTTAGAAAATCATAAAAAAGCTGAGATTGTAATATATAATAGATATTTAACAACTTACATGCTCCTTGGACCAATCAATGATTGGTACTGTTTTCCAAAAGTGAACTTTTTTATCTTCTATATCAAAATTACCGACATGGGGCGGTAGCCACACATCACGTGGGTCTATGGATTTCTCTATAACAAGCATTAAACATAATATTCATTACCTCATTACTGATACAGACTTAATTATTGATTGGACTTTGATATTAAGGAATGAATCAATTCAGAGATTGAAAACGAAAATGCATAGCACAATTTCAATGAGTAAGTATTACCGAAATAAATTTAAAAACAGCACAAAAAAGTCGGGATATAGAATTTTCTTTTTCTTTTCAAATTAAAAGTCGAGCGATTTAATATCACAGACTGCTAAATATAAGACTGAAAAATTTTCATAAATTTATATATCATAAATGTGATCTTATATAAGATCACATTGAGAAAATTCCTCAAAACTATTAAATTTTATTAAATTATTCAATTTTCTTAGCTTATATACATATAAAAAGTAAAAAAATTGCTTTCCTAACCTAAAAAGAACATATTTACAGCTATTTATAGCTCTGCGTCCTGAAGGAATTCCTGCAGGGAATCCCGCTGGAAACTGTAGGAGAACTGGAGGATTCCCTACAGGATTTCCTGCATGGTTTTCGTACTGCTTTCCTGCAGGAATTTTTCTAGAATGGGAGATTGTTTATATCCTATAATCTTAAATTGTTGAAAACAATATAATAATTCAAAAATGTGCCCATATTGGATGTTACCATCCAGATGATAACACCAAAATTCAGGAATTAAGCTTCTTAAATCCAAAATTAAAAATAATATGTTTGTTTAACAATTTGATAAATAAACGTTAAGAAGCTTAATCCCTGTGTTTTGGTGTTATCATGTGTAACATGTTAATTAAAATTTCTGTTAGTAATAGATATAGTGTAGATATAGTAAAAGTTTTATCACGAAACAATGAAATGGAACAAATATTAAGAACATGGCATGAACAGATAGTCAGTAATATGAGACAAGCTTTATTACCTTCCTGTACAGATTGTGTGTGTGTTCGTGCGTGCGTGCGTGCGTGCGTGCGAGCGTGTATGTGTGTGTGTGTCTGTGTATGTGTATGTGTGTTGAGTAACTATCGAATCGTCCGTGAAAAGTACTGAATTGTAGGTGTTGCTTCAGTCTACACACGGAGGTAATAAAGCTCATCCCCTACTATTGGCAATCTATTCATGCCATGTTCTTAATATTTGTACCATTTCAATTTTTCGTGCTACAGCTTTCTACTTTATATATATATCTACCTATATATAGTTAATTCGCTAACTCTACCACCCAGCCCCCCTCTTACGATATCTCCTCAAAATAGCGTTAAATTTTACTTTTTTTACGTTATTTTTCACTTTTGTAGACTTCCACATGACCTTCCTCACCCCCCCTCATCCCCTCATTTGACCCCCCTCCCCCTCCTCCCCCTTATTTCCCCTCCTCATGCCCCCCTCCGTCCCCCTCTTCCCACCTCAGCCCCCCCTCATTGTATATAGTTTTATATAATGTTTTTAAAAAATCTCTCATAATGATTAAAAGGAAAATATCCAGATTTATAAATAGATACAAACGATCTTTCAGGTAAATAGAGAAATTGATAAATAGATAGCTGCGTTTTTTGTGTTATATGAAGTGGTTACATTATTTGAAAAACATTTAAAAACTTAAATTAAATTCAGTTAAATTGTTTTAGGATTTCAAGACAATTTTTTATTGATAAAGTTTTCAATTATCAATCCAATTTTTTTGTAAAATAACATTTAAATAAAAGTTTTTTCTATTTTTTCCACACAACCCAGGAGGTAAATAGATGTGTGCGTTGACTTTTTTGTTTTGTTTAATTTAATATATTGATTAGAAATTTAAGTATTACTGATGGTTTATGTAACGTACAAGATTAAAAATAATAAAATTATTTAAATATAATATTTAAGCAGAAATAATAACAAGATAAAAAATTGGAGATAGGGTATTCATTCCACGAATAACCTTAAATACTGGAGAATCATCATCATTACCGTTTATTCTTTATAGAAAACAATTTCCTAGCATTCGCAATAACTATAAATAAATCCCAAGGTCAAAGTTTTGATGAGATAGGAATATTTATAAAAAGACCTTTGTTTTCTCATGGCCAATTATATGTTCTTTTATCTAGATGTAAAGACCCAGAAAAAGTATGTATTCAAAATGAGTCTGAAAATTTAACAGAAATTGCTAATGTATTATGGCAAGAAATTTTTGAAAATTAACATCATATTTTAAAATATAATTAAAATATATCTATAAATAAATAAAAATAAAATAAACTATTGGAAAAACAGTTCTCATTACATTTTTAATATATATTCGAAAATTATAAAGATGGATAACATGGAACGGAAATTAAATCAAGATCATAACGAAGGAATGGAAAATTTACGAAACTTAGAATTTTTAGAGGCTTTAGATGAACAAATTGACGATAGTATGGAGTGGGATCCAATTGAAAATTGTTACGTTAAGTTAGAGGATTTACAAAATGCCGAAGATTTGCAAAATTTACAAGATTTAAACGAACAATTTGATTACTATTTAGAACAGGAAGAAGAATATGAAAATTATTTACATTCTGTAAACAAAAATTTATATTACACTTATGATGTTATATTTTAACCGATATGGCTTCTGTCCATACAACTCATTAATTATTTTTTTATTCGGCCAATACTGCACTTTGTTACTCGAAAATTACCCTCTCTGGTTGACTCTTCGGATCTCGAGAGGAGGTTCGCTGAGCGGACGCCTGGACAAACGGCGCAACCCACGGAGATCCAATCGCGAGTTATTCAAATAAATAATTATCAACAATTTAATTATTATGGTTCATACAGGTTCTATCTACGTAAATGATCTATATATATATATATATATATATATATATATATATATATATATATATATGTATAGGGGTTTATGCCGACCAGCTCTATATTTAAATTAACCAGATATATTAATAAAATACCTTATTTTAAACACTTATCTACAAAATTTTTTTAAATATATCCTTTTTAGACCGTGATATTTAAGAATAAAGAAAATATATATTAGTCGGGGTTTATGTTACCCGTAAGCTTTGTAAAGGAGTTTATGCTAACCGTCCCTATATTTAAAATGTAATGTTTTTACATGTTACATGCTCGAGCTCTAGGTAATATATCGTTAAAATAGATTATTTTAAGTACATATCTGCAAGAATTTTTTAAATATATTTTTTTAAACCGACATTTTTAAGAATAAAAAAAATACTTTTTAGACGAGGTTTATGCTTCCCGTAATCCTTACATAGGGGTTTATGCTAACCAAACCTATATTTGAAATATAATGTTTTACATGTTGTGTGATTGAACCCCAGGTGATATAGGTATCGTAAAAATAGCTTATTTTAAGTACATATCTCCAAGAATTTTTTAAATATATCTATTTTAAGCCGAGATATTTAAAAAGAATACACCAAGAGGAGAAACATGGTATCCGTAACATTTATACCGGTAAGCAGACAAATATTATAAAGAAATTATTATTAATTTATAACAAATCGAGTGATAGAATCGTAAAAAAAAATATTTAAAGTAATTGTTTTTCCATGTGATATAACTGTCGATATTTCCACGTATTAGAGTTGGATCTACAGTTTGTGAAATTCTATATAATCAACCAATCTCAGCTTGGACACATCAGAATAAAATGCACCGAACCAGGGAACAGAATACATTGTAGAAATGCTCCTGCGCAGCACGGGATTGCACTTATGCGGACTTTACCTAAGATGCTATGCACGGGAAAAGGAATGGAGGCACAGCGTGTAATACAGAAGATCACGGAAGAATAGCAACACACAACGACTCATTTGTTTCTCTTTGTTCCTCTGTATTCGGGTCTATGCACGAAAAAAATAATAGAAACAAATATAAGATACAAGGCCTGATGGCCAATAGGAATTAACTTTAACAAGACTTGTACTTTGTGTTTTTTCTCGCAAGGAACAAGTCTGGTTAAAGCTGGCTTCCTATTGGCTATAAGGCCTTGTATCTTATATTTGTTCCGTGTTCATTTTTCGTTCATAGCCCCTAAAAAGGAACAAGTCTTGTTAAAGCTTGCTTCTTATTGGCTATCAGACCTTGTATCTTATATTTGTTACTTGTTTTCTTTTGGTGCATAGAACCTTCCTCGCTGTGCCTCCATTTCTTCTGAACTCATGGTGCCATAACGCCGACACAACACTGACATCATGCCTTAATGCCGAGTAGACCGAGGATCTGCGCTCTAAGGCTGGGTCTACATAGACGTACTCGGGTGCGCACTACGGCGCGCGCTTGGATGCGTACCTGTCGTGACACATAGAAATTTACTATTAATAGTTATAAGTACCCAAGGAAATATTTCTACGATTGTTTTGATTTTTGAATCGATTGAGTATCATAACCTTAATTTTGATATTTGTAAACTGGTTAAATTTAAAATAGAATTAACATTGTTATAATTCATTATAATACATTTGCATGTCAATATTAGGAATTAATAATAAGTATTTGGTGACGTGCAGTTTGTTTATGTTGATATATTGGAAGATTTATTAGTATAATGGATTTTACGATTGCAAATTATTTTCTAACAAGCTGCTTGAGTTTATTATTTGTTTATGGAATATGTTAATAATAAAAAGAAAAACAGAAAAGCTTTAGAAAAAGGTAGACAAACTACATTTAAATTTTTCAGTATACTATAATTTAATAAATAAAATTATAACAATGTTATTTCTGTTTTAAAATTAAACAAGTTGACAAATATCAGAATTCAGATTATAATGGTCGATTGATTAAAAAATCAAAAGAATCGTAGAAATATTTCCTTAGATAGTTATTATTAATAGTAAATTTCTATGTGTCATCATAGGTGTGCATCCAAATACTTGACGAAGTGCGCACCCGAGTGCGTCTATGTTGACGCAGCCTAAGCGGCTGGAACATAGCCCTTAAGAGCTGGTCGGAGCGATCTTTACTATTGTGACCTCCACCTCGCGCAGTATTTTTCGTTATACGTCTAAAATTTACACAGTAACATAAAAATCGAGAGTGATAATGATTTGTTATTGTGTAAAGAACAGTGGACAACATCTTTTTTGCTTATTAATAGTATTAATATAATTAATATATAAATAATATAATTAATAATAGCTTAAAAAGTTTGTTTATTATGAAATGTTATTATAATTGACCAACAGAAAACGGCAAAAATGTCATCTAACCGGTTCTTAACCTCATCGACGGCTTCACCTCGCGTCGTATTTTTCGTTATAAATCGAGAATTCATAAAAAATCCTACATAGCGACCTTGATTATCATTTAATATTATGTAAAGAATGATGGACAATGACATTTTTCAACTACAAATGCCTACAGATTTTGGTATTTATTAAATTAAGGTATTTACTTTTGTGATGCAAATTTTGGAGGTTAGGTAAAATTTCCACCAATCAGAGTATGTTCCGATACGGGAACAGTAAATCACTAGTAAACTAATTTGGCAACAGCGCAATGTCGGAATTCTATATTTGACGTCCTAGAACGGTAAGATACGGTTTTTCACTATTGGACCTGTGTTCCGTATCCGAAAACAAAAATCAGCTGATCGTAGAGTTGGTGGTTAATGAAGATATAGTTTGCAAGCTTGTTTATTGCTACTTATTGTGTTTTATTTACTGATGAGCAAAGAGATTTATAATAATGAAGAGTATAAATAGACAAGAAGTAGTTTAATTTGATCCCGATACAAAAGAAACCTTCAAGGTTGTAAAAGTAAAAAATAAAGTCTACATTTTATTTGGCTGAATAGGAAGTATGCTTGACAGATTGTTGGAAACTATCTAGTTACAGTGCCCGGTATGAGAATATTATGAAAAATAGTTTGCTTTACTATCATTCAAATTTATTTCTAAAGTGTTCTAGGTTCCAGGGCAGTGATTTATACAATGTACCATTAGGTTAATGTTGATTCTTTCTTACATTCCGAGCAACAGCAATATCTTTTGACCTCGCTAAAACCTACGAGGTACCAGGAAACTGTTCATACAGTGTTCAGTTTGGTTAGTAACGCTCTGATCAGAACACCTGGACATATTAATTATTTTTAGATGCAAGATTTTATGTTTTATCTTGATAAAAGTAAAGAACTAAATCTACGGTTTCCCTGTTAGATAGGAAATATGCTAGACAGAATGTCCAATTCTATATAGTTACAATGCTGGGTTGGAATATTATAAAAAATAGTTTGCTTCACTATCATTCAAATTTATTTCTAAAGCCTTCGAGGTTCCAGGGGAGTGATTCATACACTGTACCGTGAGGTTAATTTTGATTCTTTCTTTACATTCCAACCGACAACAATATCTTTCGACCTTGCTAACACCAACGGGGAACCGCGAAACTTTTATTCAGTGTTCAGATCGGCTAGTAACGCTCTGGTGAGAATATTTGGACTTATCAATTAGTTTTATATAGATTTTAAGTTTTATCTTGATAAAAGTAAAAAATAAAATCAGCGATTTTTCCGTTAGATAAGAAATAAGCTTGACGGATTACCAAAAACTATCTATTGACAATGCCGAACTTGAGAATATTGTAAAAAATAGTTTGCTTTACTATCATTCAAATTTATTTCTAAAGCCTTCTATGTTCCAGGGGAGTGATTCATATAATGTTCCATTTGGTTAATTTTGATTCTTTCTTCACATTCGTACCAACAACAATATCTTTTGAGCTCGCTGACACCTACGAGGTACCGGGAAACGGCTTCATACAGTTTTCACTTCGGTTAGTAACGCTCTAATCAGAATTCATTGACGATAAATTATTTTTAGATAGATGATTTTAAGTTTTATCTTGATAAAAGTAAAAAATTAAATCTACGGTTTTACGGTTAGATAGGAAATAAGCTTGACTCATTGCCAAAATAATCTAGTTACAATGCCCGTTTTGAGAATATTGTAAAAAATAGTTTCCTTCAGTGTCATTCAAATTTATTTCTAAAGTCTTCTAGGTTGAAGGGGAGTGATTCATACACTGTTCCATTAGGTTAATTTTGATTCTTTCTTTACATTCCGACCAACAACAATATCTTTCGCCCTCGTTAAACCTACGAGGTACGAGGAGACTGTTTCATACAGTGTTCAGGTTGGTTAGCAAGGCTCTGATCAGAATACTTGGACATATTAATTAATCTTACATAGAAGATTTTAAGTTTTATCTTGATAAAAGTAAAAAATAAAATCTGCTATTTTTCGGTTAGATAGGAAATAAGCTTGACAGATTACGAAAACTTATCTAGTTTATAACACTATTTTCGGTGGTTTATTCGAAAATTAGTGTCCCGCACATGCGGACTATTATTATTATTAATATTAGTATTAAGGGGATTCAATGAATTCACACCGAGGACTTAAAACAAATTAAACAATCGACAGTTTATTTAAATCTATTTACATGGATAAAATTGAGCGCCAACTGCTCTTCGGAGCAGCACAATTTGTACGATAATTTCGTGAAATAACTATTTTTACACGATGAGCACACGAAGGGGTACGATAATCGATAGGGGGAAAGGTAAAGCTCAGGGACGCGAATTCAAGTAATATCCGGCGACGAAATACACGCGGAAAAGCGGCGACGCGACGCTCGACACTCTCGCGACTCCGGTTAAGAATATACATATATATGTAGATATAGATATAAATCATGCACCAAGCACTGTATTATTTCGTGCAACTTACTTTTTCCTGTCAGAGATTCGGCGGGCCTTGAACGCAGGATATAAGGTAGGCACTCGCGAATCCAAGGTTGCTTTTACAACAAGAAAGCCGCAAAAGGATTTTAAATCGGAGTAAAAGCGTGTGTGTGTTGTGTCTAAACGATGCGAGCAAGCCGATACGAGAAGGTACAGTGCCAGAGACGCGCACTGATCGTTCTCGTATAGCCTGCGCTCGCCCTTCGGCTATCGCCGGCTAACCTCGGCCGGAGTCCCGAACGCACTGGAAAGGGGGGAAGGTTCTGCTAGGTAACGGCTTATAGTGTACATATAGGTTATCCCCGGGTAACAGTGACGACTAAGTGACGTGAGGATGAGGCTTGTTCTTTCCGTGCTTGTGTTTTTGCAACGAAGCAGCAGTGGCTCGACTAACCTCTAAAGGGGTTATGTTTGTGTAGCAACTCGCCACTCTGCTTCTTTTTTCTATCTTCACTACAGCTGTCAGGTGAGGTCAGTCTTTTCAATCGTTTGCTGCTTCTTCACTCTTCTTAGTGTGCTCCTGTTTATAGGTGAGTGCGAGTGCTTCGGTGGTTGCTGCTGCTGCTGTTGTAGGGAAGTGTCTCAGGCCTGGTCTGCAGCACCATATCCGAGGGCCCCACTACTCCTGCGACCATCCCACCAGGTAAGAGGGTTCCAATACGCCTTCCTTCTCTTCAGTACACTAACCCTCCTTTCTATTTTCTAGGTTGCATGATATTAGCCTGTTGGATGTACGAGGGCAACAGCCGCTGCGCCCCAAGGTGTCCCAATGAGCACCTTATAGTACGTCGCCTAGGTTGGTATTAGCCCAATACTTATCACTTACTATACTATTACTAATGGGGGTTTTGTATGTATTTTTAGGATTATTAAAAAGGGGGGTGGGGGAAACAAGGAAAGGCGCCTCCAGGATACGTTCCTCGACTCCACCCAAGGCGAGTCGACTGCAGCCTACAATATGGGATGTCAGCTTCGCGTCCTCTTCAGCTGCTTCAGGGCATCGGGGAGCATTGCTCCTGTAGACCACCAGGAGTGTCACATTCAAGTGTTGTGTAGTATAGCCTAGTGTTGTGTTTTGTGTGTCTCCTCGGTATAAGGTAAGCAAGGGGGTAGTGTGAGGCTGCGTAGAGCCTTTCTTCAATCTACGCTTCCTGTCGGTCTTAAGTATCTAAATCTGTGTAAGTCAAGCATTGGCTGGTATCGGCAACTCGCAACAGTTAATTATGTAACCCACAGGATGTGGTGTTACAAACTTCTCCCTACTAAAACAAAGCGCGGCTACGCGATTCATAGGTTACTTGGGTAGTGCTCATCCGTTACGCAACTAACTACTTATATACTATCCTAGTCTACCATAACCATTTGTTCTTACGCTTCTAACTAGATAAATACTTAGCCTACGCAAAATGTACAATTTAACTTAAATACTTCATTTAGTCTCATTTCTTCTCGTTCTCTTGTTGAACATTATCTGTAAATATTCATTAGGAGCTATGATACATTTAAATACCGATAATTACTTACATTATGCTGTACACGTGGTTAAATCGAGGGTAGTACGGTTGTGTCTAAAAAAAACTAATAACATGGATATATACAAAGTCATTCTTATAAATTAAATTCTTAAAGTCTAGATTTCCTAACTTAGTAAGGGACACTTCATAATATTGTGCTTAGTAGAATAATATTCTATATAATCGTTAATATCAACTTTTTGTGCATGTAGCTGGCACTAGATTACATGCCGATTTTACTACTAGTTACTTGTATCCAGTGAGTGAATGCTCGGTGCGTTCGCGTAACGAACCCACGACCTAATATACGATTGAAGTACTTTAGCGAGGTAGTTAGAATCAGTCTTGGCAATCACACATGTCAGTCTTTTTTTTTATATACCTTAATTTACTTTATACCACTTTATACCATGTACTCCATTTTACGTATCCACACGTATTACGATAGCGGAGAATTAGTTTGGTAGGGCATTATTGACGATAAAGAAAAAGAAACAGGGTCGGTATTGTCGATAAGAGGCGTTCGGTATTGACGATAGGAGGGCTCAGTATTGCGGAAGGAAGGAGGTTGGTATTGCGATAAGAGGTGTTCGGTATTGGCGATAGGAGGGATCAGTATTGCGGAAAAGAGGAGGTATTTCGATAAAAGGTGTTCGGTATTGGCGATAGGGGGGATTTTTTTTTCCAGGGGTTCCTTATTTTGAAGGTGAGGTAAAGTAGACAGTCGCTCCCGGCATCACCACCAACACCGGCTGAGAACCGTAGGTCCCTGGAGCTATTATTGCCGCGGTAGGCACGGGCACAAATGTCGGCTCTGGTGCCGGTAGTGGCGTGGGGGCCGGTTCGGGTTCCGCCTGCTTACGAGTTGGTGGCTTACAGGGGAGATCAAGCGACTTCGCCTGCCCCAACGATGTTGTTCCCGAGCATTCCGGGAAAGTGTGCACGTCAACCCCATGCTGGCCGCATCGGTAGCAGAACTTGTAACTCCTCCTTTGTTTACATTGTGCATACCGGTGCCCCTCTTCCTTGCAGTTGCAGCAAGATCCTTGTGATGACACGGAGGCCGAGTCATCTGACTGATACGAGGCTGGAGGCTGGATCCTCAGGTCCATTAGGCTGGGGATGATCCTCTGCTCAGCGATCGAAGTCGACGCAAGCGGTAATGGGCTAAGCTGAGTTCCCTTATCAAAATTAATTGGTCTCACCGGCATTATCAAGGGTTCCCGCTCTGCTCCGACCTGCTCCCTGAGGCTCCTCCCTTTCTCAATCAGCAGCTACTTCTCCGATTTGGTTTGGGTTGACACTGCTCTGTTGTATGTGATCTCATCACCCCGCAGAATGCGCACCTGTCCCTTGTTAGAGTCGTTTACTACTCTAATAATCTCTTTGGCACGTTTGGGTTTGGGTTTACGGTAGGAGGGTAGGTTTTCCTCGGATGGGGGGTATCGGCGGGTATTCATCCTCGTCCGGTTCTCGGGGCTGTTCGGCTTGTCATGTTGAGCGGTTGGCTCAGGTGGTGTCTAATGTTGGTGCCCTGAACACCGTCAACGTTTTGCAAGGGTCAAAGAGGCACGCGGCTCGATATTTCCGTTCCCCGTACGACCCGTTTGGGATGGCCCCCTTTGAGTGGTCAATTTGAGCTACCGGTTTCCTTAGTCTGTACGACCCTGAGAAGGGGTCGTATAGTAGCTCTGGTTCCTCCAGGGCTACTGTCTTCACCGGTTTCTCAATCACCGCCTGCGGGGATGCCACCTCCCCCGGAACGAAACCTCGATCCGCTGGTCGGGTTGAGGTGGTTAGGATGACTCTTCTTGGGCCGACCGCGTCCTCGCCGGCCTGCTTGCGGTTCTGGAGCCAGGCTCCCCTGCCGATTCCTGGACGATCGAGAGCAGTCGCCGGCTTGTCCGGTTTCCCTGCTTTGGCCAATGCTCTTCGTCGGCCGGTTTCGGAGATTGTAGCGCGGATGCCTCTCTCCGCCGGTGCTGTCCCGGGCCGAGTTTCGGTCATCCGGGGTAGCTTGTATCCGCGGCCTTTTCCCATGCTTTTCATCCTGGTCACTGAAGCTGTTATCTGTTGGAGGAATAGGCTGTTGTGAGGGAACTGAGTATAATTTTAGGTCTGAAATATGCACTTTCGCTTTTTTCTGACTATTAACGTCCTGCAGATGATACACGACTGGTGACAAGACTTTTTCAATTTTTAATGGAGCCACAAACTTTGAAGTGAGCTTCGCTGCAAAGTTATCTGCTGCCGAAGACAGCACGTGGTTACGACGGAGTACAAGGTCTCCCACGTTAAGCGTGATATCTACGATTTTTATTGTAATACCGTGCTTGTCTTTCACTTGCTTTTCAAGTGTTTCCTAACGAAGTCGTGGATTGCTGCAAGACGTTTCACTCTCTCCGCCCATGCTACGGAATTTGGAAAACTAGGAGTTTGAGGATTTTCTAGGAAGTATTTAAGGGTTTTGGATTGCCGCGGGTTCCTACCAAATTTTAAAAATGCAGGTGTCAACAGTGTTGATGAGTGCACCGCGGTGTTAACCGCAAATGCGAATTCATTTAGGTGAATGTCCCAATTACGATGATCTTCTTTTACAAAGATCGAGATCATTTGCTTAATAGTGCGATTACTACGCTCAACAGGGTTTGCTTGAGCGTGGTAAGTAGCTATCGTCGTTTAGATAATGCCTAATTCATCCAGTTTTGACGTCATAAGCTTATTCAAAAATTCCATTCCGTTATCGGTTACGAAATATTTAGGACATCCCCAGCGAAAAATTATCAGTTCCTCGAAAGCTTTTACTATGCATTTAGCGTTAGCTTTCCTAAGAGGTCTGATTTCAACGTATTTCGTAAATAGGTCTTGAAATACTACGACATAACTACATTGCCCTTTACTATTTGGCAATGGGCCCATGATATCAACTGCTACTATTTCTCAAGGTCCTTCTATTTTCCTTTGAGTCATAAGGTACATTGGTGCCTGTTGGGGAACTTTATACATTTGGCAATCTGGGCATTCTTTTATATAACGAATAACATTCTTTTTCAACTTAGGCCAGAAATATGATTGGTGAAGCCGATGGTAGGTTTTATCGACTCCCATGTGCCCTGATTGTGGTGTGTTATGACATTCGAACAGAGTTCTTTCTCTATCGAACTCTGGAACTACAAGTTTCCAACTGTCTAAGTCGGTTACGATCGAATCAATAATGAGATTGGAACGGTGTTTGTAAAGGCATTTATTTACAATTTTCCATTCTGGATATTTTCCCGGATTTTTCTTTACCATTTTTATGCGATTGGTATACCAGCTATCCATATCCAACAGTCCCGTTGTTGCTAAGCAACAAAATTCGTCAAACGATGAGACAGCGCATCAGGTACTTTATGGAGTGCTCCCTTGCGGTGTATAATCTCCATGCTGTAACCTTGAAGAGCTGTGGCCCATCTGGCTGGGTCTTTTAAATTTTGCAGCCAGGTGAGGCTACTGTGGTCGGTAATGACAGTAAATTTTTCGCCTAGGAGATATCCTCGAAATTTGTGTACTGCCCATATTACAGCCAGACATTCTTGTTCTGTTACTGCGTAGTTACGTTCTGCTTTTGCTAAGGTCCTACTGGCGTAGGCGATGAGGTGCACTTCCTCCTGGATTATTTGGCTGAGCACTGCTCCTAAAGCATACCTGCTGCTATCTGTTTGTAGGCAGAACGGTAGGTTGGGGTCTGGTCGGGCTAAGACTGGGGCTTCGGTCAGAAGCATCAACAGTTTTTCGAAGGTTTGTTGTTGATCTTCTCCCCAGGTTCAAGGGACATTTTTCTTCAACAGTTCGGTAAGGGGGATTTTTATTTCAGCAAGGTTATTAATAAAGCGAGCATACCATGCTACCAAACCGAGGAATCGGCGAAGTTGCTTTAGGTTTAAAGGTGGAGCATAGTTTAGAATGGGGGCAATCTTGTCTGGGTCTGTTTGGAGTCCTTCCCTGTTGACGACGTAACTCAGGTATTTAACTTCCGAGCAGCAGAGCTTTGACTTTTCTCGGTTGATTTCTAAATTGGCATCTCGCAGTTTTTTCAACACTTTTTCCAGCCAATATAGATGCTCTTCGAACGTGTTTGTGGCTATGATTATATCATCCATGTATACGAACACATGGGGTTGCCATTCTGGGCTAAAGGGGGCGTCCATGGCGGTTTGAAAACTTGCGGAGGCGTTCGAGACGCCATACGGAAGTCTTGTGAACTGGAATAGCCATTTGCCAGGTAGTCCAAATGCTGTGTACTCTTTACTATTTGTTGCAAGAGGGATCTGCTGATATGCGTGACTTAAGTCTATTTTCGAGAGGAATTTGGTGTTTCTTAGATTGTCTAGTAACATGTCCATGTGTGGTATTGGGTAAGCGTTTTTTCTTGTAACGCCATTTAGTGCTCGGTAGTCGATACAAAACCTTATTTTACCGTCCGATTTCGGTACAATTACGGGACAACTACTCCAAGCGCTTTCTGAGGGTTCGATAATTCCCTCTGCTAGGAGACGATCAACCTCAGCGTGAGCAGCGGCTAAAAGTTTTGGAGAAATTCTACGAATACGTTGTTTTATCGGTCTACAACATTCTACAATTATTTCATGAGGTTTTATCTTAGCTACTCCAGGGGTTACGTCCATTGGTGGAATGGTGAGATCGAATATAAGTTTATCTAGTCTTTGTTGTTGTTGTCCCGATAAGTCGGAGGTCCCTCCGATTGCTGCCGTTGCCACGATTGCTCCCGGATCCTGATTTTTCAGATGAAATTTTCTCATTACTCCTTTTCCGTGTGACAAGTTCGATGTTCGTGGTCTATCGCCATCTTCAGCAGTGATAATAGGTCCATGCCCAGTATGATGTCGTAGGTCATTGTTTTTGATACTCTGATGTCCGCGCGTGTTTCTTTACCTTAGAGGTGGAATGTAAATTTTGTAATACATTCGATTTTTTCTAATTCGCCGTTTGGCATCAACATGTATCCGGTCTGGGGTATTATGTCAGTCCCTATCTGTCTCACCGCTTCTATCCCTATAAAGGAGGCGACTGCTCCACTATCTACGAGTGCAGGGAATACTTTTCCTGTTATATCGATATTGAGGTACAGACGATTATCATAGCTTCCGACTGGACCAATAGGCATCGGTATGTTCTCTCCATAACCTGAGTTGACTAGGCCTGAAGCTTTCGATGTTGTTTTTAGCGTGGATATTTGGGCCTGCCCGAGTTTAGAGGTTAACCTGGCCCTTACTGTTTCCCTCTTTGCTCGTTTCCCGCATTTGGTCTACATCTTGGGCACGTACGTATCGTTACGTCACGAATACCACATTTATAGCAGATGTTCCCTGTCTTTTTGGGACAGTCTGCTGCCCAATGGCCTGTATCTTTGCAAACCCAACATGGGTATACTTTTCCAGTTGTTGGATGTTTCTTATTTAATTTTAGGGGTTGGGTGGGCTTGTTAGTGACGGTAGGTTTCGTGTTTTGGGGTTTTCGGGGAGGCGGTAGGGGGGTTTTGTTATTATTGCCATTATTCCAGTTTTTTTGTTTCGATATGCCTGATGTGTGTTTGACATCTAGTTTCCGTGCGAATTCGACCAATTGGCCTGTTTTTGTTTTTTCGATGTTGTCGACAGCTGCAACTTCGTTAGTGTCTTCTTCGTCTGCTGAATCGCTGCATTGTTGTACCGTATCGATAGCGGCAATGCGGTTTTTTCTTGGGGGTGGTCGATAAGCTAATTGAGGGCACAACGAATGTTCAGGTGGCGGTGGGAGTCTATATTTCTTCTTCCGATCCCGTCGCATCTCTTCTTATTGTCCCAAGGCCTGTAGTTCTTCAAACGTATTCAATTGATATCTATTTATCTTGGTGAAATAATCCTCATGTAGGTTGCGATAAGTTCTATCCAATTGAGCTATGAGGGTCATTGGGGGAATGCATTGATTCATCAATGCTCGGATATTTGCGATGAACGTAGCAATTGATTCTTCGGGTCCTTGCGATATTGACCTAATATCATCTTCTAATTGTAATTGGAAATCTAGTCTGCCATATTGTTGTCTTATGGCATTTTTGAATTCCTCCAATGTTCGCCAGTTTTGTAGCAACGGGCGTGCCCAATACGAAGCTTGGTCTTTTAAAATAATGGGAATCATTTTCAAGATGTCCCAATCGGACATGTTACAGCTTCTCCGGCAATCCTCTATTCGGGAGAGGAATTCCCCTAGATCTGCTTTTGGTTCACCATTAAAGCTTACATTATATTTTTGTATGAGACTGGCTACTCTAGTTTCGCGCTGGAACGAGGAATCATTATTCGAGTTCTGAGAATGTACTCGCTCAGGATTGTCAAGAAGCATTTGACCGTATGGCAAGGTGTTCCACGTATTGTAAGAGTATCCTCCTTGGGGGATACCATGCCCAACGGGAAACTGTGCGAAGGGGTAATACCAATATGGATTACTAGGTATTGGGACTTGAGTGTTAGGGTTCATTAATGGATAGCCTACGAGGTTAGGTGGTAAATGAGGGTTATTTGTAGAAGTTACTGCATTCGCTGTGTACGGCGAATTATCGGGGTATTTTGTACTTCTTGGCAACGTTTGGGACCTGTCCGCGCCGTTATTGTGGACATCTTGGTAAGGAAGTAAGGGGTTCCATGTCTGTGGGCTGGATGCAGTACTTGGTTGCGATAAATTTAAATTTTGCGAGTTCGAATCCGATGGAATTTGCGAGTAATTAGGTGGTATGGTTTGATGGGTGGATGTATGGTTCACTGCCTGTTGGTGATGGTTAAATTGGTCGGTAGGGCGTGGTGCTGATTGTAATGGTTGTGTAGATTGCGGGGTATGGTACATTGGTGTTTGTGGTTGCGAGTTTTGTGCTGACTGGTTCGAGGGTGTATACCAATGATGGTAACTTTGGGCGGCAGTTTGAGTCTGTTGGCGTAACGGATGAGATGTTTGATTGGTATGGGGTGGGTACATTGGTGTGGGTAGGGATGTTTGTACGGTAGGGATAGTATTTGTTTGTGCGGGTTGGTGCGTGTGAAAAGTGGGGTATATTGGTGTTTGGGATAGTGGGAGGGGTTGGGCAGTAGGGTAGGTCGGTACTTGTGAAGGTTGGGGGCTTTGGACGGTAGGGTTGTTCGGTATCTGTGTTGGTTGGGAGGTTTGGACGATAGGGTAGTTTGGTATTTGTGACTGTTGAGGAATCTGGATGGTCGGGTAGGTTGGTATTTGTGGAGGTTGGGGAGTTTGGACGGTAGGGTTGTTCGGTATTTGTGTAGGTTGGAAGGTTAGGACAGTAGGGTAGTTCGGTATTTGTGGCTGTTGGGGAATCTGGATGGTCGGGTAGGTCGGTATTTGTGGAGGTTGGGGAGTTTGGACAGTAGGATTGTTCGGTATCTGTGTAGGTTGAAAGGTTTGAACGGTAGGGCAGTTCGGTATTTGTGGCTGTTGGGGAATCTGGATGGTCGGGTAGGTCGGTATTTGTGGAGGTTGGGGAGTTTGGACAGTAGGATTGTTCGGTATCTGTGTAGGTTGAAAGGTTTGAACGGTAGGGCAGTTCGGTATTTGTGGCTGTTGGGGAATCTGGATGGTTGGGTAGGTCGGTATTTGTAGAGGTTGGGGAGTTTGGATGGTAGGGTATGATGGTATTTGTGGGGGTTGGGTTGTTTGGGCGGTGTGGTAGTTAGGTATTTGTGAGGGTTGGGAGGTTTGGATGGTAGAGTATGGTGACATTTGTGGGGGTTGGGGGGTTTGGTAGGTAGGGTAATTAGTTATTTGTGTGGGTTGTGCGGGGCGGACAGTAGGGTTGGTCGGTATTTGTGGATATTGAGGGGTTTGTTCGGTAGGGTAGTTCACTGTTTGTAAAAGTTGGGTGGTTTGTACGGTAGGATATGTATCTTGTGTTAGGTTCATTGGTGGATTATGGGTATATAGCGTAGAGTTGTTTAATGGTGCAGCTATGGGCGGGGAATTCGGCGAAATGTTTCCCATTGCCCCTCTGGTATGTTCTTGCATGCCAGCTGCCTGTAAAGATGGAAATTTAGTCCCCCCGAGATTTAGGTTCGCCTGCGAATATTGTAAGTAGTAGTTTGTCGAAGCCGGATCCACGTTGTTACCGCCTATCGGATGAGCCGGATCTACATTGTTACCGACTTTCGGATGATTTTGGTTTGCCTGCGAATACGGCAGGTTGTCGATTGTCGATGCCGGATCTACATTGTTACCGACTGTCGGATGATTTGGGTTTTCTCTTAATGAATCTCTGCCCCCTTGTTGCTGTTTTTGTATAGCCCCGCCCCCCGTTGCTCCTACCGGATTTGATGGTGTAGTCGGTGTAGTGTCATTATCATCTGTACTGTTTTTCGGTTCACCTGATTCGATAATGGTGGACAATTCTTGGAAGCTGAGAGTAGTTTGTTGATGGGCTCCTTGACGCCCTATAGGTTCTACAGATGTTTCTGGTAGTTAAGGTCCCGGCGAGATATGTCCCGTCCCAGTATTCGGGGTACTATGAACGAGGTTCGATCCTTTATTTAGTGGTAACCCCTCGTGGTCCTCATTCAGGGCTGTTTCAATGAAGGTACCCCACTATTATTTTCCGTCCTATCTGAGGTTTCCTCTGCTTCTACGAGAAAATCTTCCGTATCCAACGACGGGGATTCTTTCCATCGTTCAGTGGCATTATCTATTTCTGGGTCCCACGTAGCCCATTGGTTACCGAATAGCCTTCGCAGGTCAAATCTTACTAATCGGTTAAGCCGTTGTGCTCGTGTGCCCTCTGTAGTGAGCCTTGATCGTCGTAGACTATTTGCAACCAATTCATCCGAGTAAGTATTAAACAGTTCTGTTATACGAGTCCTCTCTAAATTGATTTGTTTAATCTTTGACGGGTCCATCTCAGGTAATTAAGCTGTCTGGGGGGGGGGGGGGGGTACGTTTCGTGAGGTTATGAGTTAGCTCACTTTTGTTTGCTATCCTACCGAATTTCTCAGATGTTGTTTTTTTTTTTTTAACTTCACAGCTTAATGCTGTTTATAAAAGGTAAAAAAAAATTAAAAATGAATATAGGAACCAAACAGAAAAAAGAACAATAACTAAAGCGAGTAGAATGAGAAAAAAAAATTTTAAAATCAAGCGAAGGCAAGCAACAATAGGAAAATAAATTTTATAATAAGCAGTGTGTAAAGCAAACCAAAGTTGAAGCGGAATATTATGATTGTCTAAGCGTAAGCGGGTATGAGGTACGCAAGCAGGAATATATTGGGTAAAAAGGTAGATTGTGGGTTTCGATGAAGTACGGTATTGGGTGGAGAGGTTAAAAAAAACTAATACTAAGAAGAAATTTCGAGTTGTTTTCCTAAAAAAAAATCTTTTACGAGGGAAAAATAAAATTTTTACGTTCTTATGATTTCGATATAAAATAAAAAACAATAATTATTACTAGGAGTTTTTCTTTAAATAGACAAAAATAGATTCAGACAATCTTTATTAATTTAAGATATTTAACAGCAACCACGATGATAATCTTTTTGTTCGTACAAATTCTCAAATTACTATTATTTAAGAATACTGGGAGATTTTGTTAAGTGGGATTGAAGGTGCGAACAAACAATAAAAAAATAATATAATTAACAAGCAAAAGCAAGGTAACTAAACGGAAATTCCATACAAGTATTTCTGCGTGCATGCGGTAGGGATACACAAGGTAAAACTCAACTACTGGCAATTTGTAGTCGGGTGGGGATCGATAGGGTCTCGTGATATTGTTTACTTTCGATATGAGCTGAGGAATGTGTGTTCGATAGGGGGAATATTACTAATTCAAAATAATATGGTACACTTATTTTAACGAAGGTGGATTATTGTAAGCTAGCGTTGTTTACAAAAAAAAATAAAAATGTATTGCAAAATTAAAGAATATTGCAAATGTAATCAAGGGTTGCTAACTAATTACAAAATAATAAAAAATATTTTGTAGGTAATAACAACAACAAAATTTCAAAATGATCAAAGTTTTAATTTAAATTTACAATCAATTACCATGAAAGCAGAACATTTTTCAATACTTTTAACCAGGTCCAAATAGTAAATTAAGCTTTTATACGAAATATTTATTCAACTATACGAGGTAAATAGAAAATATTTATACTAAATATTTATTTCGAATTTTAATACGAATATTTACTACAAATAATATACTATACAAGTTTCAATTTCCAAGATTTTGAACTCAATAATAACAAAAAAAAGTTTTATACGAAATTTTATACAAAGTGTACGAAAGTAGATTAGGTGTTATATATTCGACAAAATATATCGAAGGGGAAAAAACTATTCACTTATTTTTGATAAATCCACTTTGCAACGATTAAATCACTATAGTGATTATAGAATTCATGGGGAATAGGTGCAAAATATTATTGATCGGAAGGTGGGAATTTATAGTAGCGATAGGCGGATAAAATAAATAATATATATTACGAAATTGTGCATAAAATACATAAAATAGGGTAACTAGTTATTTGTGCGTAAAATATAAAATTATGAACATATAATAGTAATAAAAATGTTACCTTTTATTTTCGAGTGAGTGAGGTTTCTAAACTTTATGCTTTTGTTCAAGATTCAGAAAAATTTTCGTAAAGTCGTGGCAATTTACGAATATACTATTATTATACGAATTTGCTATTATTATACGAATATACTAGTATTATGTGAATATACTATTATTGTACGAATATACTAATATTATATGAATACACTAGTATTATAGTAATGATGATTAATATTAATTTATCAAATCTATGTTGTGAATATTCTAATTTAAAAGAAAAATAAAAATAAAAGTATCTTTCAACGTCTAATTAATTGAAAATAATTTCCACTACGTTTGTTTATAAGAAAAATGTATTTAAACCTGAATATAATTGCTTCAGTTATGTACCATTGCTAATCGCCTTTACTAATTTCTGTAAATATTTTTAATCAAAACAAAATTTTATTTGTTATACTATTATTTAAAATCGTTAAACAAATGGAATAACAATTGAGTCAAGAAAGATTTTTAATTAAACTGATTTTAAAACAAAAAGTTGAAGTAGATTGTAGAGTCCATACTGTATTTAATGAACACGTGTTCCCAAAAATTATTTTTTGACTACCTTCTAAAATTATCGTTTTGATATTACACAACAATTTTCGAAATTGTTGATAGTTATCACGAATTTTATTTAAATAATTTTTACAATTAATACTCGAGAAAATTTTTTGTCTAAACTTCACCACGCACTCACTCACTGTTTATTACACTACTTTTTTATTTATACAATCCTAATTATTTAGGACATACGTATAAATTTGGGGATATATTTTATTGTACTTATGCAAATGTGCAAGATGCAAAATAATCAACATAAATTATTCATGCCAAGTAATGCTAGCGTGGCCTACCGCCTGACCCGAACGAATAAAAAGATGGCTGCCTGCTGGACTATCTCATGGCGCACATGCAAAAATGGCCAGCAACAAGCCGTCGCGGCGTTGTCAAGCGTCTCGTCGCGGCCGCGTGTATATCACTCGCGAAAATTCCAACTATGTATTACAGGTGCCACTTTATGATTAAATTCACCTGCACTGCCGTATTCTACGAATTATTAATCACGAATTGATTTTATTTAAATTTCAATTTAGTTTAGTAATTTAATGTTAATTTTTAACTTTAATTTTAATTTAATTCAAATTTCACCGGAATTTTTGTCGGCCCCACGTTACTGCGTCAATTTTATAACACGTTGGGCGCTAATTTTATAACACGTTGGACGCCAATTTTATAACACTATTTTCGGTGGTTTATTCCAAAATTAATGTCCCGCACGTGCAGACTTTTATTATTATTAATATTAGTATTAAGGGGATTCAATTAATTCACACCCAGGACTTAAAATAAATTGAACAATCGACAGTTTATTTAAATCTATTTATATGGATAAAGTTGAGCGCCAGCTGCTCTTCGGAGCAGCACAATTTGTACGATAATTTCGTGAAATAACTATTTTTACACGATGAGCACACGAAGGGGGTACGATAATTGATAGGGGGAAAAGCTAAAGCTCAGGGACGCGAATTCAAGTAATATCCGGCGACGAAATACACGCAGAGAAGCGGCGACAGGTGGGTTAGTAACGCTCTGGTCAGAGTATTTGGACTGATCAATTACTTTTATATAGATTTGAAGTTTTATTTTGATTAAAGTAAAAAATACGATCTACGGTTTTTCGGTTAGATAGAAAATAAGCTTGACTCATTGCCAAAACAATCTAGTTACAATGCAAGCTTTGAGAATATTGTAAAAAATAGTTTCCTTCAGTGTCATTCAAATTTATTTCTAAAGTCTTCTAGGTTGAAGGGGAGTGATTCATACACTGTTCCATTAGGTTAATTTTGATTCTTTCTTTACATTCCGACCAACAGCAATATATTTTATCCTCGCTAACATCTACGAGGTACCTGGAAACTGTTCATACAGTGTTCACTACGGTTAGTCAGGCTTTGATCAGAATACTTAGACATATTAATTATTTTTAGATACAAGATTTTAAGTTTTATCTTCATAAAAGTAAAAAAATAAAATCAACGGTTTTTCGGATACATAGGAAATATGCTTGACATATTGCTAAAAACTATCTAGTTACAATGTCGTTTTGGGGAATATTGTAAAAAATAGTTTTTTTTACTGTCATTGAAAATGAATTCTAAAGCCTTCCAGGTTCCAGGGGAGTGATTAATACAATGTTCCATTTGGTTAATTTTGATTCATTCTTAACATTCCTACCAACAACAATATCTTTTGAGCTCGCCGAAACCTATGAGGTACTGGGAAACGGCTTCACACAGTGTTCACTTCGGTTAGTAACGCTCTATTCAGAATACATTGACTGATTAATTATTTCTAGGTAGATGATTTTAAGTTTTATTCTGATAAAAATTTAAATCTACGGATTTTCGGTTAGATAGGAAATATGCTTGACAGACTGTCGGAAACTATCTAGTTACAGCTCTAGTACCCTCTCTGAGAATAATGTAAATAATTGTTTGTTTTACTGGCACTCAAATTTATTTCAAGAGCATTCTAGGTTCCAGGGGAGTAATTTATACATTGATCCATTAAGACCATTTTGATACTTTTATTGCATTCATACTAACAACAATATCTTTCGACCTCGCTAAAACCTACGAGGTACCAGGAGACTGCTTCATACAGTGTTCAGGTCGGTTAGCAAGGCTCTGTTCAGAATACTTGGACATATTAATTAATCTTAGATAGAAGATTTTAAGTTATATCTTGATAAAAGTAAAAAATAAAATTGGCTATTTTTCGGTTAAGATAGGAAATAAGCTTGATAGATTACGAAAAACTATCTAGTTACAATGCCGGTTTTGAGAATATTGCAAAAACAAGTTTACTTTACTATCATTCAAATTTATTTCTGAAGCCCTCTAGTTTCCAGGACAGTGATTCATACACAGTACCATTTGGTTAATTTTGATTCTTTCTTTACATTCCAACCAACAACAATATCTTTCGACCTCGCTAACACGAACAAGGAACCAGGAGACTATGCATACAGTGTTGAGATCGGTTAGTAACGCTCTGATCAGAATACCTGGAATGATCAAGTACTTTGATATAGATTTTAAGTTTTTTTTTGATTAAAATAAAAAAAGATATGTACGTTTTTTTTGTCAGATAGGAAATAAGCTTGACAGATTGCCAAAAACTGTCTAGCTACAATGCCCGTTTTGAGAATATTGTAAAAAATAGTTTGCTTTAGGGGTTTATTTGACGGGAGTAATTCATTCACTGTTCCATTAGGTTAATTTTGATTCTTTGTTTACATTCCAACCAACAACATTATTTTTCGTCCTCACTAACACCAACGAGGATCCAGGAAACTATTCATACAGTGTTCAGTTCGGTTAGTAACTCTGCGATCAGAATTCTTGGACATATTAATTATTTTTAGATAGAAGATTTTAAGTTTTATTTCGATTAAAGTAAAAAATAAAATCTACGGTTTTTCGGTTAGATTCATGTATTTATGATTTCAATAAAGTATTTTTCTAAAAGTAAATGAGTAGACTTAAAAGTATAATTAATGCTAACTTTTTTTCCTAATAATGTGTAGAATAACGATAAGTTTTTCTAAATTTGTTGGATGAATATCTTGACGCAAACCAACTTTACAAAACCTACCTTATTCTGGTCTAAAAAATGACTAATGTGTACATATTTTGGAATCTAGGAGGGTAAAAAATCTGAAAAATTCTGGAAAACATACTTTTTATAGTACAAATATTTTGTAATTATTTCAGATTTTTATCGTTGACTAAATAAAAACGTTAGAATATCATCAAAAATCGACCTGAAATTTAACATGAAATGCATACAATGTTCTTGTAGAAATTATAAACACCTTAAAATACAATTTACATATTTACAGACGAATTTGAGAAAAAGATTCCTTTTGAATTCATCCGTCTAAATAAAGATATTTTAAAACAATTTAGAGAAAAAGTAATTGGTAACATTAGTTTCTACATAACTACAAAAAATTATGTATATTTATTTTTTTGACTGCTTTATGTATTAATATTTATAATATATGTTATAATAAATATTTTCTAATTTTTGTTTATGAAATCATTTCGTTAAATACTAATAAAAAGAATAAAAAAGTTATGTAAATTCTTATGTGTAACTATTCCTTTTTTACTCCTGCGCCACCTATCGACATAACGCGTAACTACCACATAGTTGAAATTATTCTGTGGAGGTGGTCCTTCAGACCACCTTTCTCTCTTACACCGTGATCAACAGTAAATAGTATTTCTTGTAACCGCTTTCCGGTCGGACCCTTTACAGTACTGCGATATATATAGGCTGTTAGGACATGCACAGCCAAAAGAATAAGGGCAATAGAATATAAAAAGTACATAGGTTAATATTTTTACATATATCAGGAATAAGGTCTTATTCCTCTTATTTCTCATATATATATATATATATATATATATATATATATATATATATATATATATATATATATATATATATATATATATATTAACCTATGTAAATTCCTATATTTTATTCCTTATTCTTTTGACCGTGTGGGCCCTTACACGCGAAAAAGAATAGAGACCACTGAGGGCCAGTACACGTAAAAAAATACAGACCACAGCACATAAGAATAACATTGATTAGTATATCTTCTTTTTTCTACGAACTTCTTTCTCAATTCGTGCGACTTTGAGCCCGCAAGTGGAGCCCAAATGATTTGTTGTCAAAGATAAGAACATTAATTAAGTGATAATATTGACATTGAACTTGAACGAGTACTTAGCCTGGTGCTTATAATTCATTAAAGAAGAAAAAAAAATCAATTCGAAATGTCGAAAAAAAGAAAGAGTGTAAATGATATGACGTATATGGAACTCTCGAATGTTGATGATGTTGCAAAATATTGTATGTTAGATTCAATTTTCAGTTTTGAGGTTCAAAAAATGAATATTAAAAATACTACAGATTGCATTTCTTTGAAAAGGGATGATTAATTTACAATTCTTACTGACTTTATACACACTTTGGATTATCATAAAGCAGTAAATGGATTAATAACTTATTTAAGTAGCAATATATTTTCAGAATATACACTTAATCTTGACAATTTAAAAAAACAAATATGCATTTATTTACAATTGATAAATTGTAACTGTGATATAAAAATTAGTCAATCCTTCAGATATGAATCTGATGCAAATAATCCCCATAAGACTATCCAAACTTCAATAAATGCTTATAATTTTTAAATGGCAAAGTCAAACATAATTTTAACAATAATTCAAATAACAATTATCAATACTTTGTTTGTAAAAATTATTAAATAATTACGTGGGATGCTTATATCATAAACTCTAATTGGAAATGTAAGAATTTTTTTAGCTGCTCTCTACTAATCAAACCGTTCAAACATTCAACGTCGCCGTAATCTCCAAAAAACTATCCAAACGTCAATAGACGCTTGTAATCTTTAAATGGCAAAGTCAACTATAATTTTAACCATGATTCAAATAACAATTATCAATACTTTGTTTGTAAAGATAATTAAAAAATTTCTTGAGATGCTTGTATCATAAACTCTAATTGGAAATGTCAGAAATTTTAGCACACCCCTACTAATCGAACCATTCTAACATTCAATGTCACCATAATTCCCATAAAACTATCGAAACGTCAAACGATGCTTGTAATCTTTTAATGGCAAAGCTAACCTAACAATTGAACAATGATTCAAACCACAATTATTATCGATACTTTGTTTGTTAAGGTTATTAAAAAATTACGTGGGATGCTTAGATCATAAACTGTAATTGGAATTGTCAGAATTTTTAGCTGCTCCCTACTAATCAAACCGTTCAAACATTCAATGTCGCCATAATCCCCATAAAACTATCCAAACGTCAATCGATGCTTGTAACCTTTAAATGGCAAAGTGAACCATGATTTTAACAATGATTCAAATAACAATTATCAATACTTTGTTTGTAAAGATTATTAAATAATTACGTGGGATGCTTATACCATAACCCGTAATGGGAAATCCCCATAAAACTATCGAAACGTCAAACGATGCTTGTAGTCTTTAAATGGCAAAGCTAACCTAACAATTGAACAATGATTCAAACAACAATTATCATTACTTTGTTTGTAAAAATTATTAAAAAATTTCTTGGGATGCTTGTATCATAAACTCTAATTGGAAATGTCAGAAATATTAGCAGTCCCCTACTAATCGAACGGTTCTAACATTCAATGTCACCATAATCCCCATAAAACTATCGAAACTTCAAACGATGCTTGTAATTAATAAATGGCAAAGTTAATATAAATATTAACAATGATTTAAACAACAATTATCAATACTTCGTTTGTAAGGCCTATTGAAAAATGATGTCAGATGCTTTAATCACTGAACCGATTTGGATAAACAATTTTTTGAATGAAATAGAATGAACCCATGGTGGTCAAAGTATATTACTGGGCCAGTACGGAGCCAGTACTACGTCAGTACTGGCAAATTGTTGTGTTCTTCCGTCGATTATTCGGAAACTACTGAACCGATTTGTATAAACTATTTTTTGAATGAAAGAGTATGCTCCCAATTTGGTCCTATTATATTACTGGGCGAATATGGATTCAGTACTGTTCATTTTTTATGTTCTTCCGCCGATTATTTGGAAACTACTGAATCGATTTGGATAAACTATTTTTAGAAAGAAAGAGAATGATCCCATGGTGCTTTCCTCATATAACTGGGTCAGTATCATGAAATATGGCTTAAATAGACTATATCTATGGTCAATAATTTTTATATACAAATTCCCACACCCATACCATAACCGCACGTATTTTGAACATATAATAAAACCTTGAAAGCGTCAATTCGATCACGTTCGCTCTCTAAATCTTGCGATAGCCGAACTAATCTGAAGGTTTTCATTATAGCCAAACAAAAAGACCGAAAGATCTTGAAAAAAATTTTAAATTCGTTAGTTATATTTTGATAAAATGTTCAAATTTACCGAAAAAAACAGGCAATACATGATGAGTGACTTAGTTTTACCTCATAATGTATTATCAATCAATTTAAAATTTAAAGGTGTCTCTGTCCCCTTAAGTCATAAATAAGCAGCACAACAAAAATACAAAAATAAATTTATATTACTTTTTTTAAATTATATACTTCAATTTTTTGTAGAGAGTAGACATAATTATTGGTATACAGTTAAATTACTTTGTTTTTGCAAGAATATTTACAACTTAAATCCTCAAATCGTGATTTGCATTTAAATAAATTTAAGTTAGTCGTAGGAAAGTGAACTAAAAATCTGTAAATTACCGGCATCACATTTATATTTTTTTCGCTGCAGTAAATAAATATTTCTCAAAAAACGCCATACTATGACCTCCGTATTCTTACCAGGAACCTTCATAAATAAGATTTTTGTTTATGACAACATCATATATCAGAAGAATACATTATTGCTCTATAATTATTTATAGAATACAATTCTATGATACAGCTTGCAGACGATCCGATAAATAGCGATTTTTAAATGGATCATACAAAAGACTCAATATTTTTATTGTGATTTGTTACGGCGTCAGTAATTTAGTGAATTAATTAAGATAATGAAGAAATGATGTTCATTTGTATCGACCTGAACTGCAAGTGGAATAGATTCTTTGTCTATTATAGCAATAGTATGAGAAAAATCTATGATACTACTTTCGGTCAACTTTAAATTCAGTGAGTTTTAAAGTAAAATACAGTGCTTATATAATATCACTCATACTTACTCAAGTACCGGAATTTGCTTGAAAAATAAATTGTTTTTTAAGCATTCAGTAATTTTGTGTCGGTAAAAATAATTTTGTTAAAAAATTAAAACAATAAATGGATGATTGTTACTTATATCGACCTGAGCTACATGTGAAATAGATTTATCGTTTGTTATTGCAATTTATATGAAAAAATTATATGATTTTGTTAAAATGGAATTGATAATTATCCATTTTTATTAAGATAAAAAAATGAATGAATAGATTTACTCAAAAGATACGTTTCAGAATTTGCTTCGAAAATGAAAGATATACTCAGTATTCGGTTGTTTTGTGTAGGCATACGTAATTTAATTATAATAGATAATAATCTGTTATGGCAATTAGCAGTTTCTATCAAATTCAATTACCCTAATGAAGTATTAATATATAACAAAAAGAACTAAAAGTGTTATAGATATGGTCATGCAGCTGTTAACTGTGGCCGAAAGCCATTCTGTCCCAACTGCTCAATGGAGCACAATTTTAACATTGAAGGAAAATGTCCCTAATCTTCGAAATGAACTAACTGCAAAGGAGATACTTGTCACTTGACAAAATATGCATGAGATTTCTTGAACAAAAAGAAATAAAATATGCTGTAGGAACAAAAATTATAACAATAACCATGCCAAAGATCTATTTAAATCAGGATGCCTAAATCATTACAAAAATCCAGAAACAAAAATACCATTCGCATAAACAGTAACAAATTGCCAGTTGTACACAAACTCATTCATAAACACAAACGTAAGTAGTAAAGTAGACGCGCGAAATCACCAATAGTATAATTCGAAGACGACGACAATTTCGACACGGTAAACGACGGTCAAAATCAAAACATACAGTTTGTTGATCACCACAACATTCCACAACCGTATAATAACAGGGATCACAAAATAGACAGTCTAGTTAACGTAATTCAAATGCTGGCTGAACAAAATGCGAAAATTCAAAACTCGATTTCTATGTTAACCGAAACAATCATAAAAAAAACAACTTACACTTGTCCCATAATCTCTAGAGTATAAAAAGGTAAAACTTTTACAATTACAAAAAACCAATCCCAGCTATATCCAAGTAAAATCCAAAAGAAAGTAATTTAATTAGAATTTTAATACTTATACTAATTTTATTTCAAGATAAAGAAAAAAGTGTGCTGTAACGAGTACAAAACGTAATTTTAAAATGTATAAAAAAAATCTGTGATAAATACCAAAACATAATTATACTAATTAATCATCAAACAATTACTAAGAACCATTTCAGAAATATGAGTAGTAAAAAAATTTCAATAGGAAGAAATAAAAAAAAAAAAAATCTATTTTACAAGAAATCAAAATAATTGCACCCACATACTAACAGTTTCCTTTCCATTCCCTGTATACAACCACAGTTACAAAAAATAAACAATTAATAGTCAACCACAACAATTACCTCCTTTCCATACGGCAAATAAATGGACAAAAATAATCTCAAAATTTTACAATGGAATTGCCGTAGCTTGAGAGAATAAAAGCAAATTATAGAATTATCAATTAACAATTACGACATTGTCTGTCTACATGAAACGTGGTTAAACAGCTCTGATATTATTGGTTGATCAAGAAGAATCAACCTATGAAAATGCAGCTTGACATGTAAGAACGCACAGGGATATGTCCCCAGTGTAGAAAGGCCCTTAAGCTGAGGCATAATTTTATGTCTGTGTTATTTACTGCCTCTAACGTTTTGAGTTGCGTTTTAAATGTACTTGCAAAACATGTATATCCCCACTCCCCAGTCTAAAATTTATCTGGCTAGGACTTTGTAGGTGTTTAAGAGAATTTTAGGGTATACTCCCCAATTTTTTGGATTTGATGTTTTTGACAACTCAGCTATATGTAGTTTTATTTCCATCTTTACGAGCTCTTAAAGTTGTAATTACGCAGTATAGGTAGATGGTGAGAAAGCGACATGTCTGGCATGTGCCGCATCACATGGAACAGTCACAGTCATGGTTGAAGGAAACAAGGTGTGCTCAGTAGGAGCCCTTTTCAAGTCCACCATTTATGGATCATGTATGTATTTTCAATGATTCATAAATGGTGAACTTGGGAATGACTCCTACGCAGCACTTTTTGTTTCCTTCCACCATGGTTACAGTCACAGTCACATCACATAATGTGGAAAGTCCCATAGAGCCTCTCTACACTATGGGAAAATCCCTGTGATGTGACTGTACTGTGCGTATGCTGTGCGTTCTTACTTGTCAAGCTGCACTCTGATAGGTCGATTCTTCTTGATCAACCAATCAGAGTGCAGCTTGACAAGTAAGAACGCACAGCACACGCACAGCACAGTCATATCACAGGGATATTCCCGTAGTGTAGAGAGGCCCTTACGGCATACGTCAAAGCTTGTGCGTTACCCCCGTCAACGCCATAATACGTCACGCACGACACTGTCGTAAGTGTCGTGCGACATCTACGTCAGTTTCTGTGCTATCGGCTTTCCATTGCCATATTCCGTGTACCGTCTGTGTAAAATACTCGTGATTTCGAGCATACGTGAGTTTAGCAGTAGACCTTTACTCAGTGCTGCCAACGTTTTTTAAAAGTATTTATATTTGTTCATAACCTCTAAAGCATTCATCATTGAAATTGCACTCCAAAAAAGTAGAAAAAATATAAATTTTGTTGTTTACATTAAAAACTGAATGTTATAAATAAGAGAAGTTATATTTTTTTTACTTTTTTGGCATGCAATTTCACTGATGAATGCTTTGGAGGTTATTCACAAACATAAAACTTGGCAACACTGAGTAAAAGTCTGCCTCTACACTCACGTATGGTCGAAAAGACGGATGTCGGAGAATTAAAAATTAATTTTCTTTGCTGAATAATTCATGAATCTTTATTAAAACTGAAACCACTTTGTACCTTCCCTCTGTATCTGCATTTGCCCAAGTCACAATGCTTGTGGCGGAGGGCAAACTCACCAGAAAAAACCTAATTGGGAATGGATTATAACTCTTCTAATATTAGAGAAAAGTTCTCTAATTCAAGGCCAAGTCAGCGGTGATTTGAGTCGCTAATTCTCATTGGCCCGCTCCGCGAATGCCGCCCTGTCCACGCAGCGCGGGCAATATGAATTGCTAGATATACACGCGCGGGCAACCCGTCGTCTATATCTATATCGGGCGCTTTCGGTTTTGTCGCTGCCGGACCAACACAGTTGGCAGCGGCGACGTGCGCGCGTCGGCCTACGCTAGGATAGGCCGGCAGCTTCATGCGGCTCGCGGCGCGGCGGCTCGCTAGCTCTCCCCTCTGCCTACAGCCGTGTCGGTATCTCTCTCTCTCTCTCTCTCTCTCTCGTGGCTACAGCCGAGATGGTGTGCCTCGAGGAAGCCGCCGCTGCCGCTGTGAATCCTCTCTCCTCTCGCGTCTGCGTGCATCGGGAGAGAGGGCGGTCGCGCGCGCGTGTGTGTATGTGTGTGCGCGGGCAGCGTCTCATCATCCTCGAGAGGCGAGGAAGAAAGAGCAAGCGAGAGAGAGAGGGTCGCGCGTACAGTGTGCCGTTGTGTTGGTGCGGCGCATGTATGTGTAGGCTCGTCGCCGTTACTCGCTCCGAGCAGTCGTCGCTGCGGCGATCAGATGGTGCCGCTGATATGGGTGTGTGCGTGTGTGTGCCGGTCTGCGGCTTTCCTCGGTCGCGACTCCTTATCCTCATTCCCTCAACAAATAAATAACAATCCCCCCATTAATAACAATACTAATTAATATAAAAATGCTCGGCTCTGGTGACGGGTGACTTGGTCGCGATTGCCTGCCCGTATTTAATATCATTGGGACGTGAAATACACGTCACAAACTCTCCCCCCCCCCCCCTAAACGGGACACACCGCCAGGAGTGGACTGGTTATTCTAATAATCAAACGAGACTCTAATTGGGCCATTGTATCCCATCAACGCGATTCCCGAACAACCCTCGGCACTAGAGCTTTTGCAAGAAACAATATATATACATATCTACACTTAAAACTGATCAAGCTGAAAACAAACAAAAAAAATTATTAATACCTCCACCTTACTACTCCCAATCCGACCACAGAGCAACGGCGCTCATAGATCGCGCGACCATAGGGGAATTATAGTATCTTAAATAAAAAAATTTCAATAAATAAATAACACTTTTAACAACTTACTGGGCATGGGTATGCCTCCGTCACTCCAGGTTTCGGTCGCTAGTGGTTCTCAGGTTATGCCCCTTTGGTCGCCGATGCCTAGGGTCTCGGATGGGTCGCTATTATCATTGTGGTCGCTAGAGTGATCAGGTTGCTCTCCTTCTACTGGTCGCTTCGATGGCTCTTCTCGAGGCGATGGGCCTCCAAGGTGGCACGTAGCAGGGCGGCTCGGTCGTGGGGCGGAAGGTATGCAAGGCTCTCCGCCAGTCGCTGGATCCTCCCCATGATATCTTATCGCCTAACTAGTGGGGCTGCAGTTCTAGATGGGTCGCTTGGTGGGTCTGGTGGTGGGGGTAGTACACGACGCGGGGCTGGCGTCGGTCTCTCTGAGCCCCTATGATTCCGCTCCGAATGGACTACCGTCGCTGAGGGCAACGTCGACGGTTGCGAGACCCCTCGCGCCGGAACCGGCTCCCCGGCTGCCGACGACGCCGTACCCGTCCCCGGCGGAGGATCGCGAGGTTCGTCTCGTAGGCCCATGCCCAGCGGAGCCGATCCCCCCTCAAACTTCCACCGGACCCACTCCCGGTGAGGCTCACTGCATCTGGGGCAGCTCGTCATTTTTACGCCCCGCCTGCCGCAGTTGCGACACCAAGTATTTTGGAGGGGCCTCGGACACCTCGACGAGATATGCCCCTTCTAGCAACAGTTGTTGCAAGCCCCCTCAGGAGGGTCAAGCGTCGGGTCAGAGGGTATGGGGATCAGCCCATTGCTAAACATGATGCCCGTGAGCTTCACCCTGCGGGTCTCCGCCGGCTCGACGGACACCTGCCGCCGACCGCCGAGAGGCGCCGGTCCCGGGGGCGGTGACTGCGCGCGCATGGCTGCCATCCTGTCAGCTACCGGCGACTCGTAATCATCTAACTGGAGCTGCCGTCGCGTGTTATACCGATGCCTCCGAGCTGAGATAGGGGAGGGTAGGGGACTTCCCTCAACCCGGCAACCTCACCACTCACAGTCGATTCCTCTTCCAGGTCCCAGGCCAAAGGGGTCCCCGACGGGCCTGTTTCCAGGGGAATTGTTGGAGGAGTCGGGTGCGTCGGGGGTATGTCGGGTTCCGGACAAGGTTCCCTCGATTCCTCACCCTCTGGAATCTCCCGTTGGCTAGTTGCGACACCATGATTCTCTTCTGGAGGCGGCCTCTCCGTTTGCTCCACCTCTTGGGCCAGACGACGAGATACCGCTCCCGTAGCCCGAGCAGCCATCAGGCGCGCTACCAAACTCCTCACTGGTGGAGGAGGGTGTTCATCTTCCACTTACTGAGGGGTTGGGTGGAGTCGGCGGTTCCTCATCCGCTCCCGGATGGCTTTCTCCTCCTCCTGCTTATCCGCCCAGGTGACCCGTCTCGGGTCGCTCGGGGCGATCGACGCCATGTGGTTTCTTGGTGGCTTTTCTCCTGTGGGGTCGCTGATACGGGTCGCTACGAACGGCATATACCGAGGCTCGGAGTGAGGGGCTAACTCGTGGACCGCCATTCCTTCCCTAGCTTCCTGAACCCTCCGATCCTCTCCAGGTTACTGGGTTTCGTCGTGTCCCGATGGAGTGTTGGCTTCAACCTCGACGTCCACGGGACCCATGGGTTCCACTCCGGAAGGATAGGATGGGGGTAATCCCCGTGGGAACTCCTGGGGTTGGGTCGTCGACATCAGAGCATTGAAGGCCCGATTACTCTCCTGCTGATCCCACTCCTGCCGTACCGCGGTTTCCCATTCGGGGGCGGTCATGGGGCTATCTTCGATCGTCATTCGGGATACGGCAGCTAACTGGGTATTCGAACTCAGGATAAGGGTGGTGATCCCCTCGGCTCGCTCGGCCTCTGCGCACTCCCCTAGCTCTGAACATTCTTGTAGATGGTTCTCTTCTTTTACTCTGTGAACATAAACGACAAAAAAAATATAACAACTTCAAGGTCGCTTGTAAGGAAGAGGTCGCTACTACTGGGCTTTCCCCCTTGGGGGAATATATCTCTTCAATTCACTCACGTGCACCTCGGGTATTCTTTTATCCTCCCCCATATTTAGCACATATACCAGCGGAAACTTGACTTCTTTGATGGCAAACGGGCCGTCAAACCGGCCAGCTAACTTAGCCGAAAAACGCTTGTCTTTGTTTGACAAGTGGTGGTTTGCCCTCATTACTAAGTCTCCTACCTGGAATGTCGCCTCCTTCCTGCCACGATTGTAGTATTTGGCTTGTCGCTCCTTTGCAGAATCGATATGCCTGATTACTAGGTCACGTAGGGCATCCAGTCTTCTCACTCTATCTAACCACTCTTCGGGGTCGCTACTAACAATTGGTCGCTTGGGCACTACTTCTCTTCGTAAACTCTTCACCGGCCTTGGGTTTCGTCCATAATTCAAGAAGGCTGGTGATACCTTGGTGGTCGCTTGCATGGCAGTATTGACTGCATGCCTGAACTCATGAAGATGGGCATCCCAATTCCGATGGTCTTGTTTTACAAAGGTCGCTATCATGGTCTTTAGGGTTCGGTTGCTTCTCTCCATTGGATTGGCTTGCGGATGGTACGGTGGCGTGGTCACATGGGTCACTCCATACTCCTTCAGAGTGTCGGTCAGGTGCTTATTAATGAACTCTTTCCCGTTATCTGTGAGTACGTAGTTTGGCGTCTCCCACGAAACAAGATGAGCTCCTCTAGGGCGCGAGCCACCGACTTGCCATCCGCCTTCCTCAGCGGCTTCAGCTCGATCCAACGCGTGAAGAGATCTTGGAATACCACCAAGTATTTGAATTGACTCTTACTTGGTGGAAATTCCATAAGATCTGCTGCCACTACGGCCCATGGTCGCTCTAGAATTCTTTTGCCTAGTAGCCCTAGGGGTCCCGTCTGAGAGGCCTTGTGCTTCTGGCATTCGAGACAAGCCTGGACGAAGTGGCGCACGTCATAGTACATGCCTTGCCAGTAGTATTTGCGGGCCACTCGGTCATAGGTCTTCTCAAGTCCCAGGTGTCCCGCGGAGGTGATGGAGTGACTCTCCGTCATCAATCTCTCACGGTACTCTACTGGGACGACAAGTCTCCATCCTTCTTCTCGAGATGTCACTGGGTCTAATAGGGGGTCGCTACGAAATTTGTACAACATTCCATCTTCGATTCGCCAGTCTGGGAATCGGTGTGGGTGTCTTTGTACTTCTTCCATCCTAGTTACGTATCGCTCGTCCTGTATCTCTTCAAATCCAGCTATTTCCCCGCCATCCTCATACATCCTGGACAACGCATCAGGCACTTTCAGCAGAGTGCCCTTCCGATGGATTACTTCGAAGTCCCACTGCTGCATTTCAAGTGCCCAACGAGCTAGTCGTCCAGTAGGGTCCTTCAGATTACGAAGCCATTGGAGGGCGCTATGGTCGGTAATGGCCTTGAATTCGTACCCTTCAAGGTATGGTCGCAACTTCTTAATGGCCCATAATAACGCCAAGCATTCTATTTCGGACGTGGTATAATTGCGTTCAGCTGCCGTGAGTACTCTACTCACATATACGATGGGGTGCTCTCCATCATCCCCTTCCTGTGTCAAAACCGCCCCAATTGCCACTCCGCTTGCATCACTCTGGACCGTGAAGGTTTTGCCAAAATCTAATCTAGCCAGGACCGGAGCTACCGTTAGCGCCTTCTTTGGACCTTCAAAGGCCTCTTGTTGGTCGCTATCCTATTTCCATTCTTGCCCCTTTCTTAGTAACTTCACTAACGGAATTTTCATCTCTGACTCGTTCTCAATGAATCGCGAGTACCATCCTACCATACCCAGGAATCGTCTCAGCTACTTAACGGTCTTCGGCGCTGGATATTCTGTCACTGGCGATACCTTTTCTGGGTCTGGTCGCAATTCATCTTTATCAAGCAAGAAGCCTAAGTACGTCACTCTCGAGCAGCAGAATTCGCACTTTTTCCGATTTACTACCAATCCTGCTTCGACCAGCTTCTTGAGAACCAGCTCCAACCATTGGAGAAGTTCCTCAAAGGTCTCGGTCGCTATAATGATGTCGTCCAAGTATCCGAACACATATGGTTCATACTGGACGCCAAACAAAGCATCGATCAGGCGTTGAAAGGTTATGGGCGTATTCGTTAATCCGAAGGGCATTTTTACAAATTCCCAAAGCCCTAACCCCGGCACTGCAAATGCTGTAAATTTCTTACTGCTTTGCTCCATCGGTACTTGAAAATAGGCTTGCTTGAGGTCAATTTTGGTTAAATATTTGGCATTACGCAATTTGTTCAATATGGAATCCATGCTCCTGATAGGATATGCATCCTTCCGGGTCACTTTGTTGAGGTCGCTATAAGCTATACAAAATCTATAGCTCCCGTCTGGCTTCTTGATGATTACCGGGGCGCTACTCCATTCACTTGCCGATCGCTCTATTACTCCACTCCTGAACATCTTCTCTATCTCTTCGTGTACTACTTGCAGAAGTTTGGGTGACATTCCCCTTGGCCGATGTTTGATGGCGGCTGCGGAGAGGACATCTATGTGATGTTCGGTCAGTGTGGTCGTTCCTAAATTTTCCGATGGCGGAGGTAATATCTGGGTCACTAGGTCTTCTTTGACTTTCCGCTGCTCGTCGTCTGCCTCGGTAATTCCGGCGCATTCGGCGTATGCTGGGGTCGCTATCGATTTCCTCTTCGTCCCAAGATTGCTTCCACGGGCCCTCGTTAGTCCTCCACATCCGTCTGCCGTATCTTACATCAACGTACCAAGGGGTGGTAAAGTCCTGTCCAAATAAAATGTCGTGGTCGCAAGGATCTACGGCTCTTACCGTCAGCTTCCTGGACCTGCCATCCAATTCCATGTTGATGTCCAGATACCCCAATACTTTCTTTGTTCCACCTAACACAATTCTTATAAAAGAGTTCGCTGGTCGCAATCGGTCCTGGAACTTAGCCGCTATCTCTGGTCCTACTAGAGAGACCGTGGCTCCTCCATCAATCAGGGCTCTGTACGGCCTACCACCTAGTATTACCTTCGTGAAGATGCGGTTCTCTGCGCTCATACCTGCGACTTCGTCTTCGCCTGGTTCCGGAACCTCAAATTGGTCGGCCTCCGGCGTACGTAGTACGCTGCTCTCCCCCCCTACACTAGATGTGGGCACCCCAACATCTAAGTCTGTAATAGAGTTGGAGGGGCCCTCCAACGAGAGAGTGGACACCTGTGACCCTTCAAGAAGGTCGACCGACTCTCGTACGAGGGCCAGGTGCTCGAAATCCTTCTGCTCGTCAGCAGTTGGATTGGTCGCCGTTACGTCGGACCCTTCGAGGATCGGTAAGGTTGTCACTCTTTCGGTCACTCTTTTGCTCTCACGACTCTTTCTATTCTCTACTTTTTTTTCTCTCTTCTCGAATTTTGTTGCTCTCGCTATTCTCTCTACTCTCTACTTTTTATCTCTCTTCTCGAATTTTGTTGCTCTCACTACTCTCTCTACTCTCTACTATTTCTCTCTCTTCTCGAATTTTGTTGCTCTCACTACTCTCTCTACTCTCTACTTTTTCTCTCTCTTCTCGAATTTTGTTGCTCTCACTACTCTCTTTACTTAATAGGTCCCATTTAATCCTCCGCTGTTTGAAGTATTTCTCCATACTGGGTGGGTCTCCCCATCTGACAATGTGGACTTAATACTTTTAGCTGCCTCGCCTATCATCGATCCACTTCTCTCTTGGTCGCTGCTAATTTTCGCGTCCTCTGGAGTCGCTATTCTCTTCTCCCGTATGGTCGGTTGGGCGCTATGCTGGCTTCCCTTTATTGTTGCCAGTTTCGTCCCGTTTGCGGTTGCTGGGGAGGTATGGGACTCTTCTGTCTCCCCTGGATCCCGTTTCCCATGGCTTGATTATTTGGAGAAGACTGCCATGCCGGCTGTCTATTGGGACATTCGTTTACATAGTGTCCCATAGCCCTACACATGTAGCATGTCCTTTGTGGACATTCTCTTGCTCGGTGCCCTACCGTCTGGCATGTATAGTATGCACCATATCCTTGGGCCTGACCACCTCTACCCTAAAACGAGTTAACATTCTGGGGAGGAGACCATTGCCAAGCGGGCACAAAACTCGGTCGCAGTGGATTCAGCGGTGTGCTGTGCGTCATCGTTGCGGTCGCGTTGTGTGAGACTGGCTGTACTGGGGTCGCTTGTACGTTGGCCTCAAGCCTTTGATTCTCCTTGGCAGCGGCTACCGCATTTATTTGTTTTTGTTTTTTCTTCGCTTTTCTATTCCAATTTCTCTTTCTCGCAGGTTTGGTTGTCGCTGATGTGCTGTCGCTAGTGTCGCGTTCTGGGTTCAATTTCTCGTAGGCTGCCGCTACCTTACGGACTGAGGGTGTCCCAGAGTATGCTGCACCTGGTATGCTCATCTTCTCCTTTGGCGGAGGCTCTTCAAACCGGTCATCTAGATCTTTCTCCTTTTCCCAAATTCTTCCTAGTTTCTCTATATCCTTGAGCGTCTTGATTTCTTTCCCCGCCATGAAGTGTCGATAGTCTTTCCACAAGCCCTTGTAGGCCTGTTTTACTATTGTTTTCCTGGATGGGGGTCGCTTAAAGTGGTCGACAATGTATTCCACGCAGGATATATAATTGGCAATCTTTTCTCCTTTTGCCATCGATCGGTTCCGTAAGTTCGTCATCGTGTCTTCTTCATCTCTGTGACCCAAATACTGCCTTCTGAACGCTTTTTTAAAGTCTTTCCATGATTTTAGGTTCGGTCGCTTCGATCGACACCATCTGCTAGCATTTTTCGAAAAGATCGATGGTAAAGCATTCAACAGCTCCCTGTCGCTCATGGCTAGGCTTGCTTTGCAATCCTGCAGCCGGTCCAAAATTTCCTCTGGCTCCTTATCTTCCCCATTGAACTTTAGGTTCCAGCTCTGCAATATTTTAACATTCTTCCGCGCTATATCTGCATTCGAATGACTTTTCCTATTTTTTTGTTTCATTTTCTTATCTTCATATTCCGAATCGCTAGTCGATGTCGACTGGTTCCGTTTGTGGCCTCTCCTGTGTTTTCTACTTTTTTTATTGTGGTTGCTATCTGAGTCTGATGACGTTGTATTACCGTCGCTACTTGTGGTACTATTACTCGAACTCCTATGTCTGCGGGTTTTCACTTTACGGCTATCTCTCTTCTTTACTGATCTTCGGTCTAGTACGCTACTTTCCGAGCTACTTGATGACAGTCGCTTTCGTTCTCCTCTTCTCTGTTTTGATGCTTCAGGTTGCTGGTCTGCTGGCCTGCGAACGGTGTTCACCTTAGGACTCCGAATCTCTGCCACTTCGTGATTCCTGGGTCGCTCCCTTCTCTCTTGAGATCCGCTTGGTGGTCTCGGAGTGTCTACGTAATCCTGTGGGTTTGGTACCGGAGGTGGGACTACCGGAGGTTGTGGCGCGTATACCGGTTCTCGGAGGAGAATTGGTCCATGTTGTGCCGTTTTCATTTGTTCAAACTCCTGCAGTAGCCGTTCGTATGGTCCTGCCCCTCGTGGAATGGCATCTTCTTCTCGATTCTCCTCATCTTCTTTGTTGCTCACGTCGCTACTGTCTGTTGAGTTCCCATTTCTTGGGTTACTGGCTACGGGGTCTCTATGTTTTACTTGTCTAATATATTGAATACTGTCGTTCGGGTTTATCCCCTGCTGTGGCGTTTGGCTTTGTGATGTTCCTGTCGGATTGTCACTTCTTGCTAGGGGTTGTCCCCTCTGACTAGTCCCCGGACCGGCCCCCACGTTCGTTGCTTGTGCCATTGCAGGGGGTCGTGTGACCGACGGCGCTGTGGTGGTTGGCATCGAAGGTAACGTTGGTTCCGAAGCCGTTGACGCTGGTGTAGTCAATCGTATTGGTCTTGGGATCATTGGTACCGCGGGAGTTCCCGTACTGGAATCCGGTGATAGATGATTTCCTGTATAATGGAAAAGTGGCTCTGGCAGCCTCCATTGGTAGCCGGTTGGTATCATCTTCGTTAGTCCCGGAGTATATGCCAACTGTGTATAACTGCTCATCGCTAAGAGTTGCGGTGGAAACCCTGTTTGCACTCTTGGTCGTGTGTTTGCAGACACCATCTGCATCGCGAAGCTATCCGTTGGTCCCCGTGTACGAATTGGTGTCGTCGTAGTGAGAGTGGTGGTCGCTTTGCTTATTGTCTCTAGCGTAAATATTGGTACATCGGTCGTTTATTGTTGTGTTGTGACTTCTTGAATCTGCTCAGTGATTGCCTGTCTCTCTTCTTGGCTACACTCTGTATCTGTGCTTTGCAACTCTACTTCTTTGGTCGCTCTCTTAGGCTTCCTACCTCTTTTCTTCTTCTGAGGTATTTGTTCAAAAGATTCCTCTCGCATTATGGCCGCCGATGTTGCTGGTACTTGATCCCATGGTCTCTCGTCCCATACTATATCCCAATTTACTGCTGCACCTGGTTCCACTGTCCTTATACTTACGTAGTGTACCTCTCGTGCCGCGCACTGATTCCTCGTTGGTGTCACACCACCACTTCGCGTAAATGCCGGAAAGCGTTTTATTATAATTATGTATATTTAATATAGAATAATATAAATTACCGTCTCCGAGGAGTGCCGAGGGTCGCTCGACAATTATCAGTCCCACTCACCGTCGCTTAATTGTAGTCGCCGCGATAGACTGCCCGTATTTAATATCATTGGGACGTGAAATACACGTCACAGTGTGTATGAATGTGTTTCGTCTGCTGCTGCTGTGTTGCTGTTGCTGTGTTGCTGCTGCTGCTCCGGCCCTGCGGCTCCCGGCCGCTCGTGTCGTCTCCAGCTTTTCTCTCTTTCAGGAGGCTGCTACCTGTAAAAATATAGGACTCGACCTCGTGTCCGTCGTTGCCGCTTCCTCGTGCTGCTGAGCTTTTCCGGATGTTTTTGCTGAATCGACTGCTGCTTTTGTCGTGTGTTTGTGCTGCTGGTGTGTGTGTGTGTGTGTGTGTGGTGTCGCGCCGTCGCTCTCCCGTGAAACATATAATAATATTCGCCATTAATAATCCTAATAAAAAATAAGCAATTTCGTATAGCGTGCGTTCGGTGGTTTGTTTATCTCCCCTAATTAATAATAATAATCTCCGCCCTCATCAGGCTATACCTTTATTTAAATATTTCATATTACACCATTATTAAAAAGTATTGTAAAAAAAAATATATTTATATGTGATTTTATATGAGATTTGTTGTTAACATAAATACTTACAATATTTATATGGTACGGATGTTACATTTTTTAAGACGACTACATGTACAAGATATATACGTTACTCGCTATATGAACAATATAAAATATATATATATATATATATATATATATATATATATATATATATATATATATATATATATATATATATATAATAATAAGTTAGTGATTTTGTACTATTTTCTTAATTGCACAGAAGTTGAGGTTAAGTTGCCATAAATACCTTTCATTTTCTTAATCGTCCTTATTTTAAAACTTATAATATTAAAACAATAAATAGCACATTGTAAATATAAATATAAATAAAAGAAGTCCATAGTTAAAAAATGTTATAAGTTATAAATAAGTAAAAAATGAAATATCACAGAAGATTTAATACTATCAGTAGGTACGACAAGACTTTTCTATCACAGACGGTTACCAGACGTTATTTTGAATATCTGAGCATGCTCAAAAGAGCCTTTTGATGGAGTGATTTCAAAATATGTACAACTGACTAGTTTGTAGACTAGATAAAAGGAAACAGCATTATCTAATATTGCACAATTAATCACAATTTAATTATTAAAAACTTAATTATTGATATAGATAAACTAACTCTAATAATGCACAAATTATCACATGAAGTTAAAGAAAATTTTTTTAATTTTTAATGCCTGTTATTATATGTGCGTACGCATCTCTTTGTATACGCAACGGCGTGTGCGAATATAATGACAATAATGAAACTCGTCAATTTTGTCAGTGACCGTATGTGTATAGCTACTTCAAACAAAAGATATTTATTAAGATCCAGAGTCTTTGAAAAACCTTATATCGCTACATTAAACTGATCTTGAATCATTTGTTGCGGTATAATTCGGTAAGAGGGGGCAATTTCAGCCATATTGGATCTGCTATTTAAAATTTTTAAATCTTGATGTCAAATTGAGTTAAATTCAGAGGCCCTAAAAACCCGTATATTGATACTTTAAACTGGTCTTAAATCATTTTTTGCAGTAAAATGGGTTTGGTGGTGGTATAATGTCCGCCATTTTGGATCCGCCATTTTGAATTTCGGAATTCTAATGTTAAAATAAGATTCAGTATCTCCGAAAACCCCTATGTTGATACTTTCAACTAATCTGAAATCATTTTTTGCGTAAAATGGGTTTGGTGGTGGTATAATGTCCGCCATTTTGGATCCGCCATTTTGAATTTCGGAATTCTAATGTTAAAATAAGATTCAGTATCTCTGAAACTATTAACAATAAACCAATTAGTCTTATTTATCTAGTATAATTTAGAAGATGTTGGAAAATTTTCACAATTATTCTAAATTTTCCAAAAAATTCTAAAATCTCCTAATTTTTCCAAAATTTTCTAAATTTTCCAACATCTTCTAAATTTTCCAAAATCTAATCTCTCGAAATTTTTGAAAATTATCTAAATTTATCCAAAAGTTCCCAAAATTTTCCAAAATTTTCCAAAATGCTTCTACGTTTTACAAAATTTTCTAAATTTTCTAAATTTTACAAAATTTTCTAAATTTTACAAAATTTTCTAAATTTTACAAAATTTTCTAAATTTTACAAAATTTTCTAAATTTTACAAAATTTTCTAAATTTTACAAAATTTTCTAAATTTTACAAAATTTTCTAAATTTTACAAAATTTTCTAAATTTTACAAAATTTTCTAAATTTTACAAAATTTTCTAAATTTTACAAAATTTTCTAAATTTTACAAAATTTTCTAAATTTTACAAAATTTTCTAAATTTTACAAAATTTTCTAAATTTTACAAAATTTTCTAAATTTTACAAAATTTTCTAAATTTTACAAAATTTTCTAAATTTTACAAAATTTTCTAAATTTTACAAAATTTTCTAAATTTTACAAAATTTTCTAAATTTTACAAAATTTTCTAAATTTTACAAAATTTTCTAAATTTTACAAAATTAATAATATAAAGAAATGTTCAATGTTGTTAATAATTCATTATTCATTTATCATGCCTCTAGGTGCGCCTAAAAAAACGCGCCGCCTCCGATTTGCAAATTTCGAAGTTGGCACCATATTGCAACGTTTCTTATGCAACATTGCATTCGCTGTACATCTGTCCCTCTGGGAATTTTTAAATTAAAACTGGTAACAAATTGAAAGTATTAATATGTACTTTATGCATGCAAAAGTAAAAAATCGTGTTTTTTTGTAATTACCCCTATTTTTTAAAAGCACGAAAATGGCTTTTTCTAAGGGTCATCATCTTCGTAGTTTGTAATATTTAAGTTTTTTGCAACAGCGATTATAGGCCACCTAATTAATATTTTTACGTGAAACTTGAAATGACAGCTGTAGACTGTATACTCTAACAGCTGATTTTTTCCGATCATTTTGGCCAACTGGTTCGGAACAAATGACCGTAGAACAGAGTGATGTCGCGCGGAGTAACTAAATGATCAGCTAGCGAAGCATCCAGTGTTGATGCCGACTGCCTCCCCTCTCGCGGCGGCACAACGCGGTAGTTTCAAGTGGAAATTTTAATTAGATGGCCTGTAATCGCTGTGTCAAAAAAACATATATTTCGGCTCCTATTGGTCCGATCGTAACATTTTTTTAATTCATATTTTCTTAAGAACATTCCAATGCACTTACTTTCGATACTTCGATGTCTTACAAATTTTTAAAACTCCAATATATCGCATGCACCCACAGTTACCCCAGGGGGGTCAAAAGGGAACAGCCTGTTTAAACTGTCATGCCGTTTCTATATACGTTGGAATGAGGCATCCGGACCCGGTAGGTGGGGGGGACTTATACTACTAAGAGGTAGATAGATAGATAGATATACGATTTATTTGTCAATTTTGGCAAAAATACATTACATAAAAATTGTTATTTTGTCATTACATTAAGTCTTTGATCACTATCACAGTTCGTCAGTGTATAAATATAAAAATTGTTGCACAAATTTGTCATTATCTAATATCACAGTTTGTTTATATCACAGTTCCATAACAATTTCTGAAGTCTACTCATTCTTGCATACACGTACATCCATCACGTCACAATTTAAAAACAATTACAATTCAGCCGATACATACACTCATCACACACGCAGATATATTTACTCTTTATTAAAATGTACTCTTTATATTTTGTACATTACAACATTTTTCACGAAAAGAATACAGAACACGGGAGAATGGATAAATAAAAAAAATAAAAAAAATAAAAAGATACAATTAATAAATAAATAATTAAGTAAATAAATAAATAAATAAATAAGTAAATAAATAGATAAATAAATAAATAAATAAATAAATAAATAAATAAATAAATAAATAAATAAATAAATAAATAAATAAATAAATAAATAAATAAATAAATAAATAAATAAATAAATAAATAAATAAATAAATAAATAAATAAATAATTAAATAAATAAATAAATAAATAAATAAATAATTAAATAAATAAACAAATAAATAAGTCAATAAATAAATAAATAACTACCCATGTATGTGAATTCTCCGTCATCATGAAAAAATGTCAACTTACTCACCGTGCAGTTGTGTGAGGTGCCTGCCTAACGCCGTTTTAAATTTACATAAGGACGGCAGATACCTCACACTGCAGGGGAGGGTGTTCCAGAATCGCGAACCTTGGGCTCTAAACGAATAGAGACCCTTATCAGTCCGCGAACCCGGAACCGAGAGCTCTTTCACACCGCTCCTACTGGAAGTCCTAGCTGTGTTTTTACCAAAGAGAGCCGCAAGGTACGGAGGTTGTCCCATATTTATTGCCCTATACAATAATAACCCCGCAAAGTACGCTCTTCTTTCCTTTACTGTAAGCCAGCCAAGATATTTCCTGTGAGGAGTGATGTGCTCATCCCTTCTAACACCACATATGTATCTCACACATGAATTTTGAAGTCGTTGCAACTTCGTCTCGAGCTCATCAGACACATCAAGGTGAACCACGGAACAATAATCTAAATGTGGCACTACCAGCGCGCATGCAAGCTGCTTTCTCAACGCCTGAGTTGTGCATGAACTAAAAAATCGTAGGCTATAAAGAGCACGATTTACCTTTTTTCCAACTGCATCAACCTGCAGTTTCCACGTGAGTTTAGAGTCCATGACAACACCAAGGTTTGTGACCGAGTCAGAGAAAGGGACATGTACACCTTCCTGAAACTCAATGCCGGGCAAACCAAGATCCTGCAACCGATTGATGTAGTGCTCGGAGCCGAAAATGATCGCTTTTGTTTTGCCCACATTGAGTCGCAGTCCGGATGCTTCGGCCCACTCCGACACTGCCCGCGCAACAGCCGACATGCATCTGATACCCACATAAAGATCTCGCCATGTCACTTGAGTGTAAGTTTGCAAGTCGTCCGCGTATAGCAAGTGTTTAACATCACCACCAGTCAGTACGTCTTGTAAGTCATTGATATAAAGACTGAATAGCAAGGGCCCCAGGACTGAACCCTGTGGCACACCTAGATTGGTGGTTAGCCAATCAGATTCCCCGTTGTTGTCAGTTATGACTTTTTGCCTGCGACCAAAGATGTATGATTTGATCCACAGAAGAACACTCCTGGAAAAACCCATGCGTATCAGCTTACCAAGTAATTTAGATGGTGATATAGTGTCAAACGCCTTACTAAAGTCGAACAGTAGCAGTATAGTCATTAGTTTCTTATTGTCGTTTATCCCAGTTCGTATGTCCTGGGTTAGTTTTAGTAGAGCTGTCTGGGTGCTGTGATGCTGTCTGAGACCGGTTTGCAGAGGATCCAAGATATTTTTGGATCTTAAGAAATCGGTAATCTGGTTGTGTACTATCTTCTCCAGCACCTTGGAGAGAAAGCTCAATAGTGCTATTGGGCGAAAATCTGATAAAATAGATGGCACTGAAACCTTTTTTAGAGGCACCAAGTGAGCCCCCCTCCAAGCCGCTGGGAAGACACCACCAGACAAAGAGGAGTTGAAGACCCACGCTATATGATGACTTATATACGGGAGAGCCTTAGCTACAACGCTTTGGGGAATACCGTCCTCACCCCTAGCCTGCGACGAGAAATGAGCAACAGCCAGGACTACGTCCGTCACTGTAACGTCTTTGAAAACAAAGCCGTCGTCACTGGCCGAGTCCAAGATGCTACCCAAATCAACGTCACCTTCACTCTGGGAGACCGATACCCCCGCAAAGTGCGAGTTCAGCTCACCCGGCGAGAAGCCATGCAACCCCCCTTCCCGTGCCCTTGGCAGGAGCCCCAAGCCCTTTAGTTCTTTCGAAATATCCTTCTTATTTTCTAGGGCTTCAAAAATCTTATTCTGCATGTAAGTCTCCCGCGCGATTTTCATGCGTTGTTCTGCTTCGACCGCGAGAGACCGGTACTCCTGCCAAAGATTACCGTTTTTTGTGCGCTGTAGTCGTCTGCGTACGGTGTCACGTTTTTTTATTATGTGAGCCAGATCTGCGTCAATCCATGGAGGATTAGCTTTATTTTTTGGTGTAAATTGCTTCAGTGGAGCGAGTTCATCTATTGCCCCCATGAGATTGGCGCTGAGCTGTCCCAATAAATCGTCCATGTCGTTGTTGTCCAAGCAATCAAACGCCGCCCAGTCACATTTACTCAGGTAAGATAGAAGATCTTCCTGTTCTATTGTTTTAAAATCTCTGTAACTAAAAGTATCGGTGATGGGGCTATTGTTTAATTTAAAATCTATTTCAACATCTATAATTGTGTGATTGCTGGCAAAGGGCGCCGCCTGATTGCTGGCATTCAGCACCACATCGTTGTCATCTGTCATAACGACATCAATCCATGTGTGAGACCCCTCGAGGTGATGAGTCGCACCATGCTCTATTATTTTTAGATTTAAATCGTTGGCTAATCGCCTAACGAATCTTGCATCAGCCGACGTCTTCAACAGGTTCGCATTCAGATCACCCATCAAGATTTTATGGCTATAGCTATAGTCCTGCGTGTATGTAGCTAGCTTATCAATTAGGTCTGAATTTTGCAGGAATGGTACATGCGGTGGCCTATAAATCAGAGCAACGAATACGGGGGGAAGGTCGCCCTGTTGCACACTACACATAATATATTCAGAAATGTTCGGCGTACCATCCTGGGTGGTACGTGAGCGGCTTAGTATGGTTGCCTTAAAACTATTGTGTACATACAGGACTAACCCACCCCCAAATTTATTCCTATCTAATCTTAAAATTGAATAGCCCTTGATCTGAATGCGATTGTCGTCAATGTTTTGAGCAAGGTGCGTCTCAGCAATTCCAAAAAGGTGGTAGGAGGGACCAGATAGAAGGTGTTGACGGAGTGTACCAATATGACAATCTAGAGAGGTCACATTGATAAATCCTGCTCTCAGTCCCCTACAGTGCACCCCCCCCCCAGCAGTGTCCAACGATAGTCATTCATTTGCGACAGCCTCCGTTTGATTATTTGTTTGAATGTCCAACTTATCTATTTCATTTATATTTGCTTTTCCTGTTTTTTTATGTGAATCTAATGCAATTTGTGGAGTTTCATACGAGGCTAAAATTACTTGGAGGTCTGCCGCTGTTAAAAATTCGTGGGAAACATCGCCATCCCGCATGTTGACCAGGAAACGGCCCCCCCTATGCCAGATATATTTAAATTTGAGCTTCATCGCAAGGGCTTTAAGGCTTCTAAAATTATTAAATGTTTCCCTTGGTAGATGTTCATTTATAAAAATTTTACTATTGAATATTGCATCACTAGTCTCCTGGTCAAGTGCCGAGATGTCGACATCTTTAGTGTGAAAGCCTGTTATAAACTTTTTTTGTCGCATGATTTTATCTCCTAATTCACTGCTGGAGAGGGTAACAACCCTCGGTGATCGTCTGCGCTCGCTAGTTACCTCGGTTGATGTCACCGACTCATCTGACCGAAGCAGGCGGGTATTTACTATATCCGTTTTCTGTATCGATGGGAGGACACGACGCAGTATAGCATGAACTACATCAACACGCTTAGAGGTGGTAGGTGGTCAGCGATTACCCAATATCAGATGAGCCAAAATAGAAAAGAGAGAGAGCATGAAAGTGAATTTGGTTCCTTTTTTACCCCCGTGGGGTAACCACGTCAAGAAAGTTGAAGTGTCGCGAAAAAAATTTGTTTATCACCGAGTGCAAAAGTGCAAGCATTTATTTTGTAGAAGCATAATTTTGTGATAAAAACAAGAGTACTACAAAAGATTTTCTTACGCAAACCTATTCGAAAAAATTTATTTTAAACAACTCAAGAAAAATTTTCAACTATAAATAATCCTATGCCAAAGTACAGCATTTACAAAGCAACTTAAAAAGTTTTGCATATCAGTTACATTTTTTTCCAATTGACAATAATATATTTTGCAACACTATAATTCGACGCCTCATGCAAAGACTAACAAATGTCAGCTTTTTAATATATCGTCTAGCTTTCATGAGGTAAAAAATTAATAAAAATAACGAAAAAAATTTTCAGCAAAGTACACAAATGAATGATATCGATAGAGTGAACACTTTGATATAATTTTGAATCTTTCAAACCCATTATCATTTTTATAAAAGCAAACAGAAATAATGTCATTTTTCGGAAAACTGAAATCTCTTATTCTTCGTATGAGGCGTATAATTGTTGATTAAATTTTATTTATGAACATAGTAAATGCATTCTACTTTTGAAAATAAGATTTCGTAATTTTGTTCCAGTTTATGAATAACGGATTCATTTATGAAAAAAATATCATAAAAATGAATAATCGGTATAAAACAAAAACAAATCAATTAATCATAATTTTTCTTTTATCTCAAATCTTCATAAAAAAATAAAAATAGAGCTTTGAATGACCAAAAGTTAAAAAAAATGAATATCATAAATATGTAAGTTATAAAACTAAAAAGGAATCGAAATATAAAAAAATTTCTTGTGTTCAATTCTTCATAAAAAATCGTATAAAATGAGCTATCTGGTCAAACATTACTGGGTGATACGCAAAAAATCTACAATCAAACAATTTTTAAAAGTCCACTTTGAAGCATCTGGACACAAAAATTCAAATGTTTCATTATAAAGTATAACTATAATTTTAGTCCGTACCTCAAACATGCACCCCTGATAAAAAGAAATGGCGGATTTTTAATTTTTTACAATGAAGTCAATATTTTGGACTTACTTTACCCTGTAATAACGTACAATCCTATTCTAACCTACATCTAGCTACGTTCGTATTTTCAAACTAACTGGCTAATGTAGAATTAGGGATCCAAGCATCTGATACATATAACGCTAGGCATGTTACAAAATATCGATATATTTGGTCCGCACAAAATATAAATACTTGTGTTATAAATACTAATATTAATAATGTCAATGCATATTGTTGTTACAAACAATATGATAAATTACAATGTTGGCAAGTATTTTGGTATTTGGTCTTTTCTTATATTATTTTAAACATCCATGTCTTCTGGAATAGATTGTATCTCCGTGTCATCTGGAGTGGTACAACTGGTGGAAGATAAAGCAATGCTAAACTTCATCAGATCTTCTGTTGGATCATATGACTAGCAGAGATTGTGGTCCGCCCAGTAGATCTTCTAGTTCATTTGATCCTGATTGTAGATCTTGTCGCTGTGCTTAGTATAAAGCAGGGGTTCATATCTTTCTGTGATGTAACTATGTCCTTATTTAACAATTCATGCCTGACCTTCGCCTGGCGCGGACCTTCCTGCATGTTACAGACATGTATGTGGGCGTAGAGTTCCTTTCCGTCCACCAGATTACCGTACAATAGGTGTAGTGTTCGATAGGTCCGATCTCTTCCCATACGAGTCTTCCTCGGTGGCGCCCATCTTACTCGGTAATGACTTCTCTCGTAGTCGTTCGTCGCTTGTTTAGCATGTTCCTGTTATATACAGGGTGGGGTGGGACATTATAATCTCCGCACCTAAATTTCTCCGTTCCTAAACGTGGTATCGAAATAAAAGTTGAGACAAAAGTTGACAAGGGCAAAGGTAGTTTAACCTCATAGACCTTTACAAGGTCTCACCATCAATAACAATAAAAATGGCAATTATGAGGTTAAACTACACAAGTTTTTACCATTTTGACCTTGAAATGACCTTCTGGAGGTCACGAAACAAAGTAAGGTTGTTGTGATTAATGTTTGAGGTAGAGAGGTTATTTGCTTCGACCAGAAAGCCGTAATAATTCAGAGAAAAAGCATAATATCGTTTTTCAGACGTTTGACTTTGATTTTTTACCTCTCTAAGGTCACAAAACAAAATTTTCTCAAAGACATTTTCGATGTAAAATTTTCCGCTCTTTTCAATTCCGGGATAAAATGTAGGGGTTTCCATTTAAAAAAATCAAGTTGACCTTGAAATAACCGTGAAGATCAAGTTCAAAGTTAAGTTCAAGGTCACCAATGTTTGACCCCCTTTGCACTTGTCAACTTTTGTCTTAACTTTTTTTCGATACCACGCTTAGGAACGGAGAAATTTAGGTGCAGAGATTAAAATGGCCCACCCTGTATACTTGATAAATCCTAGGTAGTTGAGGGAGATGCGATTAAATATTTTCTCTTGGTTTTCAGTAATCCTATAACTTCCTCCTTCATGACATAATTTGGTTATGTTTGTGCTCGGTCCATTGTGTAATATTAATAATCTATATAAGGTATCTTTTAAGTCCGTTATTTCATAGACCTCGATTATTTTAGCACTCTGGTCACTATTAATCGTAGGGTTTTGCGATGTTGCCAATGGAGAGGTTGCTGGTCCATTGGTGCTGAAGTTGTATCGCCAATTTACCGCATTGGCCGCATTTACTCCTGTAAATACTATTCTCAGTATTACTACTTCTTCGCCATTTTGGGTTTTATTCGCCATTCCTTACATAGGCGGTATGAATAATGAAGATGATTATTAAAATTTAATGATAAAATTTTATATATAGATTTAAGCATATTCTAATATAATTATAAAAATAGAATTTCACTAGTAATGGTATTTTATATTACAGTTTTATAACATTAGTTATAAAGTTTAAAAAATTATCTATAAACTGGCACGTTTACGTTGTTACTATAGGCCTGTAGGATGCACTATCGTTTGCACAGTGGAGAATTGTTGTAGCAGCCAGAGATCCGAAAACTCTGATAGATTCTTTCAAAACTGCGTCTGAACATTGTATATCGTACCATCGATATTATCACCAGAAGTCGGCACGTTCTTATCTTTAATAAGCTTTTTAATTGATTTATATCTTGCTTTGAATTATTCGTCCGTCAAAAATTCAGACATTTTATTGGCGGAATCTTAGGGATTTCCCTCTCTCTCTCTCTTAAGAATGTTTGTCGTCCTCGGTAAACTTTATCAGGGATAAGATTATGAGGATTTTATGTTAGAAAGGAGAAATATTAGGTAGTGTGCATTTGGCGATGGTATTGTTGCTACACTTTTCATCACTTATTTCGTTTGAAAAAAGGATCGAAATGTTAAGTTTCGTTTGTTTTTAATAAGTTTTATTTATTCGAAGTCTTGCACAAGTTTTATTTTTATTCATTCTTAATATGTATAATTTCAAATTAGTGCAAGTGACTCATACTTCAGGAGGAAATGGTGTATATCGTGACATATGGACCCACGGCTGAAGTGATCCATCTAGGAAGTTGAAATCCCGTTGAAATTATTGTGTTGTTACCACTTAAGGATGAGTTTGGAAACTCATAATATTAGAATAATTATGTAAATTATTCTCAATAATTAAATAATAAAACTCGGGATAGTGGATCTAAAACAATTTAAATTTTTGGACCGGAGATCTTTTTAGAATATTGGAAATCGGTGTGGAAATTAAGAGGCGAACAATGTCTGCAAGTACACAATCGTTTACTCCAAATAACATAACGTTTCCGACGACTGTTAGTACGAGATTTAATAAAAACATGTTTATAGGATTAATGATGATATTCCCATCATTTTGTTGCAATATAAATCAAGATAGTAGAAATCATGTTTGAGATTAATCTTTAAGTGATAAATGAGTATGATTATTATCTTAAAGATGACGAGAACCATATCAAAATCTACTCTGTTTTATCAGGTATAGTATTATAGTTAAGTGATCATTCATTGATGCAATTTATACAATTATATATGTATTTTAATTCTTGTTCATTGTTAAATGATGCTTCCCAGGGTTAAGACAGGAATTGACGTTGAAGATTAATTAGAAGAATACATGAAGGTTAATTAAAATTTTATAGGTTATCAAATTCGATCTTGTATAAACAATAAATAGTAAACAATAAACAATATACAATAAACAATAAGAGAAGAGCAGCCCTTTGGGTTTATCAATTTATTGAAACATACTATGAAGTAAATATTTATAATTTTATTTTATGGATTAATTAATTCCATTTAAATTAGGAAATATCTCATCTTTTGAACGGCTAAATTAGCATTGTTCGTTGTCTTCATTAACATTTCTTTTTTAGGGTAATCATTATTACTAAGTTTGAAAAGTTTGGAAAATATGCACAGAAAAACAAAATATAAAGATTGTTAAATTTTGAAACGGATTTGAATATAGACATAATGATAATAATAATAAATATATTTTTAATAGCCTTCTTCCTGAGTACATCGTTCAGCAATAATGAGTTTATAGAATCGTACAATGCAGACTACAACTAGCTGAATTCCACATTTATAAATGTTATCAAGTAAAAGATCAATGTCATATTTTTACAAGTATATCTATAATGGATTACAGTGTATCTAGTTCTTTAATAATTATGGATAAGATCATATATTTTACTTGCTATATAGGGATATTTATTCCTACAAAATTTATATAATTATATATAATGATATGATCTTTAGAGCTCAATCTCCATCAATTTGGTAATAAAGTTTATCCAATTTGTGGTTCAATCGAAAGTTTTGTGATAGAAATGATCGCGAGAACATAAAAGAAAATAAAAAATTATGTAGCATACAAAACACAGCATATTATATGAGAATATGATAAATAATTCAGGATAAAAATGGCATAACATTATATGTAAGATTAAACGATAGTTAAAATTTAGATAGAACGTCCCTAAAAATGTTTTAAATTGTTGTTTGTCACTTTTAGTTTTTGATTTCATTCAAGTAAAATTCTGATTTATTGTTGTTCACGAATTTTGCCTGTATCCCTCAAGGGTTCACATGTTGCACTATATGTTTTGATGCTCGTCGAAGGTCGAAATGACATACTTGGGTATGGGACAGAAGCTATTTATACTTTTAGCAGTAAAGTAAATCTATATCATATAAAGGGTTAGAACATTTACCTTTACGAAGGTTTCAGTTTTTCTTGGAAGCCTTACGTATATAATAAATCGACCTTTATGTTTTCCATCATTTTGAAATATATTTATTCTTAGAAAATCGAGTAAAGACAGGCTTTTACTAATCCATATTGGTAAAAAGATAATTTGAAAATAAACAGAATATGATGGGCATAGTATGCTCTTAGTATTCTTCATTGCTTAATATATTTATTTATCTGCAATGATACACATTTAAAAAATAATTTATTTTTTTCCTTTTTGGATTTCTACAAAATGTACGATTCATTTTGTTATGCGATAGATATTAAGTTATCAGATTTTGTCTATATGTACTGGAATATTCTTAGGACGTATTTAACTTTAATATTATAATAATAGCTTTGTGGCTTAAATTAGTGATAAGGATTAAGGTAACTTTTCGGAAAACAATGTATATATCTATACTGTAATATTCAAACGTTGTATGTAGGATAATTAATTCAGTATAAATGCATAAAATGTATCTAACATTTGATAATCCTTAATCATTTAAAATTCTCAGAATATAACCTTATAGCTTTTCGTAGATACTTATGAGGCAATTTTCTTCCGGTTAATTTTCAAACATTTTCTTAAAGATTTATACGATTCAATCAAATAGGTCCAATAGGTCAATAGGTCCAATTTTCAAAATTTATGATTATTGTAATGGGTACATAATATGGGTAAATAATTACAAATTTTAGATTTTTGTTATAAAAATGTTCTCGTTATCCATAATAATTAACTAGTTATTTCATTCTATCAATTTTTAATCGAAATAAATACAAAATTATTGTATATAATAGTGTAAAGGCAAATTTGAATAATACTGTCAGTTTTAAGTGATCATATATGTTTACATCTCGGGGAGATACATAATGGGGATTGTCAAGAAGTTAAGATTTAATTATTTGTATGTAGGTAGTGACACTTTTGAAATTTAATAGGTATGGATATTATGAGTCTGTTTTTCTTCTTAAATTATGAATATTTTCACTATAGTTCTTTAAATTATAATTTTAAGGGTGTTTTAATGCCTTGCTTATGGGTAAAGTATTAGTAATTCATGCTTATACAAATTTTAAGATTATTTTTAGAGTTAAAGAAATTCAATGTAATTACTTATTCATTAAATTTAGATTGTTCGAGTTCAATCAATATATCAATATTGTGATAGGTTTGTTGCTATACGGTTCGGCGGCTACGCGGACTGATTGTAGTTCAATGCTGCACGTTCAATCAACCCGCCGGCGCAATTCACGCCGTTCCGTTCGCGTTCAACCGATCAACTTGCACGACCAGAGATCGTGCTTTCTTTTAGGTTGAGGCTCGACTAGCCACTGATAATGCACACAGTATGTGCGCCCACGTAGGCGGCAGCAGTCCAAGGGGGAGAGAGTACAAAGAATAACACTTGTTAGTTAAAATTCTAAATAGAACGGGCTTTTATAGTTCGATAAATAATTACATTGAGATGTGATATTCGTTCTATCAATTAATGCCAAGCGGCGAGGGTTAAGAGAGCAGGAGGTTGTCTCTCACGTCTTGCGTTAGAAAGAGATGGAGATATGACTTACAAGGGATGATATCCTGACCTGGTCTCGCAGCCTCTTTCTCGTAGATGACCCCCGCAACAGGTGTCGACCGGAATGCAGGCTTGCTCGGTTGTTCCGCGCGCTGACGTTCGGCAGTCTCGTATTTCGGCAGTCACGGTATTATTCGCAGCGTGCGTAGCGCACAGCGTGTCTCTCGTCTGGGAAGAGCGAATCGGAACTGACTGCGCGCGCGAAGGCTGGCCTTCACCTAGCCCTACGTGACGCGTCACGGTAATCGCACTCGAATTGCTTCTGTGTCTTTTCTACTCTCTCTCTCTCTCTCTCTCTCTGTCTTTCGGTGAGTACAGTACACCTGTAAATCGCTTCTCGCTTGTTAAATATTTTTGCTGCAATTTTCGTGCACTCGGGCCTTGTTATTTGCAGTTTGGGCATGCACTTTTTCGCCCCCACCTTGTGCAATATTCTTTTTCACGGTGCGGGGCCTTGCAGCTGCATAATTGGTGCATTTTGCTTTGGTTTAAAATCCTAACCTCGCTTTTGGTATGCTGCAAAATTGGCTGATTCATCGATCTATTATCATTCGATCAATCTACTAACGACATCTATGGACGAGTACGTCAACCTCTCACACTATGGATGGGTCGTCTACCAATGCTACCGACGAGGATGTGTTTGAGTGTCCATCGTCAATCCAATTATCACCTGAAGATGTCACTAATCCGTCGGCTAAGGTTAGAAAACACCGTGATACGTTACTCGGCTGGCTTTCTAGTGCCAAAGAAGGCGAAAAAAAAAACTGCTATACGTGAAGCGATCAATGTATTTAGCGACTCTATCATTAGTATTAGTAATGCGTATTTGAGCAAAATAGCCTTAGACGAAGTATCCGACTCGTGCAATATTATTCTTAAACGCTCATGTGAAAAAATCGAGCGTGTTTGTGAGAAACTTGTAAAAAATGTCACTGCGTCCGCGAATACAGACACTTGCTCGTACGCATATATAGCGTCCCAGCCGGCTCACTCGAATTCTAATGAAAAATTAACTCAAAAAGTATCTCTTAACCGCGGTAAATCATTCGCGATTAAATCTGCAAAACGAATCATTATAAGCCCTTGTGAACATTCGAAACACAGATTTCCTTCGTCAAAAGAGACTAAAATTGCCGTGCAAAATGCCATCAATCCGGTTCAATTAAAACTGAACGTGCAGCGTGTCTCGGGGGGACCTAATAATTCTGTCATTATTGAGGACGATATGTTGGACGCAGCTGTCCTGCAGAACAGTGCATCTCTCTTGAAGTAAAACCAGATACTAAGACTAATCCGAGGCTTATTGTGCATGATATCCCAGTCGAACTTGCCGAAGACGACATTCTTAAATGTATCGTCGATCAAAATTTATCCGACGAGGCAGTTGTTGGCCTCAAAGTGCTATATCTGTACCCTGCTCGTGATAAAAAGTATCGTTCTTGCATTTTAGAAACTCCGCCCGACATTCGAATTCGCCTTCTTAAACGCCAAAGAATTAACATCAGTTGGATTTCTTGCCGAGTAGATGACCACGTACCGATTTTACAATGCTTTAAATGCTTTAGATTCGGCCATCCAGCGAGCGAGTGTAAAAATAATGTATGTTGTGGAAGATGTGCGGGTGAGCATCTAGCTACGGTTTGTAAGGTAAAAAGTAGATTGCTGCGCTGCGTAAATTGTACGTCTGCTAAATATTCGAGTACCGCGCACTCTGCCTCAGATAAATCTAAATGTCCGATCTTGCGTAAAAGAATTGAGCAGAAAATATTATCCACGAATTATGGAAATAGTTGAGCAATGTCACTCTTTAAAAATAGCGCACGTAAACGCGCAGTCGCTTGAGCCTCATTTTCTTGATGTTCAATCTATTATCATTAAGGAGCAGGTACATGTCATGGCTATATGTGAATCCTGGCTCAAGCCAACCAGACGTTCGAAACTTTTTTCGATACCGCGCTACAATTTTCTTCGAGTGGATAGATTAGGTAAAGTTGGCGGAGGAGTAGCACTGTATATTCATGAATCAATTAAATTCAAAATCGTGTCACAGTCGGCACAGCCGAAAGTATATAGGAAAAGACCTGAGTACCTATTCGCAGAACTTTACGTTGGCAATTTTAAAATTCTCTGCGGCGTGGTCTATAGCCCTCCTAAGTGTGGCTACTGGAGCGACGTTGAAGAAGTCCTCTTAAATCACAATTCTCCCTGTGATTTTACTGCTATACTTGGCGACTTAAACATTAATTGGGCAGCTGTATCCACTCCCCGCAATATTTTGTTCAACTCTCTAGTCTCATATCTTCTTGAACCAATTCTCTTTTTACCCACACATCATACCGGCGACACGTATACAACTATTGATTATGTGTGTGATTAGTGACCTAAGTAAAGTTGTTGCATTTACACAAGAGCACTTTCCTAGCATTTCCGATCACGATGTCTTATCTTCCACCCTTGCATTTACGTTCTCGCTCCGTCCTGCAACCCTTATCACGCGTCGCTCGTTTCGCAATTTAATAAAGACTTGTTTAATCAAGATCTACAGGCAATCGATTGGCATCGTATATGCAATATTAAAGGGATCGACGATAAAGTAGACTTCTTCACGTCCTCACTTATCAGTCTATATGACAAACACGCGCCCTATCGGGCATTTACTCCGCGGAAAAGTCATTCTCCCTGGTTCAACCATGATCTGAAAGAGCTCATTAAATCTCGTAATAGAGCCTGGTGCAACTTTAAGCGCTCTGGCCGAGCGAATGATCGCGATTTGTACAAGCAGCTCAGAAACAAGGTCAAAACTGTAATTAGAAATACCAGATCTTCGTACTATAAGAATAAATTTTCTAATTGTTCTACGGCTACCGATATGTGGAAGTGCGTCGATGAATTAGGTATAGGCTCGAAGTCTCATGAGACAGCTCCTTTACCCGCTTCCATTGTCGATTTTAATCAATTTTTTGTAGGGGTTTCCAACCCTTTACCTCTTAAGGACAACTGCCCCACAGCTAGAATTTCTCCAGACAACCGCTTTTATTTCCAACACGTTGATGCTGTTGATGTTATTATAGCCATTGTCACTGCTCGCTCTAATGCACGTGGCCCGGATGATATTCCAGTAAACCACCTTAAAGATTGTCTGACAGTTATCTTGCCTGCGCTACTGAACATTTTTGACTGCTCATTACAATCCGGTTGTTTTCCAACTAGTTGGAAGCATGCTATTGTTCGGCCTATTCCCAAGTGTAAATCACCAGTTGAAATCGGTCAATTTCGACCTATAAGTATTCTTTGCGCGGCCTCAAAAATCCTTGAAGCGGCAGCACATAAGCAGATGGCTGATTTCATTTTTCGAAAGAAACTGCTTGACTCATTACAATCTGGCTTTCGAAAGCATCATAGTACTCACACTGCTCTGTTAAAAGTCGTCGATGATGTTCGTGAGGCTATTGCCAAGGAGATGCTCACCCTGCTTGTGGCCATTGACTATACTCGCGCTTTTGATCTAGTTAACGTCGCTCTTCTGATGGATAAGCTTAAAACGCTTGGCTTTTCTGACGTAGCATGCAATTGGGTTCGATCCTTTCTCGATAAGCGCTCGCAAGTCGTGGTCGGCCCTTCTGGTGAAACCTCTACCCCGCTCATCCAAAATTCAGGCGTCCCTCAAGGTAGCATCAATGGTCCTCCGTTCTTTTCGCTTTTTATTAACGACGCGCCCACTGCCTTACGTGAATGTAAGTACCATCTTTATGCTGACGATTTCAAAATCTACTATCATGGCTCTATTAAGGACATTCCGCTTATCTTACAAGCAGTCAACAACGATCTTGAAAGACTAACTTCTTGGGCGGCTGCAAATGGTCTTTTGATAAATTCACGTAAAACCAACGCCATCTGGTTTGGCTCTCGTGGCTTTATCAGCAGGCTGCAGTCTATGAACGTCCCTGCTCCATCTATAAATGGAGTGGCCATTCAGGTTTGTGAGTCTGTGAAAATTTTAGGTGTTACACTTGACAGCGCTCTTTCCTGGACCCCTCAGTGCACCGCGACTACTCGTAAAAGCTTTGCTGCTTTATCACGTCTAAGAAAAAGCAACGATCTAATTCCCGATAACACAAAGATGCTGCTGGTCAAATCACTCGTTTTTCCCTATTTTGACTATTGCGCGGGTCTGTTTATTGATCTTTCATCTGAGCTTGTCACTAAGCTCTCGCGTTGCAAAAATGCGGCCGTGCGTTTCGCTACCGGCGTAAAGAAATTTGAGCACATTACTCCGGCTTATAAAGCCAATGATATTTTGCCTTATACTGAACGTCAGAATTATTATTGTCTGTCACTTCTTGCCAATATTCTTCGCTCCGATCAGCCTTCCTATATCGTGAATAGACTAAAGTTTCGTCCAGTGGACAGCGTAGGGTCTTTGAGATGCTCTGAGTATGATCTCAAACTACTATGGGCACGGACTGACTATTTTAAGTTTTCGTTTATCGTTGGAGCCGCGCGTCTTTGGAACTCGCTACCTCACGATTCGAGACGATGCATCATGCAACCTAGTTTTAAGAAGCGACTTTTTGACCATATGCTGCGCCGTACCTTCGGGGAGCCTCCTTTGTGAAGTATTTTGTATGCGTAAAGTTTTAATTAATGTTTTTTTTTCTCTTTTATTGTAAATTTTTTTAAGATATTTTAGAAGCATTTTATTATATTTTTGTTTTTTTTCTCTCTGCGTCAACCGTTGTTTTTATCATTATTTTTATTGTACATTTTTTATTATTATTTTTTTTTTATTTTTTATATGTTATCTAAGTTTTCACGATATATTATTTATTTATTTATTTATTTTATTAATTTTAAGTATGATACATGTCGTCGTTGCGTGCTTTTGCGGTAATCCCGCCTGCGATTAAATGTTTTAATTTATTATACGAGTATATTGCAAATGTAATTATGCCAAGACTATGTAGGACCTCTGGAGTCCTTAGTCTCAAATAAATCAATCAATCAATCAATCAAATCTCTTTCTTTCTCTCGCTCTCTGTCTCTCTCTCTCTGTCTCTCTATCTATCTCTCTGTGTCTCTCTTTCTTACCGTGCGCACGGTAGTGCGTCTTGTGTCACCTACTCTCTCTCACTGATGCTTACGTAAATATACAAAGAATTGATAGATACATATATTATCTGGCTTTCGCCCGGAGAGGCGTTATGACGTTTTAGAAGAGAGTGTATTATAATTGTATGAGTAATAAAACTGTCACAACTGCCATCCACCAGACGCTGGATAGTCGACCAGGCGGTCCAGCTCTCCACCATCTATCCACAATCACCAAACTACACAGCTCAGCAGAATATTTGTACGCGTTAAATTACGGCAAATAATTGTATAATCGGACATAATAGAAAATCTAATTTGTTTATAACGTAATTATTTATAACTATTAAATAAACAGTACGATATTTCCTTTTATATAAGGCCAATTAATTAAGATACGTATTAGGATATTGGAAGACAGAAGTAAGAACCTTTGCACTCAAAATTAGCACAAATAATTTACTGTTAACAAATTAAAATAGCGGGTGCACTGATTCTCACATGTTCAGTATCAGGCTGGCAGAATAATGTCTTTTAATCATAATCAAACATTAATATACATAAATAAGAGGGGAAAATGACGCAGCAGCGGTATACGAGAGAGCGGAACGTGCGCGAATATTATTACCTGAATACGTAATTTCGCACTTGGCGCATATTCGGAGAATCGAGCCGCCGAGAGCAGAGCAGAGTAACAGCAACAGCAAGGAGATGGGGACTCACTGATCGTCAAACCACCAAAGAAACCACTACCTACAAATTCAAGCGCCAAGGAAGCCATTACGTGTCTGTAACTTTTTGCAGATCTAGACAGACACATGAGTTTTATTTAAAATTCTTTTTCTGTCGCTCTAATCAGTAAAGAGTAAAATAATAGTTAACTCTATATGAACAATATAACACAGAGTTTTATTTAACAAATAAATTATTATTGCTTATTTATGCCATATGAATGTATTTGTTGCAGAAGTTAGACTCTTTGTTCAATATACCTCGAGTCACAAACAACACAGAAATTTTTCTTTATCATGATCAGATAACCTTTGTGGGATAAATATAAATAAATAATTAAATGTTAATATCTTATAATAATTTTATTTTCTTTCCTTTTTGATTATTTAAAGAAATCAATTGTGTAAGCGTTTGGAATAAACGGGTAGAATTATCCAAGATGTTTGCTTTTGTAATTATGATAAAAAGGCAAATAAATAAAAGAATTAAAGGTCGGTTGGCCACTATGGTGTGTTAAACATAAATTATGATTTGTTAAATTCACATATACCTGTGTACATTTATTAAACCCCTCCTATAATAAACAAATTTGCTTCGCAGTCCTTTATATATTTTTCTACATAGAATATTAGTCATTTAAATTAATAAATATGTATGATTAAATAAACAAGCAAACAGGATAAACGTTGCTTGTTTAATTAAATTAATTTTGCAATAAAAAGAGAACTCGCAGTATATATATAAGTTGCAAAAGTAAATAAAGAACTATAAAAATTAACTTATTTACTATCTCCTAACTCTCTTTAGTGCGATCGACGATAGATGACCTGACTGGTCAGTACATGATTACGTACGGTAACAACAGAATAACCTAATGAAAGTTGTCATGAGCATATAAATTACAACTGAGGAAAGAAAAACTTTTCGAATTCGGCGCACGTGAAGTTAATGACGATAAAAAAATCGAAGGCAGGAAGAAATGAGAATTGTCGTCGATCACTGTGAGGATGCTTTTCGTTCTTGGGGCGGTGTTAGTTCTGTTTCCTTGGGCCTCTAATGCCTCGAGCTCGGTGGCCTGAATTTCTCTGCGAATCCTTCAAAGAAGTGGATAGCATCTAGTAGGCTATATGCGTATGCCTCTTTGATCTCATTCGCTCGTTTCTGGGCTCCGCGCGCTAGGCGAACTACCTTGGAACATTTTGTTTTGACTCTTCGTCGGGCGATATATCGTTTTCCTCGGCGCTGTTTTCGGCCGTAGGCCAGCTGAGGTAAGGCTTTGTTTTCGGTCGTAACCAGCTGAGGGAAGACGTTGAATTGTCTGTCGGCGATATGTCGCTCATATTGAGCTAGTGGCTCGTAGAATTCTGTCCGTGCCGAAATAATCACTCGCGATGGGGCATTATAACTAATTGCTCTGCGCTATGGTTGCGGCAGGAACAATTGTTCTTTTCAAAAGGAAACTTATTAGTATTAGCGTGCAATTTCGATTAAATGACAAAAAAAATCGCATGTAGTAATGCATCGTTGTACACGAATACGCATACCATTATATACTCAAGATGCAATTATCATCTATTTGGCTTTTGACACAAGCTTGTCGGAAATTATTTCGGACGTAACTTGTCTGTTTTCTAACCATTGTTCAAAATTGATTGCTTTTTGTATCGACCCATGATGATACATTGTGGTCCTTAAAAGGGGTATGGCCACAGTAGCAGGCATAAAATCATGTGCATATTCAACATTTTTATTAATATAAAAAAAAAGTTTATTAATAAAAGTAAACAATGGTATAATTAAATACATGTCTTGAAGTATCAAAACAATTTTTTTTTTAATTTTTCTTTAAGCTACTCTGCATGCAAAATTACATGCGTAATTTTGGACCTGGAACAAAATAAAAAAATTTTCACGCTATATAACTCGAATGGTAACTTATTTCTATGATAATACTCGTAAAGTATCAAGAACAGCCAAAAAAAAAAGTTTTTATACTCGCGGTTGGATTCGATTCCGGAACTTTACGAACCGAAAGCAGGCGTTTTATCCACTACGCCACGACTGCACTGACTATTTATCTGCGCTTTAGTCTTCCTATTGCCTCGAGTTGCATTTCGGCTGACTCGGCCTGTGACACGTCATACATTATACCTGACACAAGCCTGGCCCGAAAAATCGACGTCCTCGTCGATTCGTCTCTACTTGTAGAATTTCTTCTTTATCGATAACCTGTCACTCCGATCTTCGTGGTACTTCTGACTTCACGGGATGCAACACATCTTTATTAATTACCCTTAGACTACCCCGACCCCCATTATATTAATTATTTTCTCTAGTAGCTAAGACATGCAACTGCGAATAGAGAATCCACTTGTGGGCGACATGGTAAGCTCCCGCTTCACAACACCAGAAACGTTACGAGTTAATAATTCTCGTATTTCCATAGTAAATAGACCGCACTAGTTATTTCCTTGCGCTTTAGTATTCATATTGCCTCGAGTTACATTTCAGCTGACTATGCATATGTCGCACGTCATACGTGATAATGGCATAACCAACTATAATTGCTAATAGTCGTAAACGTACATAAGTGCTATCTTTTAAAACAAATCAATAAATTAAGTCTCAAATGTTAGTTTCGTAGTATGTCCAAAACTCAAATTTCCATAAAAATGGCACTCTATGTATAAGTAAGGTAGGTACAAAAAATCCTTCGTGTACCTACTAAACTATAGAGTTAATAGTACACATTTGTATTGGTTTTAAACTCATTATTCGCTAATTATCATTAAAGCAAGGTACATACTTTTTGTCCAGCAGTTTGCGATAGAATAATGATGACGATAGTATCTACACCAATAAACGCAGAAGTTTGCTATAACAAACCATCTTGACGGTGAATTCGCGAACAATATGTTATGACTCATCAAACGTATCCGGAAAAAGATCTGGGAATAAAAAATGTTACGAGTAGAAATAGTTTTCTCACTTCAGATTTCAGTAAAAAGCAGTAGAGGTCAGTTCCGTAACAATACTAAATTACTATCTAGATACTGTTTATTAGATGTTTTACTACATGTAAAAAATGTTTTTCGTAACTTAATAGTAAAGTTCATAAAACTTATTTGCAAAGAAGTTCACATGTTAAGTCTAGGAGTTATGAGAGAAGTTCAAAGTAAAATGTCAGTTCCGTAAGAGATCAGTTCCGTAACTCCCTATGAAAAGTATTATCAAAATAAAAGGCATTTTCAATCATATTAATAAAAAATTAATAACACCACGTGATTCTACGGCTAATGATACATAAAAAGTCATACGAAGTTAACTCTAGTAAATTCAGGAGAATCAATGCAGGTTGAGGGTAAAAATCGACAATTTTCACTCATCCGCCGTTTTCATGCTTGTTTTGAGTACGTTACCGCGGAATAAAGCATATACATTCTATACCCTATATAAAAAAGTGATGACTGCTTGTATTAATTAATACATTATACCAATATTTTAATTCTGAAATACAAGAAACCAAATTAAATAAAATAAAACCCCCTGATAACACATACAGTTTATAGTACGTTTTTAAAACGCTAGAATTAAAACCTTAAAGCCGGTAGCTCAATAAACAAAATTTAATGAAAAATAACAAAATGGCAATTGCAAAAAAGGTCAAAAATTTCAAATGTCCGCCATTTTGTTATTTTTCATCAAATTTGGTTTATTGAGCTACCGGTTATAGCAAAAAGCTTATTTTTTAATAACCCGTCCACTTTTTTGCTTTCAGGCTCTTCAAAGCGGAGATATCACGTCAACCAGATTGTAGTAGGGTCAACTTCAGGCAGTATGACCAGCCAGATTTAACATACAAAACAAAAATAAAAAATATATTTTATAAGTGTAGAACCTCTTTTTTTAAGTGTAAAAAGTTTGAATATTTAAAATAAATTTTTCTATGAAAAAAAAATAATTGAAAATTATTGCTTAGATTGCAGAGTGACCCCTTAAGCTATACTTGATTTTATTGCCAAAAAGTGCATTTTAATAATTTTATTAACAATATTTCATGTTTTTTATTACTTTTTTTTATATAAATATTGCATTCTTGCCATTTTGCGACTACAGTCACTTTTCTTCTGAAGGAGCTATCTTCATAATTTTTAGTATAATAGTTCGAGTGATGACCCACTTCTTTCAGGATTTTAAGTTTTAAAATGAGTTTAATTAATCGAAAGGGGCATTATAAGGTTTTAGAACATATTTTTATGAAAAATTAAGAAAATTTGCCAAAAAATCCTTTGTTGCTATTTATTAAAGAGATTTAATTTTGTTGAATATATGGAGGATGAAATTTGCTAAAAAAATGTAAAAAATGACTACACGTTCATATTTAGCCTTGATCAACTTCGAACCTAAGGGTTTAAAAAATTCTGAAAAAGTCACATACATTCTACATACCAAGAGGAACATTTTTAGCAAAGAAATATAAAAGAACTATTTTGTAGTCGACCTCACAGAGTATATATATATATATATATATATATATATATATATATATATATATATATATATATATATTATAACGGGGTGCTCAATCATTAATATCAATTAAATTATTAACTAAACTAGTATCCTGCAGGCGTGCGCCACACGCACCGCGTATGCGCGGCTTATCGCAGCTCTTACCTTTGAGGCGGCCCGCGGCGACTCGCCGCTGTAGCTGTGCAGGTTTTTCCCATGTATACACCGAATCCACGAGGATTCGACTTCGTGCGGAGTTTCCTCGACGCATTGGTTTTTGCGACCTAGAAGGAGCGCGAAAACGCGAAGACTAATTATTTCGCAACGCGAACAGCGATGTAGCCTTGCTTAGGCTTAATACGATGCGAGGAGCAGGCGGGTTCGGGTTGTTTAAAGGCACACTGATTTAACAGAAACAGCAGAAGCTATATTCTAAAACAATAAATAAACAAATATACTACAATTACTTTGACATGTAAAATGAGTCGATAATAAATTATAAAATTGCGTAGGTCGAGCGTCGCTGAACACGCCGCCGGAATCCGAGAGGGTTGCAATCGCGCGCGATCCCTCTTCACCGTGGGCTGTTACTTGAAGAAAAATTAAAGGATTAGATAGTTTTATTTAACTGTAGTCCAGTTTATCACTTGTCAAAATGTGGTAAAATATGCTAAAATACATTTTTTAACCGATACATGCTTTTTAACATCATTTAGAGTTTACTACGTGTATATGAAAAAATAAGTTTTAGCAACATTAGGTCTAAATAAAAATCTGCTGAAGTTATAAACTGTGTAAGAAAAAAACAGCAATAAGATATTTTTTTTATATTTTCTTCTATTTTAAATTATCTTATTTTAAGTATCCTTCACAGAGTGCAATTTTTTGTAATTATACTCCTCCGAAACTATCCAAGCAAATCTCGACATACGCATTGCAAGTTGTAGGGTTCATTATGTATATTTTAATTAGTTTTAAATCAAAATTCAAATAATGAATTAAGATTTCTTTCAATATCTACTTTTTTTTTACAATCGATATTCATTATCTCATAATTTTCTGTTGGAGTAGCTAGCAGGATTACACTTTCTTATGGTTATAGCTAAACCATTGAAAATCCTAAATTAGGATATTTATCATCATTTGTTTTTGGACTACTGACAACGGGTATCTACACTTTTTTGTAGCTAGGTATAAACCTTTGCAAACCATGTATTAAGTTTTTGTCCATCGTCTATTTTTTGACAATGGATAACCGATATCTTCAAATTTACACTCATGATGATTACACTTTTCGTAGCTTGATATAAGCCCTTGTCAAACATGTATTAAGATTTTATCTATCATCAATTTTTAACAATCGATTACCGATATCTCGAAAATTTATAGTTTGGTTAGCTTGCTGAATTAAACTTTTATATATTTACAACTAAGCCATTACAAATTATAAATTTTGATTCTTACCATCATTTAATTTTTGACAATCGATAACCATTATCTCGAAAATGTGTTGACCAATCAATTCGCGGAAATACACTTTTTTATAGCTAGATACAAACCGTTATCAATCATACATTCGGAATTTTTTATTATATATTTTTCTACAATCAATAACGGATATTTTGAAAATTTATAGTTTGATTATCTCGCGGGATTACACTTTTCGTAGTTACAACTAAAACATTACAAATTGTAACTTTATATTTTGCTATCATTTATTTCTCAACAATCGATAACTAATTTCTCGAAAATTCATTGACGATAAACCATGCAAATTTTAGTAAGAGAAGAAATAACTTTACAAACCCGCCGTGTAAAAGAACAGGAGAGTCGGGTCGTTGCGAAGAAGAGATCCGACGATGACTGACGTAACTCATGATTGATCCTCTTCATTGCTCGTCTGCGCATGCGCGAATTTAACGCAGTGAAATACCGACGACTGACGCAGCGAAGCTCAGCAGAATACTGATTGGTTGCGTCCTTTTAGGGGGGAGACGCGGAATCTGCTAGGTAGCAGCGATACACTTACAGTATGCGAACTAGTCCTGGTCTGTCCGATAAGCAAAGCGATTGTTTTAAGAGAATTTGCAATTAGAATACAAATGTCTAAAGAGGTTAGACAGACAACTAACTTGTTATTTCACAGGCAGCGCGTCGTCAACTTTACAGACCTTGATGAAGTAAAGAAATAGCGTGAATGCTGTTATGTGAGTTCGGACACGCAGGCACACTCAGCATACTCAAGAAAACTCATAAATAAATAAATAGAAAAACATTAGTGGACAAACTCTGACCTTGAGAAGTTTAACGAGAAAAGTGTGGTGCTCACCAGAGTCCATTGTCAAGTCGAGACCTGGACGTGCATCATTGTCAAAAACTGTAGTGCTGCATCTCAATATGAGCACGAATTACTCGCAGGCGCACAAATTCTCAATTTATGATTTGCAATGAACTCAGGAATCTACCTTACCGATAATCGATTCTTAAAAATTGATGATTGACAAAATCTTAATACATTCTTGACCCAGGGCTTATATCAAGCAAACGAAAAGTGTAATCCCCTGAATTGATGGGTGTATACATTTTTAAGATAACGGTTATCGATTATCAAAAATAGATGATGTACAAAATCTTAATGCATGGTTTGCAAAGGTTTATACATATTGTAGCTACAAAAAAGTGTAATCCTACGCTGTCATGATTTTTTAAAATTTTTTTGAGATACCCGTTATCAGTAGTCGAAAAACAAATGATGATAAATATCTTAATTTATGATTTTCAATGGTTTAGCTGTAACTACAAGAAAGTGTAATCCCGCTATCTAATCAAGCAGAAATTTTTGCGATAATGACTATCGATTGTAAAAAGGAAGATATTGAAAGAAATCTTAATTCATTATTTGGAGCCACTTTGACGCAAAATCTGTCGGCTTTCGTCACATATCATCAAGTCTCCTTTGTATAAAGACCAGAGTCTCCGCTTGCTCTACAGGTTGATTTGTAAGATTATATATTCTTGTCTTGCAAAAACTTGCACGCTAACTCGCAGAAGAGCTCTAAATACTGGCGCGGCGATCGACCTATCGACTTTTTTTCGCCATGCCCAATAAGCTCAGTGCCGACGCGTCGAGCTGCAAAATAACTTTCTGTATACACTAGCGCATGCGCGACTGAGCAATGCAGACGATACTAGCGCCATCCGGAACTCGACTTTCCAGAAAATTCTGTCGATTTGCGTCAGTCATCGAGAGGTTATTTGCATCGACTGCATCGTTTTTCAGACGTTGGACCTTGATTTTTTACCTCTAAGGTCACAAAACAAAATTTTCTCAAAGACATTTTCGATGTAAAATTTTCCGCTCTTTTCAATTCCGGGATAAAAATTAGGGGTTTCCATTTAAAAAAATCAAGTTGACCTTGAAATAACCTTGAAGATCAAGTTCAAGGTTAAGTTCAAGGTCATCAATGTTTGACCCCCTTTGCCCTTGTCAACTTTTGTCTCAACTTTTTTCCGATACCACGCTTAGGAACGGAGAAATTTAGGTGCGGAGATTCAAATGGCCCATCCTGTATATATATATACATATATATAGAGAGAAAGAGAGAGATTGATTGATTGATTGATTGATCTTTATTCCGCCTTGGGGTAGAACCCCGTCTGGCGCAAAGAAAATACAAAGTTATAATTTAATTAAATTTACATAGCATAAATGTACAAAGAAATTGACATGTAAGTTTAATTTTAATTGCAAGTGTAAATTCGTCTAATGTTAATTACAATTCAAGAATTAATAATATCGAATGAATAGGTTCTAACTAAATTCTAAGTTCTAAGTTGTACAGCTAACGCAACATATGTAATAAAATATAATTTAATAACTAACTAAAGGGATAAGCCCTCATTTTAAATCTTTGTTTCCCAGTCTATACCATCACTCATCAAGAGAACATCTCGCAGGAAGGTTTTGAAAATCCCAAGGGCCGACGTAGAAAAATCTACAACACATAACGAATTCAGCAACGCGGACGCTCTTATATAAAATTCCTGATTGAGGGATTCCGTACGAGGGGCGGGATAAAGAAGAACTCGAGGGGGATTCCTAGCTGACTCACGCACAGTTGCAGCAATATTGAGTCTTGAAAAACAACTGGAAAGATAAGAAGGACGTCCGTGGACAATGACAACATAGGCTAGTGCGGCAGTAAAATATTCACGCTTACGTGCTGCTGACAACCTGCCTAATTCCAGCCTAAAAGGTGTAACATGACCATGAAAAGGAATATTGGCAAAAAAAATCAAACGCACGCATTTTGGGTACCTTGACTCTTCAGGGATCGGGTGGAGTCAAGATCACTGTATACGACTGAAGCATAATCAAGCTCTGGAAATATAAGACTTTCCACCAAGTTTTTCCTTAGTTTCAACGTTAGGGCATGTCTGTAGAATTTTAAAACAAATAAGGTGCCATAGACTTTTCGTGCTACATGCTTAGTATGTAGCTGCCACTCGAGAGTAGGGGTGAGCCACACACCAAGGTTACGGACCTCGGAAACATATGGAAGCGCATGACCATCAAGTATAACTTCAGGAAGGTTTGCTATGTCGATTTGCGAAATGTAAGCAAGACTTCAAAGAATCATGACTTTTGTTTTAGCTAAGTTTAGATCCAGACCATTTGCACCTGCCCAAGGGGCGACAGCTTGAGCATCTCTCGTGATTTCAGCTATACCTTGAAGGAGATCAGATGGATAGCAGTGATGATAGATCTGGGTGTCATCGACAAATATCATGAAATTAGCATACTTCGGGACTGATGGTAGATCATTTATATAAATAGCAAAAAGTAAAAGGCCGAGAACACTCCCTTGAGGTACACCTGAGGCAGATCTGAGCCAATCCGATATAGAGCCACCCTCATCTATTACTGCTTGAATGCGGTCTGTAATATAGGAGAAAAACCATCGTAGGACCCTATCAGAAACATTGATTGCGCGAAGTTTGGCAAGTAGTATCGCATGTGGGATTGAGTCAAATGCCTTTGAAAAGTCAAAGAGGATCAAAATTGTGATCATTCGATTATTAATAGCCAGCCTCACATCACCAAGTACACCTAGTAGAGTGGTCTAAGTTCTATGGCCACGATGAAAACTAGCTTGCCTAGGATTTATAACTCGGAGAATTGGGCTATTGGTCGCGTGTCCGATGATGTAGATGAAGCTTTAACTTTAGAAAGAGGGACTAACAGAGCTTTTTTCCATGCTGAGGGATAATAGGCATTCAAGAGCGAAGAGTTCATTAGATCAGTAAGAGGGCCCAAAATATCAGGCAGGGCAGCTTTGATCATCGACACTGACAGGCCATCGACGTCAGAGCCTTTCGAATTTAAATATGTCAGCATTTGAAGCACTTCACTTTGGAAAATGGGCGAAAATCAAATGACGTCGGAAGTGTAGAGTTGAAGGGCAGATCACGTGCAACTTGAAAGTCGTCTTCAGCGAGCGGCTGTCAGCGATTTACAGTTCCTGCGTAGTGCGCGTTGAGTGTATCAGCGCTGAAATAAAGCAGGGGAGAGGGCAGATTGGAACCCGTGACGTGCACGCCACGAAGTTGACGTCATTTAGACTTCATATCTGAAGCTTCGTTAAGTCGGTTAGCCAAAAACTCATTTTTTGCTGTATCGAGCGAATTGCTGACTAGAGATCTAAGGGATTTAAAGCGAACATAGTCCGACGTCAGATTCGAGGAACGTGCAGTCTTATAAGCAGAATCATGCTGTTTCATTAGAGCACGTAGCGTAGGTGAAATCCACGGTTTTCTTTTAGACGATAGTATAATAGTCCGGCGCGGCCGTATCATACGCAGCGATAAGAGCCTTTGTTATTCGATTTTCCGATTCGTCAACTATGGGTAAACAGGGGCCAAGTACCAAGCCCGAATTGGGTGTAGTAGCAATGAACGAGCCTTAAGGAGGGAGATTTGATGGAAGTGAGAGATAAGCAAAGTTGCTCTTGATGCTGTTCGCAAGTAGCTCGGGGTCAATTTTGTTTAAACTGTGCGTGATAATTGTTTTCTTCCGTGGTGGCAATATTGCGTAGCGAAGTTTAGCTTCAATCAGGTCGTACCCCGCAATAAAAGGAGCATCAGACTTACTGTATGTAAGCACATATGCACTATCCTTCACAATGATGAGGTCGAGCCAAGTATGAGAAGGCGGATCACGCCAAAGAGTATGGTGCGTAGGCTTGGAAGGCACCAGATGGAGCGAATAGGATTCAATAACTTCACGTAGGCGAGTAGAAGCTGCATTCAAATTACACATGTTAACGTTAAAATCGCCAGTTATAATGTCGTTCGAGTAATGAGGAAGATAAGATGCCAAACAGTTAAAAAAAAAGAGTAGGATATGTTGCAGAGGGTCGGCGATAAACAACAACAAATAAAGTTTTAATAGATGCATTTATTACTTCAATTATCAAAAATTCCGGAGTATTATCAAATAACGGCTTTGATTGCGATAAAATTTTTACAGCAAAAACATCGCGACCATAAATTCCAATACCACCACCCTCCTTACCCTCTCTACCGACTCTCAAAAACGAGTAACCCTCAATGGTTAACGGCGCATCGGGCTCATTGGGTGCAAGAAAAGTTTCGGTAACAGCTAAAATGTCAAAGTATTGACCCGTGCAACGTTCCTCGATCAAAGTAAAATGCTGATGTGTTGCAAGTCTATTTACGTTTATGTGGCCAATAACAAGAGAGTCCACGCGCTTCGAGGTGAGACTCCGAGACGATGATAGTCAATCCGCGGTCTGTCTAGACTGAAGAGCAGTGAGGTCCTCCGCTGAGTGGATAGGAATAAGGGGTGCATCTCGAGTTTCTCGCATGCACACAACGAGGTTTTTGTTAACCGGGCGTGCGTAATTAAGACTCTTATAGGCAGCAAGTGCCTTACGCCATAGAAGATATACGGGCTTGAGCCATATGAGATTGATATATACTTTCCTTTTACCCCCTGCACCAAAAATAGTTTGCGCATCTAGCGCGTCTAGCGGCCTGTCTTTTTAAGAACATTATCTCGAATTGTCGCCGACATGAATTTCATAGTAAACGAGCATGTCGACACTGAGCTATTTGACGTGTCCATTTCATCACTGGGGGCAAATATTGTAGGGGGAGTGCTGCATTTCATGCTGTGAGGTAGATGCTGCACCATTCGGAGCAGTGGTAGGAGCTGACGCGCGTTTACGTACCCAGGGTCGTATTTCTAATACGTGGGATAGTAGACCAGCAAAACCGATAGCTGCAAGCACGCGCTCAGCTAATTGCGGTAATGTCAAATCGGAGACTGCTGGGGCACCGGAGACAGCAACTTCATACTGATCTTCCAGAGTAATGGAATGTGAAAGGGAAGTTATCTCTGATCTTAGCGCGTCATAATCAGTGCGATGCTCAATTTCAATACGCTCGAGTTTAGTCTCTAGGGCTGTTAGACGGCCCGACGCAGCTAAAAATGATGCTTCATGCTTTTCGTGCGAGCTTGCAATCGACTGCTTATGCTCACGAAACTCATGCATATATTTTACAAACCACGCGGGAGCATCGGGGTAATCATCAGCCATGCTGAGAGTCGCGTTTGTTGAAAGAGCAGAAACTTCGCAGTCACAGGCAGATAAACTCGATAAATCGTGTGTAATCACGGGAGTTGCGGCCACAGCACAGTGCTGTTTATAAAAAGGCGAGAGAAATGTTGACGGCGGTGAGAGAGCTGCGCGTTTAAATGAGCGCTGGCCAGCAACAGCCGTGTCAACTGCCGAATCAGCTGATGAGCGTGCGTGCAAGTTAGGTAATTAGACTCTTTGGTAGATAATAAAGTCGAGCGCAAAGAAGTAGACTGTAATTGAATAGGCGCGCAGCAGGTGAAACTAGTTGGAGAAGTGAACCAAGCGGTATCGCAACACTCAATTTGATATAAGCGTTTACACAAAAGACACTGCACAGACGAATCACGGTAACGGCTGATCGGCTGGTTACACGTTACGCACGCGGATCTTTGCATACTCGAACATTTCACGAATAATGTGCTTGCAAACTTACATGTAGTACTCTATAGGCGAGCGAGTGAACATAAGTACTGACTCGATCGATCACTATTATTATAAGAAGTGGCGCAATCTATTCGTAGAATCGCGAACTAGGTGTTTACGCATGTTTACCTAGAAACAACACAGCATTAGTAAGGGGAGATTACAGTGATAAACTAAACACTAATCTCACCTGATAATAGTGGCAGTGGACGAATGCAGTAGGAAGCTGTATGTAGACATAACCTCTTCGAGGTTAACCGTACCCACTGGTCCTGCTGCAAGTACGCCGTCCTGGGCCTTGCAGCTCTCGTCTTCGTGCCACTTCGTCGGCACCGTTGCCCATATACCTCTCCTGCTGCATCCCGCGTCGCACTTCCTCGTCCTGGCCACTCATCCTTCCTCGTCCTCTCCAACACCATCTGCAAGCCGTCGACTGCCTGCCACATAGCGTGACGTCATCGCGAGCAGACGCTCCCCTTTCCTCCTTCTCACTTCTCTTTCTCTCTCGCCAAAGCATGCGCTGCGCCCTCAGGCGGGCTCGGTCCGCACTACCGAAACCCGAGGGTAGCACCACGAGAACGAAGGGACAACGAGTCCACTTCGTACTGAGCCACGTACACAGACGCTTCGTTTTCCTGTATCAGCTCCGTGCGAATACCAAAACCGCTCGTTCCGCTCGCGAATATAGGTAGATATATAAACCGTTTACCGTGTGTGCCGACCAACTTGTATCGTCGAAGGAGGCCACACCAGATCCGAATGAAAGAGTAAGTTGCACAGATTATTATTGTGCTTAGTGCATACCCATATATACATATATATTTATATAGGTAATTTTTTGTAAAGCTTGCGCTGCGTGCGTGTCGAGCATCGCATTGCCGCCTTTCCAGGTGTATTTCATCGCCGGATATTACTTGAATTCGCGTCCCTGAGAAGTAGCTTCTTCCCCTCCCGACCTTTTACCGTTTCCCACCGTACTGCGTGCTCACCATAGTTAGTTTATTGTATAAGTAATTTTATGTGTCGTTAGAATACTTGTAAAATCGTGCTGCGAATTCGCGCAGCTGGCTCTCAACTCTTGTATTTAGATTGAATAAAACCACAAGTGTTCATAGTATTACCCTAAATTCCCGTGCACGATTTATTCCAATCATCGAATAAAACTATGTTAAAGCCTGCATGTGCGGTGCAATAATCTTGGCTGAATTAGCTAAAATTATTGTGATAAGGTGGCGCCAGAATTTTAAAAGTATTTATGCCCATCTGTACTAAAATAGTCACTTTTTCCCCTGAAAAGCGAGATCAAAATTACACTTTTTGCCCGTAAATGATTTCACTAGAAAATAGTCAAAATTCCTTTATTTCATCGAGTTTTACCAATAACCCTGATTTTCGATTGTCTTTTAACAGTCCATTAGTCCTGCTTTCCAAGTCAAAAAGTGGCCACAGTTGAAATGGGCATAAAGTACTATATGTAACTCGAGAAAAAAGTCGATTAACTGGATTAAGTGGATTAAGAGGATTAACTGTTTGCCATTTAAATTATATTTAACAAATGATGAGGGGGCTCGACAAATTGAAATGAAAAAAAATTATTTCTTATGCATTTTTTTAGCCTGTATCGCAAAAAAAATTATAAGTTTAAGGCTATTTCACTATGTTTTCAGTACTACCGGTATTTTAAGTACGTAAAATCAGTAAAAAATGGAAAATTTAATTTTAAAATTTAATTCACGGTGTGTTAAAAATATTTTTTTTAATTAAAATAATCATTTTTTATGTATTTTTTTATGCTGAATCGAAAACAAATGGAATCTTTAACCATATATTATATTCTATTATAATATATTCATTATAATATATTCTAGTTATAGGCATTTTTATTAAAATAAGTACAAAAGAAAAGCAAAATTTATTTGACGATTTATTAAATTTTATGGAATATCTATTTTTTTTTATAAATTAGTCATTTTTTATATATTCTTTTATGCTTAATCGAAGAAATTATAATATTAAGCTATTTTAATTTTCTATAGTCGAAATATTTTTGTACTTATAAAAGATGTGACAAGACACCTTCAGACCCTAAAAAATAATTTTTAAATTAGTTCATAAACTTTGTATAATTAAATGCAAACATTCTGAAATTTTTTTACTATAAATACTTAATAATATCCTTAGATTTACCGTTGAAACACCTCAAAACTTTGATCCTACACGTCACAATAAATTACCATTTCTAATACCCTATTTATTAAGGGGGTAGGCATAGGATAAATCCAAAAACAGAATTTTTTACGTGTTAAGAAAATTTTTTATGTTTAAAAGCAATCATTTAGAAAATTTGTATGCCATCAACACTTAATAATATGTTAAATTTTGCCGTTGTAAAACTTTAAAATCTTAATCATGCATGTCACAATAAATCACTATTTTCAATACCATACGACTTTGAATATTCTTTTCGGTCCGAAACACAGGCACCATCAAACATCCGATACTTACGTCTTATTATAAATAAAGTAAAGAATAACGCAATGGAACCAGATTTGACGTGTTTGCGAAATCAGAGAAATCGCGGGCGATCGTCGTAAAAGACACCATGTTCGAATAGGCACTAATATAAGTTACGCTATCGTACGTTAGTTTTTAAGCCGTTCATACATGCAAAACGAAACGGGATTAATGATTATAATAATTATTACTTCGTTTTGTATGCATAAAATGAAATATCTCCTATGAATATTAAAATAAGCGGTAAGAAGCATGCAAAATAATTATGAATATCTATGAGAATAAATCACTATAGAATTATTAATTTTCTTACTTGTAAATAAAGTAATTAATAAATGGAGCCAGATGCTTTCGTCTCTCGCTCTGTTTCTTGACCTTACATTCGATTTATTTTGTATACTTAATGAATGTTTAGAATTTAGATTTAGCGATCCATTACGCACGAAACTATAGAAACAAATATAGTTATAAGCCGAGGTAAGGTAAATTTATCAGTAAATAAAAGTGAGATTGTTTGCCGTGTAGGTGTCATCACTAGTTTGCGTAGTAAGCCGTGTAAGTTTTGCTCAAACAATATGTGTAATTCACTACTAAAATTAACAATCCACATTAACAGATAAATATTAATTATTATTCACAGTAACTAACAATGCCAATAACAATGTTAGTTAATAATAATGTTAATCTGATTTAAAAACAAACACACATTGTTTGGGAAAAGAACAGCAAAATTAGGGAATACAAAGAAAACGCGAGTGAATGGAAAAAGCCAACACTACAGTCATGAGGTAAACTCAAGGGGTTAAAGGGACATCGGCGTCAACATAAATAAGCAAATAAGGTGTGACTGCCATTTACCAGGGAAAAGAAAAGTCCAAGTGTCTGCTGCCAAACTAGGGGGGAAACGATATCTATAGATATAGTAGCGCGCGTGGCATACAGCCCTCCGCAAAAAAAAGGGTTAAAAATTTTAAATTAATCGCTATAACTCCGAAAGTATTCGTCGGACATAGTCCAGGTTTTGCACTATCAAAGAATATGTTAATACCCACTTAAATCCAGAAGAACAGCGCTACATATTAAAAATTAACAAAGTTATGGATTTTTGAAAAATCGTCATTTTTTATAGTTTTTTTTTTATTTTCTCGGAATCTATTTATCCGATCGGGACGGCGAGGTCGCATTTTATTCGTCTTTTTATTCTCTACAAATCGTCTGTTGACGGTATTACTATCGGATAAGTAGTTTCGAAGTTATATGCGAAAAATGGCCCTTTTTCATAAATAATCGCTAATTACAAAAAAACGAATTGAAAATTGGAGTATCAAACTATGCACCCACTATCAGCAACTATTTCCAGACATAATGACATTGGTCCGATCCTGCTATTAATTTTGTCAAGCTAAAATGCTCTGTTGCTTGGCCTATATCTCAAAAATACCCAAACTATTTTTTTTTAAACAAACATGTTCAGTACGTCTAAAAGTATACACCAAAAAATTTTGAACCCTATCCATGCACAGAACGAAAAATTATTACTTCCCTCTTCAACATATCGAAAGTATTTTCTTTTTTAAACAAACATGTTCAGTACGTCTAGACGTATCCTCCAAAAAATTTTGAACCCTTATCTATCAACTAAACCCTTTAAATTAGAGGTTGAAGGGGGTAGAGAGCGATAAATTATTACTTCTATCTTCATCATATCCAAAGCATTTTCTTTTTTGAAGAAACATGTTCAGTACGTCTAAAAGTATCCAACAAAAAATTTTGAACCCCTATCCATCAGCTAAACCCTAAATTTATAAAAAAATAAAAAAATCAATTTTTACGTATTCACATAACTCTTTATACTTTTAAGCTTAGAGTCTGAAAAATTATTTCCATTATTTTTTATCAAGTTTCACCGTTCGATATTTGATATAAGTTTTTGATCGACTGACTGGACGTGGAATGACACATATATATATACGAGGTCTGTCCCAAAAGTATCCGACCTACGTTCATATCTTCGCGCGGAGAGACTCAGGCGATCTCTGGAGGGTACGAAGGTCACCAGCAACTCCTAACCTTCTCGTCAGTAGCCTGAGATACCGATGAAACGCCTTAGTTCCAGCGCAGCGTGTATTTGTTTACAACGACTTTTTTGCGTTCGTCGCAATTTGCTTATTGCTAAAAATGGCAGAACGAACCGAACAGCGAATTTGCATAAAATTTTGCTTTAATCTCGGTAAAAGTTGTGCGGAAACTATTGAAATGTTGCAAAAGGCCTTTAAAGATGAGTGTATGGGCAAAACACAAATAAAAGAGTGGTATAGGCGGTTCAAAAGTGGCCGCACATCTATTGACAGTGATCCTCGTTCATCAAGTCAATGTTGATTGTTTTTTTCGATTATGAGGGTGTTGTGCACCACGAATATGCCCCTACAGGCCAGACAATCAATAAAGAGTAATTCATGTATATATATATATATATATATATATATATATATATATATATATATATATATATATATATATATATATATATATCAAAGGGGTGAAACTGTGGCTGCTCTACATATTGTAAAATAAAGTTATTTATGCTAAATTATTCTACCCCAGTGTGTCCAAATTACACAAAACACTTCAAAGTATTGTTTTATGAACGAACTCATGGATTCTAACAATGGAATATTTTGCCCCACTATGTCCCATGATACCCCATAGTTTCCCATATTCAAAAATAACTTTAAAATAACGTTATATGAACGAATTTATCGATTACAAGCATGAATAAAATCCTATATTATTCCAAACATTGTAAAATAACGCTTTATTCGCAGAATTATTGATTTAAACCATGGTCCATTTTGCCCCATCATTACCCATATTGCTAAGAGTGTTCCATATTATCCCAAACATTGTAAAATAATGTATAGGGTTAGTGTACGGTTTGTGGCCAGTGCTCCTGTTTTGGTCATCTAACATAATTATAATCATTTTAAAAGCTTTAACTGTCGAAATCCATACAACTTCGGCATTCACATGATTCGTAAGTACTTTAGAATATTGTATAATACTGAAGGTACAGTTAGCTCAGTATGTTTTGACAGAATAAATACTTTTAGTTTAAGGTGTACCGAAAATGGCATTTTCTTACGCAAATAGACAAGACAAGCAGATGACAAAAATGTCCATATTACTTAGTAATATAATTTGCGGTCAAAAATAACTGGATAGGCACAATTAATTATTATATAATAATTTTATAGAAACTGAAGGGGTGGCCAGAGGTGGTACAACAAAAACGTTAATATACCAGTTTTGTCCATAGTATCTCAGTCATAAAAATACATCAGGTTTATTTTTTGCATGATTATTTTAAGTTTTGTAAGTCTAAGAAATAGATAATATCATTTTTTACGGTAACTCTAATTTATTACTCTTTGTTCAGCCTTATGATCTAAAATTTTGAAGGCTTATGTAGGATGATATTAATAGATTCTATATCATTTTTTAGCTCAAAATATCCATTATTTGCAGAGTTATTTATAGAATACGATTTTAACTCTCTCTCTCTCTCTCTCTCTCTCTCTCTCTCTTTTTCTCTCTCTCTCTCTCTCTCTCTCTCCCCCCCCCCCCTCTGGTGAGTACAGTTGATGCGTTATCAACGGCTCCGCAAATTTGCCTATTTTTTCACACTGCAAACTTCTCTCTGAGAAGAGAGACTTTTTAGACGGTTCGACTTCTGCTGGCTATCCTGTTTTTTGAACATTTGCTGCGTGATTCGGATCCCTGAGTCGGGCAGTCGACTTTTTGTCTGGTGCTTGCTGGCTTTCTTGACTTCTTCTCACCGGCTGCCATTATGCCATCGTCTCCGAAACTTCGCCTGGCGGTCGCACTGACTGTCATCGTCTTGGCAAGCTTCATCGATCCGTGATTGCTGCGCTCTCAACTACACCATCATCTACTATTTAGTGACGTGTAAGGTGCTGTGTTTGTTACGAGTATGACCGCCAGTACATAATTATATTATAAAGTCTCCTTGCTTGTGCGTGCGAGCCTAAGTGTTTTTTTTATGGTTGTTGTCATAAGTGAGCGTTATGTTAAGCGTGACTTTTCTCTTTAAATTTGTACCTATGTTTACATAAATAGTTCATTTTATTTTGTAGAGTGAAGCCTTTGTATTCGTTTTGCACATGTGCGGCTACCATCGTGAGAGTGCAAATTGTGTATTTGTTAGGTCGTGAAACTTGCCGATTACGCCACTTAGGTGTCTGGCGAGTGCTTCGGAGGCCGTTACTACTGCTGTTATGGGGGAGCGGGCTACGAGTTGAGATACATTGCTGTACCTGAGAGACCACCCTGCCTCTGCAAACCCTCCAGACCAGGTAAGAGAGTTCCAATTTGATGTGCACGTCTGCTGTAGACTAACTCTTCTTTATATTTTCTAGGGTGTATGCTGCAGGCCTCCTTCATGTCTAGAGAAGCAGCCGCTCTGCCCAAGGTCGATCTATTCATGCCTTTCAAGGCATAAAATCAGGTGGGTATCATTCTAATACCATTTTACTTATATTCTTGGTTTCTAATCTCTTCTGTGTTTCCTTAGGTTGGTTCGAAGGGACAGGAGTAAGGAGAGGAGACGCCAGGACATACTCAGAGCACCCCAGCCGAGACCAGCCAGCTCCCACCTATGCTAGGCTTTATGGGATGGCAGCTGCGCGTCCTCTTCAGCTGCTTCAGGGCATGAGAGATCGCTTGCTCTGTGTCGTCCAGGGGGATAGTGTATGTGTGTGTGTACGTGTATAGTGAGTGAGATGGGTAGGTAATGTGCTGTCGTCCACATTTTGTAATGCACACAAAAGGTGGTGTTACAACTTTTAATTTTTTTTCTTTTATTTTGGACAATTTTTTTACGTCAATTATCAACTTTTTAAAGGGTAAGACTGGTAAATAAAAAAAATGTCTTAGGACCTTCCTAATATATATATATATATATATATATATATATATATATATATATATATATATATATATATATATATATATATATGGGTGGTTCCATGTCAACTGAGCATGTCCAAAAATAAAAATGTCTGAAACTCTACAAAAATGTTCATATGTGTGCCCAGAGTATGTAAAAGAAATTTCAGACCCCAAGGTATTAAATGTCAAGAGCAATTAAGGGTTGAAAAATGCGTTTTTTTAATATATTGAGATTTTGCCAACATTGTTTGATTTTTAACTCAAAAACTAGGGACTTTTGAGAAAAAAGTGTAGGAACATATTTCCTTAAATTCTAAACTAGGTAGATTATGGTCTCAAGCTTAATACAATTTTTGCAGAATTTTTAAATAACACGCTTTTTTGGTATTTCCATTGTGTGACTGTAATAAAAAGTCACCATGTAACAGCTCTGCAGGAATTATATTTAGCTTGAGATCATTTTTCACAAGGTCTAGAATGAAAACTGACATGAAATATTAAATTTTAAGATTTTTTGATTTGAGAAAGGTGATGACGATTAGCTAGAATTTGAATATTACATCACAATGCATTATAAAAAACAAGTACAGAAAAAAGTGCGTTCTTTAAAAATTCTGCAAAAATTATATTAAGCTTGAGACCATATTCTAACTAGTCTAGAATAATAGAAAATATGAAAAACTAAATTTTAAGATTTTTTATGTTGAAAAAAATTGTGCCAATTTTCTAGAATCTTAGAATCATAATGTATCACAATGCATGATATCACAAAATATCACAGTAGGGTCTAATAAATTTTTTTTTTACATTTCAAATTCCCTCGTTTTTGAGTTAAAAATCAAATAATGTTGGCAAATTTTCAAAGTATTAAGAAAAACGCAGTTTTCAACCTATGATTGCCCTTGACATTTAATACCTTGGGGTCTGAAATTTCTTTTACATACTCTGGGTACACATACCAACATTTTTGTAGAGTTTCAGACATTTTTATTTTTCGACATGCTCACTTGACATGGAACTACCTATATATATATATATATATATATATATATATATATATATATATATATATATATATATATATATATATATATATATATATATATATATATATATATATATATATATATATATATATATATATATATATATATACACAATATATACTGTAACGAAATGAGGGCCATGTACCGGTGTAGGTCTGCACTATAGGCAACGCGCGCGTGCAGCAGGGTAGTTACCCAAAGAGAACGCGACTGGGGTTTAAGTCTCGCCGCCATTTTCCCGCGTAAAATCGAGTGTTGCCGCGAGACTACCTCACGTGCCTCATCGGCATAATGAACAAATTATCGCCGAGGCTCGAGTATAGTCAGGAATTAGACTTGCTACACCGAAACATGCGGTCGGACCTACAGAAAATGGTCCGCAGGTGCGAGATCACTAGCGTGGAGACACTGCTGGACGCCGTCTCAGACGCCGAGCAAACATTGGAACGAGAGAAGAGTATACGTTTGCCCCCGCCTCCGGAAGCTTCTTTGTTACCCGAGATGGCGTATAAACCCACTCAAGGGGCAAAGAAACAGAAAGCGGAAGTATCTGCCACCTCGAAGGAAGGACCGCAACCTTCGACATCTGATATCACGGCAATGTTTGCCAAGATGTTAGACGAGAAACTGAGTCAGTTTCGGCTAAACATGTCGGACAAAGGCGCCGTCCCCTGGAGCGAAAAGGGCGGGGGGGCCAGCACGGACCCCAAAGCGCCTGACAAAGGGGGAAAACCAATTGGGTCGTCAACTCGAACGGGATGGGGAGCCAAAAGGTCGCAACCTCCTGGTACCCCGCCAGGAGGGAGTAAATCAAGGTTTGACCCCACGCAGCCAATGAAATACTACGGCTGCGGAGAGATAGGGTTCATGCGGAAGCATTGCCCTAAATGCTCGGGAAACGAGCAAGGGAGCGGCTAGAAAGGACCAAAACCACTCCTAACGAGAAATCGGTCCCCGCAGAAACACTTCCCGTCGTAGCCGAGACTACGACGGAGGATGTGGACGTCCAAAAGAAGCCAGACGATTCTCGTCCAGAAGGAGAGATAACACTGGAGGAGCCTACGAAAGAGCCTATGGTCACCCTAGCTGCTCAGGAAATCGAAGCTACGGCAACGGCAGAGGACTTGGATGTCCAGCCACGGTCAAGCCAGCCGACTGCCGAAGGAGAGGCCGAAGCGAAGGCGTTCACCGGCTTCGATTCTTTAGTAAAAGAAGACGAGCTGGTGAGACCGTGGGAAATGAAGTACAACCCCGAAGACGAAACACGATGGTGGATGTCGATTGAAGTCACGGACTACAGGCTCAGAGCCCTATACCATCCTGGCGCATCCAGCACGGTCATGGGGGCGGTTGGACTGCAGATGGCCAGCGCACTAGGGCGAGAACTCTCCCTGAAGTGCACAGGACGAGTGAAGCTACCAGACGGTACTTGTCGCCCACTAGTTGGCCATGTTATGCTCCCCATTACCGTGGCGGGTATAACCAAAGAAATACGAGTAGGCATAGTACCTCACTTGGACGATGCTTGTTACGTCGGTGTCATTTTCGTCAAGGAATTCAGGGCCATGCTCGACCCAGATACCGATACGATGTACTTCAAGGGTACGGGAGCTAAATTACTATGTGAAGTAGCCAGCTTAGAGGTGGGAGTAGCCACACTCTCGTCCGTTGTTGTAGCAGATGCCACGGAAAATGAGCGCAAAGAGCTGGAAGACCTTCTGGACGAGATGTTGGCAGGTCAAAGAGAGACGTGCGGATTGACGTGTGTCATAGAGCACAATATCGACGTCGGTTCCACGAGACCGATCAAACAACGATACTACCCCGTCTCTGAGAAAATCGAGCAGGAGATGTACCAACAGGTAAAGGAAATGTTGGAACAGCGCATAATAGAACCATCTAACAGCGGATGGTCGAGTCCGGTGGTTATGGTGAAGAAGAAGACCGGGACGTATAGGTTCTGCGTCGACTATAGGAAAGTGAATGCCCATACAAAACCCGATGCGTACCCACTACCGTATATGCAAGACATACTGCAGAAATTACACAGGGCCAAGTACATTCCGACGATAGACCTTAGAAGTGCGTATCACCACATACCACTAGGCGAAATTTCCAAACCCATAACGGCCTTTACAGTGCCCAGAAAAGGGCTATTTCAGTTTGTGAGGCTCCCGTATGGTTTATCCTACGCTGGAGCCACGTTCCAGAGATTGATAGACATGGTGATCGGTAGCGAGCTCGAGACATACGTGCTCGCTTACCTAGACGACATCATCATAATCTCGGAGACGTTTGAAGAGCACAAGCGCCTACTCAGGCTAGTATTAAAGAGGTTAAAGGCTACAGGGTTAGTGATCAACAGGGAGAAATGCGTTTTCTGTAAGCCAGAGGTCAGATACTTGGGAGTTTTAGTGAATCGGGACGGGATCAGGCCCGACCCAGAAAAAATTGAGGTAGTCCTGAACTACCCCGCTCCCAAGGATCTGAAGCAGCTCAGACGATTCTTGGGAATGTCATCCTGGTACAGGAGGTTCATGAAAGATTATGCCACCGTGGTTGAGCCTCTAACGAGATTACTGAAGAAGAGTCAAAAGTATCAATGGCTAGAAGATCAACAGTACGCATTTGAGAGATTGAAGGCGTTGATTGCCTCGGTTCCAGTACTTCAGAGCCCTCTACCGGATAAGCAATTCGTGGTAAACACGGATGCGAGTGACACCGGGATCGGCGCGGTGCTCCTACAGGAAACGGAGGGGGGGGGGCGAGAGGGTACTGGAATTCGCCAGCCGATCCTTAAATTCGACTGAGCGGAATTACAGCGTTCCGGAACGAGAATGTCTAGCGGTAGTATGGGCCATAGACAAGTTCCGTCCGTACGTTGAGGGCTACCATTTCAAGGTGGTCACCGACCACATGAGCTTGAAATGGTTATGTGACACGAAAAACCCCACAGGCCGGTTGTGCAGGTGGGCGTTACGGTTACAAGGACAGAGTTTCGAGGTAGTTCATAAAGAAGGAAAACTCATTTAAATCCCTGATGCCCTATCCCGAATGTACGAAGAGGAAGGGATGACACTAAGCTCACTCAGCTGGTCAGAAGACACCAATGACCAATGGTACTTCAAAGTGGTAAACGACACAGCTGAGAGACCGCACGAAAATCTGCGCTGGAAGATCGTGGGAGAGAACCTCTACCACTATCGACCAGACGAAAGTGTCGAGAGTGTTATAGGAGACGATGACGCATGGAAAATGGCCGTGCCAGCAGAACACAGGCGGGCCATACTGAGAGAAAACCACGACGATCCCACTGCTGGTCACCTCGGGCGAGATAAGACATTCGCCCGAATAAGCCAATATTATTATTGGCCGAACTGCACGCCGACGTGCAGAAGTACGTCAAAGAGTGCATGGTGTGCCAGCAGTGCAAAGTGGCGCAGAAACCTCCCATAGGAATGATGGGTAGGAGGGTCGTGGAACGTTCGTGGCAGATAGTGGCTGGTGATATCACTGGTCCGCTACCACGTACGAAAGGCGGCTACGAGTATACCTAGATATTTCAAGATTTATTTACCCGATGGGTGGAGTGTATACCTATTCGGAAGGCCAACGCTCGGACGGTAATTAAGGAACTACACGAGCGAGTTGTCATGAGGTTTGGGACTCCCGAAACCTTCCATTCGGACAACGGCACCGAGTTTAAGAACAAAGCCGTTGATGAATACCTTTGGAAGCAGGGAGTGTACCACACCACGACTCCCCCATACTCCCGTGGAGAGGGAGAATAGAACCCTGAAAACGAAGATTGCGTCTTATGTTCAGGAAAATCACAAAGCCTGGGACGAACATTTACCAGAGCTGGTTTTCGCAATGAACACAGCCAGTCACAGTTCAACAGGCTATAGCCCGGCCATACTGAACTATGGGAGACAACCGACGCCGCCTGGGACCGCAAAGCGTACGCGCGATGAGGAGGCCAAAGACTCCGTGCAGAAAGAGTTGTTGCGAGCTTGGCACGCGCGAATGGAAAGGCTACACGTATTGCATCAGCAGTCAGCGTTACGCTCAGTGACTGAGCGGGCCAGGCAGGCGAAGTACTACGACGCTGGGCGCAGAGAAAAAACCTTTCTGCTTGGCGACATAGTACGGAGAAAGAACAGAGTACTCTCCTCGGCGGCCCAGGGCATAACGGCGAAACTAGCGCCGAAATATGCAGGTCCATACATCGTGATCGGTATCCTCGGCGCCAATCCATTTCGGTTGTTTGGTCGGAACGGGTAAGTCGAGGAACTGGTCCAAGCCGAGGATATGAAGACCTTCATCCCAGGGGAAGATCCAGCGGAACTTGGGCAGAAAGAAGAAAGAAGAACACGAGAAGAGAAGGATCGCCCGGTAGTGGACTCAGAGGCGTCGGATCAATCGCCGCCGCCTACCGACGATAGCGTGCGAGATGCGGCTCCAGCGGGGGCAACACTGGCGGATGACGACGGCGACCAACGAGCGAAGCCAAAGCGTGGTCGTCCGCGAAAACAGTATACGTCGTCAAAACGGCGAAAGCCGCAACCAAACCGAAGAAGGCACCGCACGAAATCGAACCTACTAAGCGCCCGCGAGGTCGACCGAAGGGATCTAGTAAGAATCGTAATCAGAACTTGCCGGCACCCACCTCACCGCGTCGCACGAGAAGCAATCGCGACATGCCCTACCAGGGCTAACACCAGAACTGTTCCCTTCTTTCAGATGGAGGCTTCCCAGGAGGACGTCGAGAAGATCGCCGCCGCCACACTCAACCTACAGCTCGGGGAAAGGGTCGAAGGGGTAGTGCAGGCCGCACTACACGTGTTCGACCAGCGGTTGAGCGAGCTAGTGGGAGAACGGCGACGACGAGAGGAGGCCAGAGCCTCCGTATTAATAGAAGAGTTAGAGGAGGACGAAGACAAAGCGCGGTCCAGGTCACCTGGATTGCCATCTTCCCCCGGCTTGGGATAACGCCCGTCAACGCCGGACAGGCTCGCCATCCCATTGAGGGTACCGACCCGGGAGGTAGCCTCCCAGATGGAGCTAGAGGCCCAGCATGCCGCTGCGACCTCCACTTCGCCGCCACGCAGTGGTGGACCCGACCGGGAGGTAAGTGAGGCCCAGCATGCCGCTGCGGCCCCACCAGCCGGTGATACCCCGGCACGACCCCCGCCCAACCGTGAGTCCGACCCGATCGAGATGGCATGGCAGTCCACCGAGGCGGCCGTCATTGAGGCGCGCGCTTTACTCCGCGCCTACCGAGCAAAGGTCATGGAGGCGGTCGAACGATGGGATGGATTCAATCGCAGCTACCCCCAGGCCCGGGAATATTCCAATAAGTTGGCCTAGGTGCATAATAGCCATCGAGAGCTAAAGGAGCACCTCTACCAGTGGTTCAACGACAGGTCGAAGCGCCTGCGAGAGCAGAGGGAGGCGGCCGCAGCCAAGACTGAGGAAGATGCGAGGCGCCTGCGGGATATTCAGCGCGCGCTCGCAGCGCGTGAGGCCGAAGCGTCCCTCGCGAATGACGAGGTACGGGCCCTCAGGCATGAGGCCGCAAGGCTGGCCGAGGAGGCAGGGCGGGATGCCGCTTCCTCGAGTCCGTCAGGCACATCAGAACCGACCCGGGCGACCCCTCAGGCGCCAGCGGCGGGAGCCCGAGCCGGCGCCGACTCTGGTGAGGGTGCCCGAATGCGGCCCCCACGGCAACCGCAGAACCCGCCCGGGACAGGCAGGGCGAGGTATTGCGCGATATGTGGCCGGTCAGGGGTGCGCGCACCCGGGAAATGCCCCGACAAAGATACCCGCCACACCGCCATCATTGCGGGGTGGCGGAAAGAGGGGGAATCCGAGAAGATCAGGAGGCCGGAGTAAGTCCGTGAAGCGGATTACAGAAGGTCTCTCGCTTCCCTTGTACATATGTGTGTATTGTATATTTTTTCTAAAGTAAAAGTTGGGATGATACAAGGAGAATAAGAAAGTCAGTTAGACCTAACCCGACCAATCCCATCCCCGATCGATCTAGCATTTCGTAGGTTGGGTGGCAGAAGTTGCTTGCTAGGGCAAGCAACGTCTGGGAGGGGGTTGTAACGAAATGAGGGCCATGTACCGGCGTAGGTCAGCACTATAGGCGGCGCACGCGCGCAGCAGGGTAGTTACTCAAAGAGAATGCGACTGGGGGCGCGGCGCTGGCCGCGCTGACGCCTCGAGCGCGTCACTATCGATTAGGAGTTCCATCCGCGCGTGGCAACGCCGTTTAAGTCTCGCCGCCATTTTCCCGCGTAAAATCGAGTGCACACGGAGCGACCTGTTGCCGCGAGCGACGGCGCATCCAAGTTGTAATTAGCAGAAAAAAAACATCTAGTCGATTGAATAAGAACAATATTGACAATGATGATGCTGCAGCATCACCTGCACGAAGCACGCGGGTGCAAACGATTGATGGAGGGACAATGCACAGTAAAAACATTAAAAGCGGTAACACGGAGCTAATTATTTCTAACATTTTCGACGGTGATGTCTCTAAGCGTGTGGACGTTGCACACGCGATACTGTGCCGTGTCTTTCCATCAACACGAAAAACAGATATAATAGGCATACACCATCTTCGGTCAGAGGAACCGACAGCTGCGGCATCAGCAGATATAAATGGCGAACGTAGACGGTCACCATGGGTTGTTACCCTTTCCAGCAGTGCATTAGACGAGAAAATAATGCGAGCCAAAAAGCTAATCACTGGCTTTCATTCTAGAGATGTCGACGGCTTTGTTTTCCGAGAGATCGGCTTCTCGGACGTGGTCCTGGCTGTTGCCCACTTCTCATCACAGGCCAGAGGGGAAGACGGCATTCCCCAAAGTATAGTGGCTAAGGCTCTTCCGTTTGTGGGAGATCATATTGTTAAGATCTTTAACTCCTCTCTGTCCAGTGGCATTTTTCCGGGAACTTGGAAGGGAGCTCAGTTGGTGCCTTTCAAGAAGAAGCCTGTCCCATCTACGGTGTCAGATTTCAGACCAATTGCCCTACCGAGTTTCCTTTTTAAGGTCCTGGAAAAAATAGTACACTGGTTTTCGACAGAATCACAGTACTCAGACAGCACTACTAAAACTGACGGAAGACATAAGATCAGGCATTAACAACAACATAAAACTATTGACTATTTTGTTGATGTTTGATTTTAGCAAAGCAGTCGACACCATCTCACACACTAAACTGCTGCGTAAGCTGATGTGCATGGGATTCTCCAGGAGTGTTCTCCTGTGGCTTAAGTCATATATTATGGGGAGACGACAGAAAGTCGTCACAAACACAAACGGGGATTCAGGTTGGCTAACCACCAATCTTAGCGTTCCACAGGGCTCAGTCCTGGGACCCCTGCTTTTCAGCCTGTACATAAACGACTTACAAGACTCACTAGACTTAGATGGTGTAGAACATATACTTTACGCTGACGTCCTGCAAACCTACACACAAGTGACCGTGAAAGGACTTTGTGGTGGTATCAGTCGCATGTCGGCTGTAGCTCGAGCAGTGTCGAACTGGGCAACGTCAGCTGGCCTGCGCCTCAATGCCGGCAAGACAAAGGCGATCATTTTTGGATCTGATCATAACATCAAACAGGTTCAGAACATTGACTTGCAAGGCATTGAGATACAGACCGGCGTACACGTTCCCTTTGTCGACACAGTCACCAACCTCGGCGTGGTGATGGACGGAAGGTTAACATGGAAGCCGGAACTGAATGCGGTCAGTAGGAAAGTAAATAGAGCTCTGTATAGCTTAAAATTATTCCGTTCAAGCACCACAGAGATACTAAGGAAGCAGCTGGCATGTGCACTGGTACTACCTCACTTAGACTATTGTTCAGTGGTTCTTCTTGACGTGTCAGGGGAGCTTCAGACACGACTACAACGTCTACAGAATGCATGTGTGAGATACATATGTGGTGTTAGGCGTGATGAGCATATCACCGCCTACAGGAAAAAACTGGACTGGTTAGATCTGAAGGTGAGGAGGGAGTATTTTATGGGGCTGCTGCTTTACAAAGCGGTTGTCATGCGGCAGCCACCATATCTTACTGCCCTCTTAAAAAAAAACCAGGCCAGGACTTCAAGTAGGGATGGTACGAAAGCGCTCTTGGTTCCGGGGTCGCGCACCGATAAGGGCCTATTCTCATTTAGAGTTCAAGGTGCGCACCTCTAGAATTCGCTCCCAAGCAGTGTGAGGTGCCTGCTATCTTTTTGTAAATTTAAAACGGCGTTTAGCAGGCACCTTAAACAATTACATGGTGACGGGAATACATAGAGGTGAACTTTTCGAGAATCGGTTTATACATTATTTTGTTCATCTCCGTGTATTCCCAATCTGACTCGGATATTTATTTAGGTTATTTATTTATTTGAATTATTTATTTATTTAATTTATTTATTTTTTTAAATTTATTTATTTATTTATTTAATTTAATTATTTATCTAACTTATTTATTTATTCGACTTAGTTATGTATGAATTTATTTATTAAATATGTTTAGTGTTAGGTGTGAATGTATTTTTTAGCGTGATTGTAAAAGTGTCATATGAATGAGTGTGTTTTAAATTTTGACGTGATTTTTACTATGATATATTTTTAATATGTTATCTCTATTGTATTTATTTTATTCTATGTATTTTGACGAAGCGTGTTTCTGTGATATCTGACTATGACTAGTTCATTATATTTAAATTTTATAAACTGACGAACTGATACAGCGAATAATATTATTTAATAAGAAATGCAATAAGTGAACGTTAATGTAAGATAACAAATACATAATATTGACTGATATTTTAATTATTATAACTACATGTACAAGCAATTGTAAGAATTTCGTATTTTGATGAATAAACAGTATATCTATCTATCTATCTATCTCTCGCTCCCTCCCTCCCTGCCTCTCTCTCTCTCTCTCGCTCTCTCTCTCTCTCTCTCTCTCTTTCTCTCTGGAGTTGGATAGACGCTTTGCTTCGTGCTCTGTGATTTGCACTGTTTCTCCATACTCAGATAATTTTTTGGGGGCCCGAACCTTTGCAGGTTGTTTGGCCTCCTGCTGGTTCTTCTTTCTGCGAGCATTTTGGTCACGGCTCAACGTTTTGAAGTCAGGGAGACCGATTTTCTGTTTGCTTAGCATTGCTTGCTTGTCTCTGCCGACATCCTGCCATCTTGCTTCGAGCCAAGCTGATAGTGTGACGAGACAGATGACCAGATTACAAACATTCTGCTCGGAGTGTGATAGCGTGTGTGTACCATCGAAAAACTCTCGAGCAAGTACATGTTAATAAAATAAACGTTTGTGTCAACGTGCGAGTGACTAGTAAAATATTAAAAACTATAATTTATTCTACTTGTATCTACTATGTCCGAATCTTTTAACAGTAATATATTTTGCGCATGCGTATCGATATCTACGAAAAGTGTCGTAAATCAGCAAATTGAGTAATTACATTATTTTTAATTTCGTAAATCAGCAAATTGAGTGATTACATTATTTTTAAATTATAATAATTATTTTATTAGAAAATCTTATTTTTAAAAATTAAAATTGTTCAGTGCGCAGGTTTGGCTGTTTTAAATAAAAAATCATATTCACCCGATGATCAAGTGCAAAAAGTGTCGACGTAAAATTGTATTTAAGCATTATACTTGCTCAGAGTGCCGCAGCATATTTCATCCTAGTTGCGCATTAGGCTACATCGAAAACAAGATATCTGACAATTGTTGTTGTCGTGGATTTTGTAATATTCTTCGTCGTAGTCGATCATCTGGTTCGAACGATACCTCGACTCCTTCATCTAGTACTGTTAGCGCGCGCTCATCTGTTTATGATAGCGTTCGGGGCCTCGGTAACGTAACTCTAGACAAAGCAGCATGAAGTTTAGACGCAGCTATCGCGACTGTAGACCCTTCGGCAATCGACTGTTCTCTTCCCTCTGCTGCAATAAATACGCTTCCTACAATGTCAGGTTTACCAGACGACTGGCAAGATTTTACACCAACTCAACAATTCTCAGCGATTCTCAGTGAGGTCACGGCAAATGGTGCTAAAATCGATTCTCTCTCGAATACGTTACTTGATCACTCAAATCAACTGCGTTTGCTTGAGAAAGAAAATATTCTTATGCGCAGTGAATTAAATCAGTTAAAAGAATTGCCGGGTAGTGCAGCTCCTAGTGCAGATTTAAAAATTGGCGGTATACCATACTCATGTAAGGTCCCTCTTGCTGAACTTACTTATGCTATTTTAAAACGTCTGAAGCTAGATCATCTGTGCAACGATATTATTGAAGTGCGTAAAATTGTTGCTAAGAGTCAAGCATCGAACAGCGTAAATGCTAATGCATCGGACGAAAATCAAACAGAGATAAATCAGTTGATAAATAACGAATCCGTCCTCGCTCAATCTATAACTAATCAAACTAAGACAGGTCGAACGAAACAAACGACTTTTTCTTTTATTGTTAAGTTTAAGTCTGTAAATACTCTCTACTATGTCCTAAAAATTAAACGTGAATTTGATGTATTAAAATTTTGTGATATCGTGCCTGGTACAGATGAAAGTCCAATCAATTTATTTGAAATGCTACCTCCTATCTTACATAATCTGCGCTTGCTAGCTAAAGAAAGAGCCAGTGAATTCAAATATCAATATGTGTGTGTGCGGGACGGAAATCTTTTTGTGCGCAAAAAAGACAAATCTGAAAGAATCTGCATTGTAACTGAAGCCGATCTTGCGAAAATCTCATGACTTTCTCCTCGACCGATGCACCCTATACGCGCAGATATAAACTCTCGGTAATTTCTACGTATTGCCCACATAAATACAAACTCAATAAGGATCATTTATTTGAAATTGATGCATTTCTCTCTGACAAACAGATTGATGTTTTATTAATTTCTGAGTCATGGCTTACTCCAAAGCGCAAGGAATCCTCACACTTTATAGCGAATTTCTCACTTGTGCGCAATGACAGAGGCTTTCTATCAAAAACAGGTAAACGTGAATTTATACAAGGGGGTGGAGTTGCATGCTATATTCGCAGTGGCTCACCATATACGGTTCTTCGTGCACCAAAAATTAGCGATATCAAAGAAACCGAATACATATTTGTTGAAGTCAGACCCTGCGCTGATCAACCTATTTTACTAAGCTATATTTATCGCCGGCCCAAAGGGAATGTCCTAACAAATTATTTTTTAACATTTCATAAATTTGTACACCTATACAAAAATATTATTCTCGCTGGTGATTTAAACTCGGATCTCCTCAATGATTCTTATTACGGTATACACCTACGCAACCTAATACTTGAGAATGCACTTTATCTTGTCCCCTTTGGCGCCACACATCACAAGGAAAAATCTCACACGTGTCTGGATATGATCATCACTGACTCTGCAGATAAAATTATATCATTTAAAAAATCGACATCTCCATTCATAAACTGTCATGATTATCTAATTATTGATTATAACCTTAATAGTTTAGTTAAGCATCATTTTGATATTACATCGCGCAATTTTAGAAATTTCTCTGCTGAATCGTTTGTTGATGACCTGCTAAAAAGTCTTGATATTTTATGAAATAATAGCCCAAACGAGGTCAATGAATTTCTAAATTTCTTCCAGGCAGTTACTATAGGTGTACTCGATAAACAAGCGCCCTTCAATACACGTCGAATTCGTAAGCGGCTGGCGCCTTGGTTTAATACAGAACTTAAAAACAAATGTAAAACACGCGATCTCACATATAAACTAGCTGTACGTAGTAATAATGCGCAACTTCTCTTACAATATAAAAATCTCCGTAAACAGCTGAAAAAATAAATTCAAATAGCACGTGATCAATACTGCTTGAAGTCGCTATCTGACGGTTCCAATAAATCTAAATGTTGGGCCTTATTGAATAAATTTGGTCTCATCAAAGAGAGAAATAAGTCATAAATAAGTCATCGCTTGATGTCTTCACTCCTGATGAACTAATACATCATTACTCAGCTACCTCTTGTCGACACTCAAACTGCTGTCTAGCGCGTGTTCAAGAAATCTTACATGTTCCGTCCGATACAAATTCTCTATCTTTGTCATTCCGATGTGTTAGCAGAAGAGAAGTATTCCAAGCTATGTTAGCGTGCTCGCAGAAAGCAAAGGGTAAAAGTTATGACGGACACTCTCTCTGTCGTATTTCAAAACCGTTTTTTCCAGTATTGTTCCTTTTTTAACTGACTTATTTAATCTTTTCATCACTTCCTGCTGTTATCCAGATCTATGAAAAAAATCTTTGATTTTGCCTCTTAGCAAAATTTCGTCTCTAGCTAGTCCCTCTGATACTAGACCTGTAGCAAATTTATCGCACTTTGCTAAAGAATTAGATGCGCTTATTACTCAGCAGTTAGCAGATTTTCTTGAGGAAAACAAAATCTTATCTCCTTTCCAATCCGGCTTTCGTAGCGGCTTCATTACACAAACGGTCTTATTAAAAATTTCAGAAGATATCCGCAAAGGTGTTGAACCAGGGTTAGTGACCATTTTCTACTCTTTGATTTTAAAACAGCGTTTGATTGCATAAATCATGAACTCTTACTCATAAATGAACTCTTACTCATTTTCCGATGAAGTTATCTTATGGATACACTCTTATTTAAGTAATCGTTATCAAGCAGTCCTCGGTTTAGACGTCAATATATCCGATTTCATGCGAAACACTTCTGGCGTACCCCAAGGTTCAACGCCAGGACCAAT